>CM014083.1:37480360-37540360 GCA_004119915.2 Collichthys lucidus
CATACACACATACACACACACACACACACACACACACACTATGAGGGCCTCGGTGCTGCAGTGCAGGTGATTGGCGTCACATCCACCACCACAAAACATGCATCGGATTAGATTCACCCCACAGAGTCTCCTCCACTTCACAACCAGCCACTTATTCCTGTTTCATAAGACGAGCAGAGAGGATGACACTTCATAGAGAGAGCGAGGGAGCGCCTCCCCTCCTCTCCCCTTTCATGCACAAAACATGAAGAGGAGGAGGAGGAGGAGGCGGAGAGATCTTCATCCTTTAAACTTATTCTGATGGCGTATCTTCTCCCCATCAGTCACGCATGGCTGCTAATCCTCTGCTATGCTTCTGCAGAGAAAAAAAAAAAAAAAGAGGAGTGGAGAGAGAGAGAGATGGAGGGAGTGATCAAAAAGATGTGACGGAGTGTATTTGCATTTAGGGGGAAAGTTATCGAACGAGGGATGAATCCTTGATGGGAGAAGCCATTATCAGCTCGCAGGTTAGTCTGACAGGCAGAATGAAAGAGGAGGTGGAAGGAGAAATGTACCTGCCGCTCTCAGGCTGCGTTAAGCTCAAAAGGTGAGCAGTCATCTGGGCCCATTAGAGAAGCCAGAGCGTTTTTTTTAACCTTCCTTTTCATTCTTTAAGATGACAAGTCGGAGTCGGAGGCTGCTCTCGGATCAGAGCCTGACAGGAGGTGATGATACAATGGCGATGACGATCAGAACTTTAGAGAGCAGCAGGTTAGACCGCTTTAAAATTCAAAGCTGTCAGTCGTCTGACAGTCTGATTGTCTTCAGGATAATCACTTCCAGATCACTGATTAATGGACTCCATCACTGCTTCCAGTGACGCCGGCCCCGAGCTCCATCTGCACGTCAGAATTCAGATTCTGATGTCTTGATTTGTGCCGAGGGGATTAGAAGAAACATCCACGATGAACAGATTGATCTGGACACCAAGAAGAGGAGAGGTTCCGCAGGTCCTTCATCCCTGCTGCTGTGAGACTGTACAACACCTGCACATGACCATGTTGTAGACTCTTGTACATGTCTGTTTTCTGTTTTTCTTTTTTGCACATTATACTCACTGCACATTATATTATACCATAACTAGTACTTTTTGTAAATATGTACGACATATGTACACTGTGTTTCCCCTCCTCCTGCTGCTGTAATAAGTGAATTTCCCCGTTGTGGGATCAATAAAGTATTATCGTATCGTATCGTATCGAAATCACAACAGCAGACGATTCTGCACTTCTACGCCTGCATCACCGCGTCCATCCTCACCTCCGTCACCATCTGCTGCCGCCGCCAAGTAAGAGTTAGGCTGCAGCGTCTCATTCAGTCTGCTGTGAAGGTGAAGGTCCAGGTCCTGCAGGACCCTGACACACCACAGGAACAGTTTTGGACCTGGGGCTCCCTTTGACTGACTCAACGCAGTCTTTGTGTTCACACATGGCATTGAGTCCAAACAATCCCGCTGCCGTCTGACAAGCAGCACCGGAGTATCCACCGAGTAGCCACTCAATGAGGCAGATGCCGAAGCTCGAGTACTGTCACAGTCCTTCATCCTAAAAATCATCTGGAGCTACGTAAACTCGCCGAGCCTCAGAGTGAAGCATGGCAACATGTTTGCTGCACAGGTAATTGTGCAAATAATCAGGTATAGAAACGCTGAGTCATGCAGCGGCGTCTGTGGTCAAGGGCCGGGTTTAGGAAATACTGACGAGCAGTGCAGAAGCACAGGGAGCACAGACAAGCTTCAACTTAACATTCACATGCTGGACAGTTTGGGATCTTCCATGTTCGTCACGTCAGCGATCAGATCCCTCCCTTAAAGATACCGAGAGAAAACTTTTACTCTACAGATCTAAATACTTCTTCTACCCCTGACGGTAACTCCACATCGAGTGTCTAATAAAAGCTCCTGCTTAAAGCGAAAGAAAGAAAAAGCTTTGTGGGTTCATGTGTGTGTGTGCGATGCCGGACTGAATGGACCCAGAGTGCAGGACCCTCTAATGTTCCCTAATGGATCTGGGGCCTGACATGGTGCCGACCATCTCTGGTGAAAATGTTGTCGGCCGTTCTCACAAATTGAAATCATAAAAGCAGAATGAACTCGCTCCGCCTGAAACCTCCTCACCTCTATCTGAGGCCAGCGCAGGAGCGGAGCGCGGCGCTTTGTGGCGGAGGACGACAATTAAAGTGTGTTCTGTCTGCGGCGTGGCAGCGGGACAAATGGATTTCAGTACAGTTCATGAATTCATAGATGATGAAATTGCCAATAATTGCTTCGGCTGGAGCCGATGGAGAAATGTTCGTCTCCATCATCAGCTCAGACACAGTGTTCCTCTCCTCCCTCCTCCCTTTCAAATGGAAACCGCTGCAGATTGTTTCCTAACGAGGCCGGCCGAGCGCGGAGAGAGAGAGACGAGACATCTACGTCCGTCTGATGTTCTCCTGCACCGGTTGCCGTGGCAACCCTGATAAGCCCCGCTTCCTCTTGACCACCAAGCCACTTAGGAGCACCTCCATCATTATCCCAAGGTGCTTTTCAATGAGGACGGCATTGTGGAGGTATGGGGACTCTCTCTGCTGTGCGGGGGCCAGATGGAGCCCATGCTACAATGAATGGAAGTCAATGAGGCCGATGCCAAAGCTCTGAATATCAAGTAGTGTCACAGTACGACTTCCATCCAGATGATTTCAAAGGCTCGGAAGCATCTGGAGATACTTTCCAATCGTCTGATGCAGCGTCTGTCTGTCATGGGATCCGCCTCGTCAGAGTGAAGCACAGCAACAGTCTGAGCAGGCGATTAAGCAACCAATCAGGTTAAAACACAAAGTCATGCAGCGGCGTGTGGAGAAAGTGCTAGTCAGTGCTCAGCTGACACCTCGGTCCAGAGCTGGATTTAAGAAATACTGACACTGTGTTTGAATGGAGTCACTTTACACGAGCCTGCTGGTTTCAAGATCCATAAAAATTGTTTAAAGCAGCTGCCTTCTTTGATTTTACACACTGATTAATCAGGATATTAAAAAGGTCATGAACCACGGAAGAAGACACAGAGGACAACAGAGTTCCTGCAGCAGCTGAAGAAGCTCAACCTGCCAAAGACCATGACTGCGCCCACCCTCAGCTCCTCCATCACCATCGCTGTCATCATCGTCCATCTTTTCAGGACCTGGTCCTTGAGACATGCAGACACCAGCTCTGAGACTCTACTCTCGGTCACTGAAAACAGACGTGGTTCAATGAACCATAAAATAATTCACACTGTAACTAAAGAACAGAAAATGTATCGATATGCCGACGATATCCGACTCACTGAAGGAAATAAAGAATCTCAGACTTCACTATGAACTGCTTCAAACTCTACAACCAAAGATATCATGCACACGCCAAAACTCTGCAGACTGTGAAGCTTTGCACGTGAAGCCGGAACATTCCTGCACAAACTGTGCAGCTCTTCATTTCAAAAACATATCGTACATTTGTTCTTTTTCACGGCAGCCATTTTGACTTGAAATAGGGTCAACAGGTGTTTACAGTTTCGTTCCATTCAGGTCAAAGTCTCTGCTACAGTGAATGGAACACAGCCTTGGCTTGTGTTTGTTAAACTGTTCAGATAAAATGTTAAACATGTGAACTGTCATTTTCAAAGTGTTACAATACACAGTGGAACAAATACAAACAGAGACAGAGACAGGGACAGAGAGGACGTGATGAACAGACACAACACGAGTTCAGATGAATAAATAAAATTCAGACAGTTTGTCTTGGATCTCGTGTGTTTGTGCGTCCTGCACGTGAATAATCGGATTAATCGATTTAAGGGAACTTGAGATCCTGGTTTCATTCTGTGTCTAAATATAATATAATATAATATAATATAATATAATATAATATAATATAATATAATATAATATAATATAATATAATATAATAAATAAGTGTTGATTCAACCTTAGAAACAAGTTTTAGAAACGTGAGAAAGTCTTGAACTCGATGCAGCATGTTACATGAACATGGATCCATCCCAGCGTCAGACTTTAACCATCACAATCAATCATTTGTTCTTTTCTTCCACAATGTTTCATTAATATTTTATCACCATCATAAAGACACATTAATATGGTTTTATTTGTATTCATAGGCTTCATTACGACGGCTTGCTCAGTAATCTGTCCTCCTCCTCCACTGCTGCTGTTAACAAACTGATCTCCCCTCTGGGTTCAATAAAAACAAAACTGCCAGAAACAGGTAAAAAAAAAAAAAATTCTGATTCCAGTCGAGTCTGATGGAAGAAAAAAAAAAAAAGAACAAACTCTCAGGATTTACATCTCAAATATGCTGCGGACCAATCAGAAAGCAGATCATGTCCCAAAGTCGAAGAAGAAGAAGAGGCGGCTGAGGAGGACGAGAGGACGTCAACTCTGAAGAAAAATATGACATGGAACCACAAGCAGAGCGCCAACCGAGCCAATCAGCACGTCCCAGAGTGTTTACACGGGTTCAGAACGAGAGCGCCGCAGTCACAGCTGGACCTGAATACCTGAACCGCCTCAGTCCTGCTGCGGGACACGGATCCCTCCAGCTGACTGCACGCTGCTGCTGGAGACTGAACACGAGCCGCCACCACCAGGAACAGATACACAACCGATACACAACCAATACACAACCGATACACAACCGATAATCAATACACAACCAATACACAACCGATAATCAACCGATAATCAATACACAACCAATACACAACCGATAATCAACCGATAATCAATACACAACCGATACACAACCAATACACAACCGATAATCAATACACAACCGATAATCAATACACAACCGATAATCAATACACAACCGATACACAACCAATACACAACCGATAATCAATACACAACCGATAATCAATACACAACCGATAATCGATACACAACCGATACACAACCAATACACAACCGATACACAACCGATACACAACCGATACACAACCGATAATCAATACACAACCGATAATCAATACACAACCGATACACAACCGATAATCAATACACAACCAATACACAACCAATACACAACCAATACACAACCGATAATCAATACACAACCGATACACAACCGATACACAACTGATACACAACCGATAATCAATACACAACCGATAATCAATACACAACCGATAATCAATACACAACCGATAATCAATACACAACCGATACACAACCGATAATCAATACACAACCGATACACAACCGATACACAACCGATACTCATACACAACCGATAATCAATACACAACCGATACACAACCGATACACAACCAATACACAACCAATACACAACCGATAATCAATACACAACCGATACACAACCGATAATCAATACACAACCGATACACAACCGATACACAACCGATACTCATACACAACCGATAATCAATACACAACCGATACACAACCGATACACAACCAATACACAACCAATACACAACCAATACACAACCGATACACAACCGATAATCAATACACAACCGATACACAACCAATACACAACCGATACACAACCGATAATCAATACACAACCGATACACAACCGATACACAACCAATAGACAACCGATACACAACCGATAATCAATACACAACCGATACACAACCGATACACAACCAATACACAACCAATACACAACCGATAATCAATACACAACCGATACACAACCGATACACAACCAATACACAACCAATACACAACCGATAATCAATACACAACCAATACACAACCGATAATCAATACACAACCGATAATCAATACACAACTAATACACAACCGATACACAACCGATACTCAATACACAACCGATAATCAATACACAACCGATACACAACCGATAATCAATACACAACCGATAATCAATACACAACTAATACACAACCGATACACAACCGATACTCAATACACAACCGATAATCAATACACAACCGATACACAACCGATAATCAATACACAACCGATAATCAATACACAACCGATAATCGATACACAACCGATACACAACCGATAATCAGACGTGCTGCTGTGCAGATTTGTTGGAGATGGTTACACTGATGAAAGTTCTTTACGTGATCGTGCTGTGTCTGAGCTCGTTCTGACGCTCGGTGTCGAATACGTGGACGGTATTTTTTTGACTGCACACGATGGACGACATCACGGCTCGCACGTCAAATCAAACGTCAGCGTTTTATCCGACCTCCTGATGCTCATGACCCAAACCCTGATCCTCATGCAGCCGTCACCTTCACATGCGGCTCGACCCAGCATGCACCTGCTGGCTGCCAGGCGCCATGGTTACCGGCGCTGATCGCACCACGATTAAAGACAACGCAGAGCAGGTCGAGCCGACAGGAAGTCAGACAGAGTTCAATCAATTTTCAAAATAAAACAGCCTGTGCAGACTGCAGACTGCGAGAACAGACTAAAGTGATTTACTGGTGTTGGAAGCCGTGAGGAGAACGTCACCGTGTCCACCGAGGGTCCATCAGAGCTGCTGCAGGAAACACTGACAGGAAACAAAGAGGCTCTGTGGATCTGTCACCATGAGCGAGTCTCGGATTTCACACATTTATTATTTGATATGAAAATATTGATAATGGAGGAAACATGTCGGCTTTTTAAAGCCGTGTGTATATTTAACCTGAACCCAGAGAACGGCCTTCAAACAGAAAGTGACGAGCAGACAAAATGGCTGTGGATCTCTAATTGGCCCTCACACACACACACACACACACACACACACACACACACACACACACACACACACACACACACTGTCCTGCCTGACCCTGAGCGCTCTCTTGTTTCCTATTAGTTTTAATTGACTCAGTCTCCCTTCATGTGTCGACCTCCTCCTCCTCCTCCTCCTCCTCCTCCCTTCTTCCCCCCTGACAGCGGCTGTCTCCAGATCACCGTGGTGACGTCCTCGGCGGCGTCCCGTCTTCGGGAAGTTGTGTCAGGGAGTTGGTAGTAGTTTGGCGAGGTGGATGGAAGGTGACCCGTCAGGCTGAGCGGCTCGTCGTGTCCAGCGGCTGTCAGGACGCCTGACCTCCTCCTGCTCTCGACATGACAGGGAGGATGGCTGAGTGTCAGCTCAACTGCTCCGCCTGTCATGTCTGTCACGCCCGGCGATACAGGAAGTCATGTTTTCTGAGTGGGCTCGCAGCAGTTTGAGGCATTATTTATTTTTTATCTGCAGGAAGAAAAGGAAGTGAAGGACGTCCTGTTTCATCCCGGATTCTGCCGCAGACCTCAGAGCAGCTCGCTGTCACACACACCGAGCTTCCTGGCAGGTTTCCTCTGCAGCTCGTGAAGCTTTTATGGGCAGAAGATGAGCTTTGACAGGAAGCAACAACCTCCAGAAAAAGATGTCTTTTTTAATATTTAGGCTTCTTAACGCGGCAGGGCGATCGATCCTGCTCATTAATATCTCACATCATCACATCACCGTCACAGTTAACGAGTTCCTCCTCCTCCCACAAATGTTCAGGACGACTCAACCTTCATTTATCTCTGCGCTCACACGCTGGAAAATCCAAGTTGGATCAAGAACAAGGACTTTAACTCCACTATTCATTAAACTGTGAGGGGGCCCAGGGCGAAATGGAGCTGTGGCCCCCCCTGACGTCCCGGGTCCTCCCGGTGTGTCCTGTACTCAGACGTGCACTCAGCAGACGACTCGACGCTGTTTCAATTCAACCAACCACTACTTATATTTTAGGAACAGCACCGTGCCTCGGGTTTCTCAGCTGCAGTAATTTAATCAAACACCCGAGTTACTTAATATGCACCGTGTGGATTCTTGCAACAGGCTCGAAACTATGAAAGCTAAACTGCACAGTTGAGACGTTTTAACTAAACTCTAATCTCAGACAAACTGGAAGTAGTGTTTCCGATGAAAACAGTCGGACAGGGAGGGATGAACAATCCTTCAGACACGTGTTTCACATGAGCGCGCTCTGGATCCAGGTGATCCGGTTCAGCGTCGATCCGACGCTCTGATTTGCATTTCTTCATTTGTTTTCATTTGTGGAGGATTTCACAGAGGCGCCGTGTGTTTCAGCTCTCAGCGATTCACAGCGACTTCTCCTGCTTTTATTATGCGTAATGGAGTTTTAATGACGCTATTGGTGAGGGTGGAGGAGAGCGGAATTAAGTGCACACCTGAGGTGTGTCGAGTGCTGGTTTACATAATGTATACCAAGGAGGTTCTAACTTCTTAATGAAGAAACATTCATTCATACTCGTGGCATTGTCAAAGCTCACATTAGAAAGTCAATTTCCTGAAACGTTATGAGGAAAAGTTAACGCGCACGCAGACACTGTAATGTTTTCCAGCCTGCAGGGGAAATAAGAGATCAGACACCAAGAGAGAAACAAAATCAGCACAGCAGAAACTCGTTTAGAATATTGACATGTGGCTCGTTATGTCATGAGAAGACAAATAAATAAATCAGCTTTAAAAATGTCACAACACGTTACACTGATCTGCACAATCTTTATTCTTTCACAACCCTGTCCTCACTGTTCATGGAAATCCAACAAAGACAAACATACATACATTCATTCAGCTTCTCTTGGATGTACGTCAACTTTATTAAGGTGAACTGGGAATGAGGACGCAGCTCGAACCCGAGCGACAGATACAGCAGAGTTCATCCACTTTAACGAGGAGCAACAGACGACAAGTGAAGTTTATTTGCATAGCACAATTCGTACACAAGGCAATTCATAGTGCTTTACAGAGGCAAGGAGAAACATTTGACATTAAGACAAACAATAGAAATAAAAAATTAAAAAGTACAGAAAATTTAATTAAAAACATCAGAATGTCATTTAAAACACCAATTTTGGAAAATCAATTTTAAACATTAAACAAATCACTGGATTATGATTGAAAATTATTATGAGTAAAAGAGCTCAGCCATGAGCAGGTGAAAAGAGAAAAGTCTTTAACCCTTGAGCCATCTTTATTACAAGGCACGAAGACAGGACTCAAGTGCAGGACTCGGGAGGCGGATTCAGCAGGTAACCTGTATTCAGGCAACGGTTCGGTACACGGGAAGTCAATCAGGTGAAGCAGGCAGATAATCCAAAAGGGGAAGGCAAGATCAGGGTCCAAAAACAGGCGAGGGTCAAAACCGAAAGGCACACAAGGAAATCGCTGGAGAGTAGGTCGCATAGTACACTAACAATCTGGCAACTGTGAATGAGAGACAGGGGGTTTAAATACGCCGGTAATTAGGGCGTGACAGACACAGGGCGGAAATCCGGGAGGCTGGAGTGGGCGGAGCGGAGACTGACTGTAACAGTGCCCCCCCCTCAAGGGACGGCACCGGAAGTCCCAGGAAGATCCGGATGACGCTGATGGAAGTCTTTGATGAGGGTCGGATCGACAATGTAGCTGGCCGGCACCCATGACCGCTCCTCTGGACCGTACCCCTCCCAGTCCACCAGATACTGATATCCCCGGCCCCTCCTTCGCGCCGCCAGCAGTCGCTTAACCGTGTACACCAGACCTCCGTCAACGACTCGGGGGGGTGGCGGGGGTCTGGAGGCTGGGACCAGAGGACTCTCCTTAACTGGTTTCAGGCGGCTGACATGGAATGTGGGATGGACCTTCATGGACCTGGGGAGCCGAAGGCGAACTGCGGCAGGGTTGATGACCTTGGAGACGGGGAAGGGTCCAACAAACCGAGGAGCCAGTTTCCGGCTCTCCACCCTAAGTGGCAGGTCCCGCGTCGATAGCCAAACCTGGTCTCCCGGTCGATATGAAGGAGCTGGAGTCCGGCGCCGATCTGCCACCCTCTTGCTTCGAGCGGCGCTACGGAGTAGTATGTGGCGGGCCCCAGCCCAGATCTTCTTGCAGCGGCGGATGAAAACCTGGGCAGATGGCACCCCCACCTCCACCTCAGACTCTGGGAACAATGGCGGCTGGTAA
The DNA here is from genome assembly GCA_004119915.2 of Collichthys lucidus. Lineage (NCBI taxonomy): Eukaryota > Metazoa > Chordata > Actinopteri > Sciaenidae > Collichthys > Collichthys lucidus. The sequence continues at coordinate 37,490,370 of CM014083.1, forward strand.
CCGTATGCACACTGGAAGGGAGAGAGACCAGAAGAGAAGCTAGGAAGTGTGTTGTGTGCATACTCCACCCATATGAGGTGCTTGCTCCAAGATCTCTGGTTCTGGGAGACAAGGCAGCGAAGACCCGTCTCCAACTCTTGATTGAGCCTCTCAGTCTGTCCGTTAGACTGAGGGTGGAACCCAGAGGACAGGCTGACAGTGGCCCCTATGAGAGAGCAAAACGCCTTCCAAAATCGAGACACAAACTGTGGACCGCGATCCGACACCACATCCCTGGGAAAACCATGAAGACGACACACCTGATGCAACAAGATCTCTGCCGTTTCTCTGGCAGAGGGTAGTTTGGAAAGGGGCACAAAGTGTACCATCTTGGAGAACCGGTCCACAATGGTAAGAATCACAGTGTTACCCTCAGATGGGGGCAAACCTGTGACGAAGTCCAACGAGATGTCAGACCAGGGGCGGTGGGGCACAGGGAGAGGTTGCAGAAGGCCCGCTGGGGGTTGCCGGGAGACCTTGTTCCTTGCACAAACCGGACAGGCAGCCACATACTCCCTCACCTCCTTCTCCATAGCTGACCACCAGAAACGCTGTCTGATTACAAAGATGGTCCGAGCAGTTCCCGGATGGCAGGCGACTCGTGACGTATGGGCCCAATGGATCACCTGAGGACGCAATGGAACAGGCACAAAAAGACGGCCCTGTGGACAACCTGCCGGAGCAGGGGTGTTAGCAGAGGCTTCCCTCACTCTCCTCTCAATAGCCCACGTGACTGCTCCCACTACACAGGAAGAAGGGAGAATTGTGGAGGGTGTCTTAGGACTGGAGTCTGGATCAAACATCCTGGAAAGGGCGTCAGGTTTAACATTCTTTGAACCCGGACGGTATGATAGAGTGAAGTTGAACCGGTTAAAGAAGAGCGCCCACCTGGCTTGTCTGGAATTGAGGCGCTTCGCTGTTCTGATGTACTCTAAATTCTTGTGATCGGTCCATACCAGAAACGGCTGCTCAGCTCCCTCCAGCCAGTGTCGCCACTCCTCCAACGCCACCTTCACGGCCAGCAGTTCCCGGTCACCCACGTCGTAATTCCTCTCCGCTGGGGAAAGTTTCCGAGAAAGAAAAGCACAGGGATGGAGCTTGCCATCAGCAGTCGACCGCTGAGAAAGCACAGCCCCGATACCCAGATCTGAGGCGTCCACTTCCACAATGCACTGGAGATGTGGGTCAGGGAGGGCGAGAATCGGAGCTGAAGTGAACCGGTCCTTAAGCCTCTGAAAGGCAGACTCAGCCTGAGAGGACCACTGGAACCTGGCATGGGGAGAGGTTAGAGCATGCAAAGGGGCTGCCACCACACTAAAGTTCCTAATGAACTTCCTGTAAAAATTTGCAAACCCCAGGAAACGCTGCACCATCTTGCGATTTGAAGGGGTCGGCCACTTGGCTACAGCACTAACCTTCTCTGGGTCCATCTGGATATGGTCAGTGGAAATGATGAAGCCCAGGAAGGAGACGGTCGTCACATGGAACTCACACTTCTCTGCCTTCACGAACAACTTGTGATAGAGAAGGCGCTGCAGTACCGACCGCACATGTTGAATATGTGTTGTCTCGTCCGGGGAAAAAATCAGAATGTCATCCAGGTACACAAAAACATACAGATTCAACATATCCCGCAAGACATCGTTGACCATAGCCTGGAAGACAGCTGGGGCATTAGTTAGACCAAAAGGCATGACCAGATACTCATAGTGTCCACAAGGAGTATTAAATGCTGTCTTCCACTCATCCCCCTCCCTGATCCTCACTAGGTGGTAGGCGTTTCTAAGATCCAGCTTAGAAAAAATCTTAGCACCCTTCAAGAGTTCGAATGCCGAGGAGATTAAAGGGAGGGGGTACCTATTCTTTATGGTGCTGTTATTCAGGCCGCGATAGTCGATGCAGGGTCGGAGAGATTTATCCTTCTTTTCCACAAAGAAGAAGCCAGCACCAGCAGGGGAGGAAGATGGACGGATGATACCAGCCTCCAATGAGGAGTCGATGTACTGCTGCATGGCCTCCCTCTCTGGCGGAGAGAGAGAGTACAAACGACCTTTGGGTGGAGAGGTCCCCGGAAGGAGATCAATGCTGCAGTCATATGAACGGTGAGGAGGCAGAGACATAGCCCGAGTCTTGCTGAAAACGTCGTGCAGGTCGTGGTAGCTGCCGGGAACACCGGTCAAGTCCGGAGGCTCACTGTGGTCATAACCGGACAAAGAGGTGGCATCTGGTGCTAAGGCATCTGAACCTGCTACAGACTTGACAGCACAGACGGATGGAGAACAGGTGAAACAGCAATCCTTTCCCCATTTCAACACTCTGCCCGTGGACCAATCAATGTGAGGATTGTGCTTAATAAGCCAAGGTAACCCCAGAATTAGCGGGTGCAGAGACGACCGGAAGATGTGAAAGCTGATGAGTTCTGAATGGTTACCATTTATGTTAAGCCGGACAGGTTGGGTGCGATGAGACACCCGGCACAGAAGGCGACCATCGAGGGCGGTGGCTTCCAGCGTCTCGGACAGGGGAACGGCTTCAAGGCCCAGACGCTCCGCCACCTGTTGGTCCATGAGATTTGCGTCTGCGCCCGAATCCACTAATGCCGGATGAGCAGCCCTCTGCTCGCAGGTGACAAGTTCTGTAGGGAGGAGCGGTCGGGAGAGATCACTGGAAGACGTTATTTGGCTCACCAGTGCTCTCCTCACTGGTGAGCCCTGCCTTTTACTGGACAAGACGCGAGAAAATGTCCCGACACCCCACAGTAGATGCACCTGCCCTCCCGTAGGCGTCGCTGTCGCTCCTCTGGAGAGAGCCGGGCTCGACCCAGCTGCATGGGCTCCTCCGAAGCTGGTGGTGGCGCTGCAGCGCTGGAGCGCTGTGGCGAGCGACCCGAAAATGGCGTCGGGTGCCCGGGAGAGACCACGGCACGCCGGCCCCTATCCTTCTCCCTCTCCATCAGCCTGTTGTCGGTGCGAATGGCGAGGGCGATTAACGAGTCGAGGTCGGACTAGGAGGTCGGTCGCTAGGGTGCGAAACTCGATGGCGTAGTCCGCTACGCGACGTCTGCCTTGCCGTAGCGACAGCAAAGCCTGGGCCGCCTCCCGGCTGGGAGCGGTGGAGTCAAAGATCTTGCTCAGAGCGTCCGTGAATGCACTCAGAGAGTAGCAGATGGGAGAGTCCCGCGCCCATTCTGCTGTGGCCCAGGCCTCCGCTCTGCCCGACAGATGAGTGACAATGAAAGCCACCTTAGCCCGCTCGGTGGGGAAACTCCCGGCGTGTAGTTCGAAGTGAAGGCCACACTGAACTAGAAATGACCGACACTTGCCCGCCTCACCGGAGAAACGATCCGGTCGAGCCAGAGGAGCAGCTGGAGCAACCGAGACCACCGGAGAGTATGGAGCGGGAGCAGGAGTTGGAACAGCGGGGGTTGACGCCGGAGGTGGAAGCACGGAAAAACCCTCCAGGCGAGTCACCAGCTGCTGGATCTGGGCCTTCAGCTGCCCTACCTCACTTCCGACCGAGGCCTGGAAACTCTGTTGGTGGTCCTTGAGTTCGTTAACCACCACACAAACGGCAGACAGCTGTTCCCCCTGGTGATGAATCCGGGAGCCCTGGGCCCGGACAGCGGCGTGCACAGCGTCCGAGTCTGCTGAGTCCATGGCTGGCCAGATTGTTCTATTACAAGGCACGAAGACAGGACTCAAGTGCAGGACTCGGGAGGCGGATTCAGCAGGTAACCTGTATTCAGGCAACGGTTCGGTACACGGGAAGTCAATCAGGTGAAGCAGGCAGATAATCCAAAAGGGGAAGGCAAGATCAGGGTCCAAAAACAGGCGAGGGTCAAAACCGAAAGGCACACAAGGAAATCGCTGGAGAGTAGGTCGCATAGTACACTAACAATCTGGCAACTGTGAATGAGAGACAGGGGGTTTAAATACGCCGGTAATTAGGGCGTGACAGACACAGGGCGGAAATCCGGGAGGCTGGAGTGGGCGGAGCGGAGACTGACTGTAACAATCTTAGGACCATTCGTGGCCTTTTTTTGTTTTGCTTTTTTATTTTTTAATAAATGTGGCCGTGTTGAATGAAGATTGCTAAAATTTGGTCAAAGATATTCATTTTTTTTAGAATAGAAATCTCTTTATTAAGCCTAAAATGGCTTAGCAACAGAAATGCATCCTAAATAGTTCCTAGCGGCAAAACGTGCCCCATTAAAAAGCATTAAAAAACACTTTTTTTGATCCCACGTTTATCCTAACATAAATAAATGCATTCCTTTATGTTAAGATTTCATTTTGGACCACTGGCTTTCAATTTGTAGTTTTTATATTTGTCCACCATGTCACGCTATTTTACCCTTTCAAAACGTGCAGCAAAGTTTCACACTTTTTACTGTTTTCTGCGATAGAAATATATTTAGTGCTGAAGTAGTTCTAAAAGATTGACGTGTTTAAAGTGGAAAAAAAATAATATATATTATTTTATAGCAGTTTTTAGGAAGAAGTTATTTACTTATTTTAAGGAAAACAAATGGATGTTTATTTAAAAATATGACACTGCAAAAAAAAATAACAATGCATCAAAATCAATGTTGCTGCCAATCATTGACCCATCTTAGGGCCTAATAACAATAGTTAGCCATTAGTCATTGAAATGTATTTTATGGAAATTATTTTAGTTTTTTTGTTTTTTTAAATAAAAACCAGCAGAGTTATGTAAACATACTGGCATTTAAAGGGTTAAAAACCAAAAAATATTATTAATATTTGATATGTAAATTTTAGGCTGAAGTACTTCTAAAAGATTGACGTGTTTGAAGTGGAAAAAAATATTATTATATATTATTTTTATAGCAGTTTTTAGGAAGGAGCCACGTTTTGTCTTAGGAACTATTCAGGACACATAACGGGAAGACCCCCCAAGGGTTAACCTGGATTTAAAAGTGCTCAGAGTTGGGGCTGGTTTCAAAAGACAAGTGAAGCTGCACCGCCCGCCTCAATCATGCTAGGAAACAACAACTGGTGTCGCTGCTCTGTTGTCTGTGCACCGTGCCATGTGCCACAGACCGGTTATAAAAATGAAAAGGAAAAATAAATCAGTGCATCAGTTTAGCAGACAAACTGTGACTGTGTGGTCACACTCAGAGCAGCAAACGTGGATTCACAGTTTCCTGTTTGACTTCGTTAGAAACAGAAGCGAGCGGCGCTGTTTGGACATTAAAGAACTTTTTCTTAAACTGAGCCAATGACCTCGGAGCCGAGCGTCACAGACTGGTTAAAGAAAGAATTTAAAGATAAACGAACACATTGTTGGTTTCCGTCATGCTTTTCTGGAAGTGTTGATTTGACGCAGCAGCAGTGTGCGTCTATTTCCAGCTTCGTGTCACCGAGCTGCACTTCTGTTGAACAAACACGGCTTCATAGAAACGGACGGCACGAACTTAATGAACCCGGCTGTCAGCCTCCTCCCCAAAGCCTGAGTTTAAATACTTATTAGAATTTAGCATTAACATCAGCTACAGGGAAGACTGAATTAACAAAAGGTCAAACACAGACCGAGCTTAGAGTCGTTACTCTTCCCACTGATTAAATTTCCTCCACTACTCAAATCAATGCGCTCACAAAGTGTGCCAGAGGAAGACTAAAAATAAAAACCAAACCAAACAACGGCACAAGCAGCCGATCCACCTTAATTAACCCACAAGCAGCCGATCCACCTTAATTAACCCTCTGCTTGAGTCCAACCAGCAGCAGCTGCCTCACATTACAGCCACACCTGCTCTGCATCAGCACGCGGTCAGAAGACACGATCTGCCACTTTAAATAAGAACATTCAAAGTTTCTACACTAGAAATAAATCACAGGAAAATTAACTCTTCAAAACACACAGAGGAATTTCAGAATACGTCCCAACAAACACTCATAGATCCTGAAACTCAGCAAGGAAACGGAAAGAGGAGAAACGCTCAGAGAGTCTCTGTTTACGGCGACAAGTCATTTGACTAAATGATGTATGGAGATATCGAAAACAACCTCAAGTCATAATATATCAAATAACATCAAATCTAATAACGCTTCCGTCATCTCCCTGATGCAAAGAGCAAAAAACATGAAATATAAGATATAAAATATACAAGTTTTAATAGAGCTAAGAAAAACAGGGCAAATCTAAAAAGATATAAATATAGAAATATATTCAGTGAGTGTGAACAGTGTGAATATCAAAAATAAAAGATGTAAACAGTTTGAATGCTTCCCTCAGATTCCACCTGATGAAGACAAAACACTTAAAGATTTTTTATTCGTCTCCTTCGTGTTCGTGGTTTATCTTTTTTGCAAAATGTTAAAAATGTTAAAAATTGACTTTCACGATCAACTGAAGGATCCGAATGTTGAAGTTTGTAGCATGTTTTGTAAAAACAGATGAGTCAATGCACGCATGGTTCTGCTGGACCGGATTATTGCAGGTCCATCAGGACTGCAGCACGGGTACTGACAGGAACCAGGATCAGAGATCATATACAGCAGGGTTCTTGTGGTTCCTTGAGTCTCCAAAAGTAGATTGGGAGCCGGAGCCTTTAGCTATCAAGTTCCTCTCCCTCCTCTGGTTCTGGAGGACCCCTCACTGGTCCAGACAGCTGTCTGTCCACCCGGATCCAGGTCCTGCTTGAGATTTCTGTCTCTTGAAGGACGTTTCCCCGTTCTGCTGTCAGCAGACGCCTGCTCATGGTGGCACGTGTCGGGTTTCTGTAGATAATAGGGGTGTGACGAGACACTCAGTTCACGAGACGAGACGAGACGAGATTTTAAGAAAACTAAATTACAAATATGAATGCCTGGACAACAGACTTTTATTCAATGAACTTCATTTTAATGAACTTCTTAATTAACTTCTTCCTCTACAGATTGAAACTAAAATAAAATGTTATAAAAGTTGAAATAGTAAAAAAAAAATATATATATATATATATATATATATATCTCGTCACACCCCTAGTAGATAACATTATAAAGAGCACGGACCTGTTTTAAGTGACATAACTTCTGTTATGATTTATGATTTATGAAATAAACGCGTGTAAGAGTAACTACACATGAAACCTCTGTAGATATAAACCTGTAGTTTATCCAGGACCTCACGTGCAGGGCTGGATCAACATGGTCAGGGGCCCCTAGGCTACAAGCTGCTGTGGGCCCCAATACCCCCCCCCCCCCCCCCCCCCCCCCGTTCCCGGTCCCCCGTCTGCCCGCGAGGATGTACTGGCACTAGCTACTTGCCAACTGGCATTCACTCGGTTTAAAAAACCCAGTTAGTTTTGGCATGTTGCTCAAGAGAGCTTGGCCTCGTTGGGCTTTTTGCCGCTGCGCTTTGCGCTTTTGGGCACCGCTTTCGTATTTTCTATCGCTCATAAGTACTGTCGCTGTTCAACTACAGAGTCAGACTGACACAGTGCGTGACGCCTAACGTTTATATATGGAAGGCGGATTCCCCACAACCAATCAGTGTCCGGTTATTTAAATATTCATTTTGCGTTAATGAATATGAAAGTTTTTGTTTCTTTTGACCAATTGGGGGCCCCCTGGGCGGCGAGGGCGTGATTTTGAGCTAATGAATATGATATATATTTTTTTCTTTTGACCAATCGGGGGCCCCCTCCGAGGCGAGGGGGCGTGGGGGCCCCTAGGCTTAAGCCTATGAAGCCTGTGCGATGATCCGGCCGTGCTCACGTGGACTTTCAGAAAACAAGATCACTGAATAAATCCTTTAATAAACTTCGGACTTCATGTTTCATTTGTTCCTGTGTCAGTGTGAGTGCAGCACATTAAACACATGTGCACTTAAACCAGTTCACAGTGATCGTCGTGTGTAAACTGGGACAGAGCGGATGAATAATGTGTGAAGATGCAGATTTCTGGCAGCGGATGGACGGTTTGTTTATCACTGAATAAAAACTTCAAAACTGTGATTGATGAAACATCAAGGGGGGAAAATCTGTCAGCGTTATCATTACCGACACGTCAGCTCGACTTTGAACACAACGCGGTGCAACCTGCCAAGGAGAAATGCTAATTACGCTAATTACAAAACATAGATGTTATCCTCTGTGTGATGTGAGCCACAAATGGACGTGGATGGAGGTGCCATTTCGCCATTTCGCCATCCATAATTGCACGTTACCATTTTACTGTGGATAAGTGCATTAGATGGAAACTCTTTGAAGCTCCGCGGCGGTTCTGCAGCGCCGACGTCTCTTCCATAAAACCCATTAGCTTCTGTATGATAGTGGACCGAGAGCGGCCCGCTAAAATCAGCCAGCGCGTTCTGGGGTTGAACCTGAATGCAGCCTGAGAGCGTCCAGGGCTTCAGACCAGGACTGCTGCTGCTGCTGCCGAGCTGTAATTACATGACAACCTTTAAATAACTGCAGCCTATAGCTGCCATTTGATAATGTGTCTGTGCTGGTTTGTCAGGGAGAATATGGCCACGAGTGTGTGTGGCTGGAGCAGAGCGGAGCAGCAATTCATCACCGCGCCCTGGCAGGAAAAAATACACCATTAACGCTGGAGAGCAGTTTATATATCTGCTGTTAGGAGGAACTGTTCTGCTCCAGATCTGGTGATTTTCATGATTTGGGATCAGCTGCAGAAACATCACTAAGCTGCTGTGACTGTAATCAGGTCACTTTTTAAATGAGTGCATGTTTTAATACGTTCACCACCCTCTGCTCGTCACATGCTGACACTTGTTCTGTGGCCTCAGGCTTCAGAATTATTAGATTAGACTTTAAAATGCTTAAAGCCGAAATGATTAATACTGAACCCGACCAGTGAACGTGGTTCAGGAAAAGACAAAACTGCAAAACTGGGATCAGTAAACAGGAGCCAGGACAACCACACTGATCTTCACAACGGGTCCTCAGCTCTTCCTCCCAACCCTAAAACGTGTCCTCTGCAGGGACGTCACAGAGACTACGTCCAGGTTTTAGACAGTCTGCAGGGACGTCACAGAGACTAGGTCCAGGTTTTAGACAGTCTGCGGGGACGTCACGGAGACTACGTCCAGGTTTTAGACAGTCTGCAGGGACGTCACAGAGACTACGTCCAGGTTTTAGACAGTCTGCGGGGACGTCACGGAGACTACGTCCAGGTTTTAGACAGTCTGCGAGGACGTCACGGAGACTACGTCCAGGTTTTAGACAGTCTGCAGGGACGTCACAGAGACTACGTCCAGGTTTCAGACAGTCTGTGGGGACGTCACAGAGACTACGTCCAGGTTTTAGACAGTCTGCAGGGACGTCACAGAGACTACGTCCAGGTTTTAGACAGTCTGCGGGGACGTCACAGAGAGACTACGTCCAGGTTTTAGACAGTCTGCGGGGACGTCACAGAGACTACGTCCAGGTTTTAGACAGTCTGCAGGGACGTCACAGAGACTACGTCCAGGTTTTAGACAGTCTGCGGAGACATCACAGAGACCTGGTCCAGGTTTTAGACAGTCTGCGGAGACATCACAGAGACTACGTCCAGGTTTTAGACAGTCTGCAGGACGCCACAGAGACTACGTCCAGGTTTTAGACAGTCTGCAGGGACGTCACGGAGACTACGTCCAGGTTTTAGACAGTCTGCAGGGACGTCACGGAGACTACGTCCAGGTTTTAGACAGTCTGCAGGGACGTCACAGAGACTACGTCCAGGTTTTAGACAGTCTGCGAGGACGCCACAGAGACTACGTCCAGGTTTGAGACAGTCTGTGGTCCAGGCTGACAGGAGACTCACGGCGTGGGGTTTGGTTGGACACGTTGAAACAGGCGGTCATGTCTCCGATGTCTCAGTTTTTCCATCCTGTTGGACACATCATTAACACTTATTAAGAAGAACTTCATCACCAGGCCGACGTGTTCAGACTTGTGTCTTCATCCAGAGGTCACCAGAGTTCTTCTTCTGTCAGCTTGTGAATGGAAAAGTTTGTTATTGGAGCCGATTTAAGGACGTTACACCAAAAGAACTAAATGTTCCTTTGAGCATCACTTTTTATTTTTCATGTTGATTTTCTGTGAACATCGTTAGCTGTTACTGTACGCTCAGGTGTGTAAGATTTGTTGATACCAAGCGGCAACATCTGCAACCTGCAGTTCCTCTAACGTCCACTTGAGGCTGGCTCCAGCAGTGAGTCAGTCTCCATAAGTCCCCATGTTTCACAGCAGAAATAAACATGTTTACAGCCTGGTACAAAAAACAGTTTTGGTCTCTGTAGCTAATTTCCCCGTTCATGACAACTGTACTGAGGGTGAATTTATATACAACTCACCTGTTCACGTTATATTAAGGATTAAAGTTATGCAGGATTAAGAGCGTGGACGCTAATCAGGCTTCATTCAGCCGCCTCATGGATACGACCGGAGCCACACGGAGCTTCGGCCTCTGAGGGGGCGTCGCCTAAATCAATCCTGGAATCCTTGAAATAAATTTGTGAGCCAGTAAATCCAAAATGTTTTTGTCTGTGCTTCATCAGTGGAGAACAATGAACAGATTCAAACGTCACCTCATTAGTGACTCATTCTTCCCTTCATCTGTGTTTGTCCTGCTGGTTTCCCCGTGATGAAATGTTGGTATGAAAGTAAATGTTGGTGTGCAGCGTTCACACTTTAAACTGCCACTGACAGATTCAGCTGTGAAGTTTTAATTGGTGACTTCTTCAGGTGTCTTTACCTGAGGATTAACTTCCATTGCTCCTCTAATGATGAAGAAAATTCTGTTATTCTGTCGTATTTGTTTGAAATTAAAGATTAAAAAGAGGCTGAAGTGTTGGCGACGAGTTCAGGAGAAACGTGAGCGTCGTACCTAAATCTGATCCAAACCGGCCGACTCATCACCGGGACGCTGACATGTCATGGCTGCACATTCAAACAGGAGCCGTGACCTCCCCCTGGAGAGACCTCCATCTCTTCTCACGTATGATTGGTGGTCAGACAACGACAACACATCGCCGCTGATCAATGCTGCAATTCCACGCCGCGTGACCTCAGCGATGGCCGCCGTGCGAGCGCATAAGTCAGCCTTCGTAGAGTCGGCGGTCCAAAGCGGCTGTTTTCACCTGAGCGCCGCCGCTTCAGCCGCCGCTGCCGGCGTCCTCCTCCAGCTCTGACACCAGCTGATTGGTGTGTCATTGAGCTTCCAGCTTTATTTGACTGTCCATCAAAGCTGAAGGGTCCCTGTCTCTCCGGTTAAACCCCGAGCCCCCCGAGGGGCCCCGAGCGCAAGGTCACTGGGCGAGCGGTGCGCCGACGACCTTGGCGGGATGGGGTATAATATGAATACAATCATGCTGAGTGGCGAAATAATGGCGCCGTAAATTCAATAAACAACCCGGCGGAACTGACATCACCTTCCTTTCATGACATCTTTTTCTGACAGGACAAAGTAATACAGCGCTCCCCGGAGAGTCCCTGAAAACAGTCAATTTCTCTGTACTAAATGTCAAGGCAGCCATGCGTGGAAATATGAAAATGGAAGAGCAGAGGAGGAGGAAGCACTTAACGGAGACGAGAGGACAGCAGCACCTGCTATCAGCAGGATCCCGCTCTCTACCTGTCTGAGCATCTGAACTCTGGAGGAAGAAACGGCGTTAACCCGACAGACTGAGCTGCTGCTGCTGCAGGTTTGTCTCCAACAGACGCACCCAGGAAAACAAGCTGGGAGCCATCTTTGACTCCGGCCTTCATTTACGCTGCAGCTTGAGGGGAAGTGATTCGTTAATGTCGGAAATATCTCTGAATAAATATCTCTGAATAAAAATCTCTGAATAAATATCTCTGAATAAATATCTCTGCGTGCTCCTTTACTGTCACCGGAGGTCCTTTAAAAACAGTTTGGAGGCTCTGCCACATCGAGGAAATCTCTTTACTCCCAAAGTTACCTGACAGCTGCAGGTACCAGGTGCTCCAACCAACAATGGCACCGGGTTAAAAACCACAAAGGACTGTGTTGGGACTGGTGCCCACACACTGTAGATGTTTTTGTCTGAATGCTTTCTGGAGGGAGGGATTGTCAAATCTCTGCCACTGTCGTTTCTTTTAAAGCTCGGCGTCTTTCAGCTTTTCATCTCACCGAGCTCTCAGCCCGTTGCTCTTTCCATTATCTCCCATGATAACACGAGCTAACATAGATGGAGTCCATTAATGTCGACAAAGGAGCTGCATCCAATACAACACACAGTCCACAAAGCTAACGTTACTCGGAAACATAAATCTGTTAGGGACTATTTTCAGCGCTGGATTAATACACATTTTGGACTGTAATGAGTATTTACCCGGCTAACAGACTGAGCTAACATGAGCTAACAGCAGCTAAGATGAGCTAACAGCCGCTAACAGACTGAGCTAACATGAGCTAACGACAGCTAACGAACTGAGCTAACATGAGCTAACGGCAGCTACAGACTGAGCTAACATGAGCTAACAGCAGCTAACAGACTGAGCTAACATGAGCTAACAAACTGAGATAACATGAGCTAACAAACTGAGCTAACGGCAGCTAACAGACTGAGCTAACATGAGCTAACAAACTGAGCTAACATGAGCTAACGGCAGCTAACAGACTGAGCTAACGGCAGCTAACAGACTGAGCTAACATGGGCTAACAGCAGCTAACAGACTGAGCTAACATGAGCTAACAAACTGAGCTAACATGAGCTAACGGCAGCTAACAGACTGAGCTAACATGAGCTAACAACAGCTAACAGACTGAGCTAACATGAGCTAACAAACTGAGCTAACATGAGCTAACAGACTGAGCTAACATGAGCTAACGGCAGCTAACAGACTGAGCTAACATGAGCTAACAGCAGATAACAGACTGAGCTAACATGAGCTAACATGAGCTAACAAACTGAGCTAACATGAGCTAACATGAGCTAACAGCAGCTAACAGACTGAGCTAACATGAGCTCACGACAGCTAACAGACTGAGCTAACATGAGCTAACGGCAGCTACAGACTGAGCTAACATGAGCTAACGGCAGCTACAGACTAAGCTAACATGAGCTAACGGCAGCTAACAGACTAAGTTAACAGCAGCTAACGAACTGAGCTAACATGAGCTAACAGCAGCTACAGCTGTCAGCAGTTTACTTCACTGTCCATCAGGAAACTCTGTAAATCACAGAGAGTTGAGGCGGAGCAGGGCGTGCAGATCATGTCGTGCTCATTGCAGCCAGTTAAAATATTTATTTTGTCCATGAATTACGAGCAAAGAAATTCTAACAAAGACAGTTTTGGTGAGTGTTTATAATACAGTAAAAGACTGGCAACAAATCTATCTATCTATCTATCTATCTATCTATCTATCTATCTATCTATCTATCTATCTATCTATCTATCTATCTATCTATCTATCTATCTATCTATCTATCTATCTATCTATCTATCTATCTATCTATCTACAGTTTGCAGCTCCCCGTGTTGTCATGTGTTCTGGCCTCGTCCTCCTGTCCTGCAGGTGAGCCGGGTCCTCGCTCGTAAACCTGCTCGCAGAAAGCCATTGGGCTTTGATGGACGTCACCTCCGATGAAGGTAAAGCTGCTCGGGTGCCTTTAAAGGACACTTCCATCATGATTACATTTACATTTAAAGGGTCACTTCACCCAAATCACGCTGCATCTATTTTAACACTTAACCCATAGCGGTGTGTGTTCATGCAGCAGCTGCAGGTTTATGTGCTGAGCTTTTCAAACACACACATGCATGGAAGCTGTGAGACGGAGACATCTCTGCCATCATGTCCACAGAAGCTGTGAGACGGAGACATCTCTGCCATCATGTCCACAGAAGCTGTGAGACGGAGACATCTCTGCCATCATGTCCACAGAAGCTGTGAGACGGAGACATCTCTGCCATAATGTCCACAGAAGCTGCTGAGCCCCGTTCCATCGCCCGTTCTGTCCATCAGTTCAAGTTGGATGCACAATCAATATCTTACTAATATTAACGAGTTTATTAATTTGCTGTATGTTTGCTGTATGTTTGCTGTATGTTTGCTGCATGTTTGCTGTATGTTTGCTGTATGTTTGCTGTATGTTTGCTGCATGTTTGCTGTATGTTTGCTGTATGTTTGCTGTATGTTTGCTGCATGTTTGCTGTATGTTTGCTGCATGTTTGCTGTATGTTTGCTGTATGTTTGCTGCATGTTTGCTGCATGTTTGCTGTATGTTTGATGTACGTTTGCTATACGTTTGCCGCACGTTTGCTGAATGTTTGCTATATGTTTGCTGCACGTTTGCTATATGTTTGCTGCACGTTTGCTGTATGCTTGCTGTATGTTTGATGTACGTTTGCCGCACGTTTGCCGAATGTTTGCTATATGTTTGCTGCACGTTTGCTATATGTTTGCTGTATGTTTGCTGCATGTTTGCTGCATGTTTGCTGCATGTTTGCTGTACGTTTGCTGCATGTTTGCTGTACGTTTGCTGCATGTTTGCTGCATGTTTGCTGCACGTTTGCTGCACGTTTGCTGTATGTTTGCTGCACGTTTGCTGTATGTTTGCTGCATGTTTGCTGCATGTTTGCTGTATGTTTGCTGCATGTTTGCTGCATGTTTGCTGCATGTTTGCTGTATGTTTGCTGCATGTTTGCTGCATGTTTGCTGTATGTTTGCTGCATGTTTGCTGCATGTTTGCTGTATGTTTGCTGCATGTTTGCTGCATGTTTGCTGTATGTTTGCTGTATGTTTGCTGCATGTTTGCTGCATGTTTGCTGTATGTTTGCTGCATGTTTGCTGCATGTTTGCTGCATGTTTGCTGTATGTTTGCTGCATGTTTGCTGCATGTTTGCTGCATGTTGCTGCATGTTGCTGCATGTTTGCTGCATGTTTGCTGTATGTTTGCTGCATGTTTGCTGCATGTTTGCTGCATGTTTGCTGTATGTTTGCTGCATGTTTGCTGCATGTTTGCTGTATGTTTGCTGCACGTTTGCTGCACGTTTGCTGCACGTTTGCTGCACGTTTGCTGCACGTTTGCTGTACGTTTGCTGCACGTTTGCTGTACGTTTGCTGTACGTTTGCTGTATGTTTGCTGCACGTTTGCTGCACGTTTGCTGCACGTTTGCTGTATGTTTGCTGTATGTTTGCTGTATGTTTGCTGTATGTTTGCTGCATGTTTGCTGTATGTTTGCTGTATGTTTGCTGCACGTTTGCTGTATGTTTGCTGCACGTTTGCTGTATGTTTGCTGCACGTTTGCTGTATGTTTGCTGTATGTTTGCTGCATGTTTGCTGTATGTTTGCTGTATGTTTGCTGTATGTTTGCTGTATGTTTGCTGTATGTTTGCTGTATGTTTGCTGCACGTTTGCTGCACGTTTGCTATATGTTTGCTGCATGTTTGCTGCATGTTTGCTGTATGTTTGCTGCATGTTTGCTGTATGTTTGCTGCATGTTTGCTGCATGTTTGCTGCATGTTTGCTGTATGTTTGCTGTATGTTTGCTGTATGTTTGCTGCACGTTTGCTGTATGTTTGCTGTATGTTTGCTGCACGTTTGCTGTATGTTTGCTGCACGTTTGCTGCATGTTTGCTGCACGTTTGCTGCACGTTTGCTGCACGTTTGCGTGGATCTGTGACTCTGGGAGGTTTTTTTCAGGCCTTCCTGGCGTCCTCTGTTATCTCATCTCTGCATTAATCCTCATGTTCTCTCCTGTAAAGCTGCAGGCCGGCTCTCTGCCCTCCCATCTCATCGCCTCCCCTCCCCCCCGGGGGAGAGGGGGGCGCCTCCTCCGCTGCGTCCAGACTTGTCAGAGCAGATTCTCGTCAAATTACCGATGTCCTGCATCGGGGTAATTGCTTGCCAAACCCACTCCACTGATGCAAATTCAAGGGGTCGCCCGTGATGGAGATAATGCCAAATTGGTTTGGAGATTTTGAGATGTCTACTCAGCATGGATAGATAGATATGTGGAGCCTTAAATGGAAAGGAAAAAAAAGGAGAAATGAAATAAGGTTCTGCGTAAAGAATGCTGATTTGGCATTACTCATCATGGGGGAGACGGATAGGCTTCTCCTCCGTGCAGCTCGCTTCTCACAGAGCAAATAATTGTGAAGCATATCTGGAAGGCTCACGGTGCCACATAACAGACTCATACACCACAGTCATAACACCTCCTCTCTTGTCCCGTAATGTTCAATTGCTTCGGCTAAGTAGCCATTAATCGCGGCTGGGCTAATGGCCGGAGTCCAGCTCCGCTGTGCCGTGACCTGACTGTTAATGAGGCAGAAACAGCGTCTCAAACCGGCGTCTCGGGCTCGTTGACGGGCCGGGCTGCTGCAGGCCTCCGTGATGCTGATGTCACCTGATGGGAGAGGCTGGCCGGTACTGTACCAAGCTCTCGATTGGCTCACCCCCAGGGAGAAAGGGGTGATATCGGAGCTCACAGCTCACTTCATGAGGATTAAAGTGTGACGCCTTTAAGGAGCTAAGCTGAGAGTCCTCTGGGGACGAACCCTCCGTCTCTGGTGGTGGAGGGGTTTTAATTTCTAAGTGGCTAAGTTGGTGGTAGTGGTGGATTTAAGTAATGAAGAGGAAGGGTGTTCATGGGTAAATTGGCAATGACAATTAAAGGAGTGGTATTTAACGGAGTTAGGAGGAGAGCGCCCTCCAGGGAGGAGGAGGAGCAGCCGACACAGCGTGAACCGTCAGTCTGTGTTAGTATGAGGATCAAACTCTGGGTGCTGTGATTTACAGACTTTCCTGATGAACAGTAAAGTAAACTGCTGCCAGCTGTAGCTGCTGTTAGCTCATGTTGGCTCACTTTGTTAGAAGCTCCGGAGAAGTGTTAGTGTTTGTACCACAGGACCAGAAGAAGAAGAGGAGGTAACCAGGCTCAGCAGCTTCTATGGACGTAATGGCAGAGGAGAAGGGAGTGAAGAGGACGCTGACCTCCTCCTCCGGCTGCTCCGCCTCAACTCTCTGTGATTTACAGAGTTTATGATGGACAGTGAAGTAAACTGCTGACAGCTGTAGCTGCTGTTAGCTCATGTTAGCTCAGTCTGTTAGCTGCTGTTAGCTCAGTCTGTTAGCTGCTGTTAGCTCATGTTAGCTCAGTTCGTCAGCTTGGCGGTGAGCTCTGAGCGACGGGTACCCTGAGTGTTTGTACCAACAGGCGTTATGGACGACCAGGAAGAAGAAGAGGAGGTAACCAGGCTCAGCAGCTTCTATGGACATGATGGCAGAGGAGCAGAGAGTGAAGAGGACGCTGACGCAGGAAGCTAAGAAGAGAAAAAGGAGAGAGTGAGCGAGCAAGAAGCCGCCGGACAAGAGTAAATGTGGGACTGACTTTTAGTGGTTGGTGAGAGCTTGGTGAAATAAAAGGCTGAAAGACAGACGCAGAGCTGGACTGACTGCTGCTGGACTAGTCTCTGATATCAGCTGCTGCTGGACTAGTCTCTGATATCAGCCGCTGCTGGACTAGTCGCTGATATCAGCTGCTGCTGGACTAGTCTCTGATATCAGCCGCTGCTGGACTAGTCACTGATATCAGCCGCTGCTGGACTAGTCTCTGATATCAGCCGCTGCTGGACTAGTCTCTGATATCAGCCGCTGCTGGACTAGTCTCTGATATCAGCCGCTGCTGGACTAGTCTCTGATATCAGCCGCTGCTGGACTAGTCTCTGATATCAGCTGCTGCTGGACTAGTCGCTGATATCAGCCGCTGCTGGACTAGTCTCTGATATCAGCCGCTGCTGGACTAGTCGCTGATATCAGCCGCTGCTGGACTAGTCTCTGATATCAGCCGCTGCTGGACTAGTCTCTGATATCAGCCGCTGCTGGACTAGTCGCTGATATCAGCCGCTGCTGGACTAGTCTCTGATATCAGCCGCTGCTGGACTAGTCTCTGATATCAGCCGCTGCTGGACTAGTCTCTGATATCAGTCGCTGCTGGACTAGTCTCTGATATCAGCCGCTGCTGGACTAGTCTCTGATATCAGCTGCTGCTGATTCTGGTTCTGATTCTGGTTCTGGGCTGACTGCTGCTGGACTAGTCAGTGACATATAAAAAACTTATAACTGAATGACTTTTGCAATCTCGGACTCTTTGGGAAGACAGATCCAGAGGGATGGAGCAGCTCTCACGCCCCAGATCCAGATCCAGTGGAGGTCCTGGAGGACCGGGCTGGTTTGGTGTGTTGTTATTTAGCTCATGTTTCAGGTGTTTTCAAGCCACGTTTGATTTGTATGTTCAATAATCTGTTTAATGGTGACCGTTCCGCTCGGTAAATTAGCCACAGCAGAAAATCAGACAGACAGCACGGACGTTCAATTATGATGAATTCATTATGTTTAAGTTTTTCTCTGTGTCTGATAGTTCTGAAATAAAACTTTGTTGTTTTATGGCCACGGGTTAGTTCAGAGCCGACATGTACGATCTGTGATATTCCCCAAACATTAGTCATTATTAGTCCTGTCAGTCATTGCAAAGCAGCTTCAACTTATTTATCTTAAACTGCTTCATATGTTCAGGGGAACTGTCTCCTCCCTCCTTCAGGAGGCTGCCAGGTTCTGTTGTGAGGGAGATCCTGACCCGCCGAGCAGAGTTCATCACCACATCACCACCATCAGTGAACAGAGGGACTGACCCGGCTCTCTCTGCCCAGACAGAGGCTGTTTACTGGGGGAGAGTTCACAGAAGAGTCGGCAGGGAGGACTGACCGAGTCTTCACACATAAACTGGCATAATCATCTTTTTGAATGGACCAACAACAAACAGTAAATGCACTGAAGCGTTTCTTCATCAAAGCTCAGAGACGTGTTGTGTTACAAGGATTTCTAAAGAATCAGGAGGACTGGATTCAAAGTATCAAAGTTTAAGTTGAATTTATTATTCCTGAACAAGAAGCAGCGTTTAACAGTGTTACAGAGGAAAGACTCCCTGAGGAGCTCCAACTGTTGGTTCTTTACATTTTTTAAAAATGTGCTGTCACCTCCCACCTGATGCAGAAACATCAGAACATTTCTTTTTGGTTTCTGCTCAGTAATGAGCGTTATGTTTCATACCCACACGGTCCCCGAGCCGCTCTGTCCTGTCCTTGTACAACTAATTTATAATTGTCTCTCCCTGCCAGCCTCAGTAAATCAGAGGCCAAATACTTACGTACATGAGGTTTGCAAAATACAGGACACACACACGCATATATATATATATATATATATATATATATGAGTTAAAACATCTGCACCTCAGCACAGTCCTAATTTTTATAACATGTGTTTTAATGCTTCTCCCACAGCAGCACTATGACGTCCTTCTGCACTGTAACCTCAGATTTTTTTAAGTCGACACTAATGTGATGAAAGTCGACGTCGACTAGTCGCCGGTGACGTCATTGATATTTTCAGTAATTAAAGAAATCACAGGAGGAGGGAATGCTCTGCAATAATCTGTACTGACTGACGATGAACAGCATCAAGTAAAAACAACAAGCAGCAGCTCAGCTGTTAAATGTAACAGTAACATATCTGCACGTAAATCTACATCTCCCATAGTGGAAAACTAAATACTGAACTAAACAACACAACACCTGCAGCCGAGTCATCGTCACAGTCCTGCTGAGTCACAGTTTTGGTTTTTCCGGTCCTGGTTTGCAGGAACACGAGCGCATCTACGTGCGCTGGGTGAAGGCTCGCCCGCTGTCGCCTGATGGTTTCACCAGCGAGTGAAGAAATCCTCTCGCTTGTCGCTGGGACAGCCAGGTAACGTTTGCGTCCATCGTGTTTGCATCAAAATATGAGATCAGTGCAGCTGCCACCGGAAATGCCACGACTAGCTGCCGCTGCCACGAACTGAGCCAGGCCTCTCTCGATTAGCGACTAGTCGACGTCGAGCTCTGAACGTCATTGTGGCGCGGTGAAGTCGACCAGTCTGTGCAACCCCTGCTGTACTGTGCGATGTCCTAAGAGGATGAACCCGACGACATGAACCTCTTGTGTCACCGTGACGACAAACCCATGCTCAGAAATCTGAAGTTGATTCGCTCGATGTGATAAATGTGGGAAAAGTCACATTTCATCGACGACAGACGAACCGAATCACAGAACGATGTTCGTCTGACAGAATCACAAACTGGACGGGTGACGAGTCCCAGAAAATGTCGAGTAGAGAAGAAGCAGCGGTTTCCTGGCAGACAGGAAGTCAATGCAAAGCGCGAAAGGTCGCAGGAGCGTGAACGCGAGCGAGACTCTCTTCATTAATTAAACAAAACACCAGCGTGCTTCTTTATTAACAGCTGGAATTCCCTCGTTATCTAAAGATTTGTCCTGCAAATGAGAGCAGAGGCGAGGTCACACACACACACACGCACACACACACACACACGCACACACCGCCGCCAGACGCAGGTTGATGAGCTCTGGACGTCTGAGTGAGCCAACATTTCAGAGGCTAATGAAATATTTTGTCATCCCGCGTCGTCCCCGCAGTCTTCCCTTCATACCTTTTGTCACTTCACTTCCTTTTCCTTCACAGCGAATGCTCAACGCCGCCGCTGCGGGACTTAACAAGCCTGGAAAATAATTAAAATTCAACCAAATGATGAAACACTTGCAGCAAAGCGTCCTTGAAGGGTCGGCGGGGCTCGTTCTGAAAGCAGCGAGCAGAGAGGGGGAAAGAAAGAAAGAAAGAAAGAAAGAAAGAGCAGCGCTGCTGTTTTTTCTCCTCGCAGAATAATGTTAAGCTGCTGCTTCCAGCTTAAGGGCCTCTTAAATTGGAAAGGCACTGGCCTATAGAGACATGTACCTGTCAAACAAATACCACACGCCTCTGATTCTTCCTCCTCTTTCTCTGCGGCCGCGTTTCTTAAAAATTCTCCGATGGTATTCAAGTCAGACGTGGGGCGCCGTGGAGATTGTCGGGTTTGAGAACAGAGACGGGGATTCGCCTCTTAGAGGTATCACAGCAACGCCGCTGTCGGAGGAATTAAGAGGCGAGCTCAGCAGCCTGCGGTGATCCGCTCAGAAGATGTTTCTCACGGCCCGGAGGAAGAGCTGTCGGAGGGGGAGGGAGGAAGACGCGCGCCGGTGGCGTGGTTATCGCGTGGAGACAAAGACGTTACAGAGACGAGGAATAAAAGTTTGAAGTGAAGTCAAACTTTGAGCTGTTAGAGTCAGGTTATGCAGTTTAGATCATAAACACACACTGATCAGACGCCCGTTCATCAATGAAGTCATTTAATTTCAACATGTGTCTTTAAAATTTATGTATTTATGATCAAATGTTCAAAGTTTAGTATTTTTACAGAAAGCTTCAGAATCTTTGAATGTTTCGTTTACACTTTTAATGAGCTACTTTTGTTTCTGACTTCCCGCTGGCGTCACTTTGTTTCTGTGTCGTTGATGATTTCATGTCTCACTGTGAAGAACTCTTAATTATCTGGCTGATGTTTGTTAACGATGACCAGCTGACGATGGTTTGCAGGTTTGCAGGGCACGCGCTGTGAAAAAAGTCAAAAAGACTGCTTGTATATATTGTATATATATATTGCATGTATATATTTTTATTTTTACTTGTATATTTTTACTTTTTATTTTATTTTTATCTTTTATTTTTTTATCTTTTTATTTTTATTTCATATTTATTTATTTTATTTTATTTTACATATGTTCGGACAGAGAGAAACGCAATTTCAATTCTGTGTATGTCTTGTACATTAGCAGTCTTGACAATAAAGCATCTTGAATCTTGAATCTTGAATGTTGAATGCAGATATGTAAAGTATAATTAAGGAAAATTCAATCCAAGTTTCTACAAACTACAAGTGTTTTAATCGATGAATGTGCTTTTTGATTAATGATGTGTTTTAATAATATTCAAAGTGTTTTATGACCGTACACAGGGTCATGACCTTTCTCCTGACCCGGTCGTTTGTGTCAAAAATCTTGATGAATGTGCCGTGTGGAACGTTTCAGAATAAAAGCTCAGCCCTCCTCCTGCACACCTGAGTCATTACTACACCTGGGCTCCTCTGACGCTCTCTGTCGTCGTAGCAACACTCACTCGTCCTTTTATAACTCCATTTTAATCACTCTGCTGTTTTTATCGCCACACAAATACAGACCGAGCCTGAGTGGAACGAGGAGAGCACAGCGACCCGGGCGAGTGCGGCGCTGAACACTAACGGGCCTCTCAGAGAGACCTTTTTAAATCTGAGGAAAAAATACGTGACTTCATCCATAAAATCATCGCTCACTCCTCTCCGCCGCAGCCATTAGTGGTAATTCAGCTCTCAGCTTCCCATCACAGCGCTCGCTAACTGCACCTCCTGCCCCAGAGCTCGCGACTAAAACAAACACTCCGCTCCTCCGGAGGAAAAAAGGAAAAGCGGCGCGGCTGTCAGTCGGAGCAGTTTGCATGATGTATGAGGCCGCGATGAGCGTGCACCTCACTGTGATTTTAAATAATTAAGCGGGAAAATGAAAGCTTCGAATGTTTGTCTTTGCAGAGGTGGCGTGACTCGCCGGTTAATCGATGCTAACAGGGAGAGTCAGGGGACCAAACTGATCAATTCCCCTGACGGAGGGAGGGAAGCCCGACCCTGACAGACTGACAGCCAGCACACACACACACGCACACACACACACACACACACACACACACACACACGCACACACACACACACACACACACACACACACACACACACACACACACACACACACACAAAGGAGAAACAATGAAAGCTTCTGAGCTGATGACCTGTGACGTTTAAAAAGACTCAAACCAGCTGCTCTTTCAATACTATCTGACTTCCCGTCTGTGGCTCCAAGCCCATCGGCTCCGACTGAAGACAGAAATCTTTAACCCTCCTGCTGCCAACGTACAGGCGCAGCCAGCTGGACGCGTCAATACAGAGTCCCTGGTGCTGTTTAAAGACTCCTGACACCAACTTATTATCCTTATAACATCATTAGTGAAGTAATTAACAGTTATTATTATTCTGTCCCTCTGCAGCCACCAGAAAAGGTTCCTGCAGTTCCTCTAACGTCCACCTGAGGCTGGCTCCAGCAGTGAGTCAGTCTCCATAAGTCCCCATGTTTCACAGCAGAAATAAACATGTTTACAGCCTGGTACAAAAAACAGTTTTGGTCTCTGTAGCTAATTTCCCCGTTCATGACAACTGTACTGAGGGTGAATTTATATACAACTCACCTGTTCACAATATATTAAGGCTCAAAGTTATGCAGGAGGCTTTGATTGACAGGTGGGCGTGGTCACAGGTGACTTGTTTGAGCTGTTACCTGTTTTAAAGTGTTACTTCAGGTGTGGACTCGCCTTCTTTCTTTCTGTGGACTGAAACTCCTGCAGAGACTCTGTGGCCAAACGTCGACTGATCGATCATCAGCAAGTTTCAAATCCCTGAAATAGAAAATGAAACCAGCGTCTGCCTGCAGGAAGGAAATCAATGCGGCGAGTTAAAGACTAACTTCTTCTTTATCACAAACATCTGAGCGTGTGAAACCCGTCACGTGACCTCATCTCTGACATATTGTTTACGAGCACCAATTAGTGTTGAAATATTTCTGACTGAGAAAGTGTCCTGAGCAGCCGAGGGCCCGTCGTCTCCGCGTCCTCCTTCCAGCAGCGAGCAGAGAGCCCGGCTTTCATGTGAAGCCTCGGGGACGGAGCCGGAGCACGAGCCATTCTCCGGCTTTTAATTGGCGCCTCTACGTGCTCGTTAGTTCACAACACTTTAATTTGGCGGTGGCGTTAAGGATCGGCCCCTCCGTACGACAGGAGAACTTGATAACGCTGTCAGTAACTAATTAGCAGTGATTGCATCTGTCAGGAAATTGCATGCAGGGGCAATTAAAAATGATGCACTATTAGTTTTCTCCAACCTCGCCGACCCAGTTAGCGCAGGCGGTCAGGGTGGGCGGGGCCTGAGCGCTTTGAGGTTATTCGTGGACGCTTCCTCTGGGCTGCGACTTCATGTTTGATGTTTTTATTTCTCTCACGCTCGCTCGGATCATCGGGCTGCAGCTCACACACTCGTACTGTACACACCGCGCTGTCGGGGCTGACCCTCTGCGAGCTGCTGCCAGCACCTCCACAGATAATAAATGTCAGAGTTTGAAGGTGCCTGTCCGCCGCTGCAGGCTGTTTATACATACAGCCCCACAAACAGGAAGTCAATAAAACAAAACCCAGAGCGACCCGACATGCAATGATGACAAACTGCTCGCTGCCGTGGAAACCGAAGTCCCGTTAGCCGCGAGCTGCGTCACAGGACGTGATGTCGGTGGCTCCATCTGCTGGAAGCTCTCACGTCTCAGATCTGATCATCTGCAGACGACGGCTCCTAATGACTCTGTCGACCTCCTGACCGAGCGCCACGCTCAGTACCAATTCAGAGACCTTCAACCTCCTCCGAGGACGAAGCGCTTTGATTGTACGACCCCGTGACCTCTCGGATAACGCCACCTCCGGGTGAAGATGTCAGCTCTGTGCTCGAAGCCCAGATCACCGTGTAAATATCTGCTACTACTTTCAAAATAAAGTCTGGCCTTGAGTTTACATCGTCAAAATAAAATGTTAGAACAGAACCGATCCCTTCTTGTTCTCTCGTGGTTTAATCCTCATCATCATCATCATCGTCATTTATTTCTCCAACACTGTGTCTGAAAACCTGAAGACTGACACAGACTGTCTAAAACCTGGACGTAGTCTCTGTGACGTCCCCGCAGACTGTCTAAAACCTGGACGTAGTCTCCGTGACGTCCCCGCAGACTGTCTAAAACCTGGACGTGGTCTCCGTGACGTCCCCGCAGACTGTCTAAAACCTGGACGTGGTCTCCGTGACGTCCCCGCAGACTGTCTAAAACCTGGACGTAGTCTCTGTGACGTCCCCGCAGACTGTCTAAAACCTGGACGTAGTCTCTGTGACGTCCCCGCAGACTGTCTAAAACCTGGACGTAGTCTCTGTGACGTCCCCGCAGACTGTCTAAAACCTGGACGTAGTCTCCGTGACGTCCCCGCAGACTGTCTAAAACCTGGACGTAGTCTCCGTGACGTCCCCGCAGACTGTCTAAAACCTGGACGTAGTCTCCGTGACGTCCCCGCAGACTGTCTAAAACCTGGACGTAGTCTCCGTGACGTCCCCGCAGACTGTCTAAAACCTGGACGTAGTCTCTGTGACGTCCCCGCAGACTGTCTAAAACCTGGACGTAGTCTCTGTGACGTCCCGCAGACTGTCTAAAACCTGGACGTAGTCTCTGTGACGTCCCCGCAGACTGTCTAAAACCTGGACGTAGTCTCCGTGACGTCCCCGCAGACTGTCTAAAACCTGGACGTAGTCTCTGTGACGTCCCCGCAGACTGTCTAAAACCTGGACGTAGTCTCTGTGACGTCCCCGCAGACTGTCTAAAACCTGGACGTAGTCTCCGTGACGTCCCCGCAGACTGTCTAAAACCTGGACGTAGTCTCCGTGACGTCCCCGCAGACTGTCTAAAACCTGGACGTAGTCTCCGTGACGTCCCGCAGACTGTCTAAAACCTGGACGTAGTCTCTGTGACGTCCCCGCAGACTGTCTAAAACCTGGACGTAGTCTCCGTGACGTCCCCCAGACTGTCTAAAACCTGGACGTAGTCTCCGTGACGTCCCCGCAGACTGTCTAAAACCTGGACGTAGTCTCTGTGACGTCCCCAGACTGTCTAAAACCTGGACGTAGTCTCCGTGACGTCCCCGCAGACTGTCTAAAACCTGGACGTAGTCTCCGTGACGTCCCCGCAGACTGTCTAAAACCTGGACGTAGTCTCCGTGACGTCCCCGCAGACTGTCTAAAACCTGGACGTAGTCTCTGTGACGTCCCCAGACTGTCTAAAACCTGGACGTAGTCTCTGACGTCCCGCAGACTGTCTAAAACCTGGACGTAGTCTCTGTGACGTCCCCGCAGACTGTCTAAAACCTGGACGTAGTCTCCGTGATGTCCCCGCAGACTGTCTAAAACCTGGACGTAGTCTCTGACGTCCCCGCAGACTGTCTAAAACCTGGACGTAGTCTCTGTGACGTCCCCAGACTGTCTAAAACCTGGACGTAGTCTCCGTGACGTCCCCGCAGACTGTCTAAAACCTGGACGTAGTCTCCGTGACGTCCCCGCAGACTGTCTAAAACCTGGACGTAGTCTCTGTGACGTCCCCGCAGACTGTCTAAAACCTGGACGTAGTCTCGTGACGTCCCCGCAGACTGTCTAAAACCTGGACGTCTCCGTGACGTCCCGCAGACTGTCTAAAACCTGGACGTAGTCTCCGTGACGTCCCGCAGACTGTCTAAAACCTGGACGTAGTCTCTGTGACGTCCCCGCAGACTGTCTAAAACCTGGACGTAGTCTCCGTGACGTCCCCGCAGACTGTCTAAAACCTGGACGTAGTCTCTGTGACGTCCCCGCAGACTGTCTAAAACCTGGACGTAGTCTCCGTGACGTCCCCGCAGACTGTCTAAAACCTGGACGTAGTCTCTGTGACGTCCCCGCAGACTGTCTAAAACCTGGACGTAGTCTCCGTGACGTCCCCGCAGACTGTCTAAAACCTGGACGTAGTCTCCGTGACGTCCCCGCAGACTGTCTAAAACCTGGACGTAGTCTCCGTGACGTCCCCAGACTGTCTAAAACCTGGACGTAGTCTCCGTGACGTCCCCGCAGACTGTCTAAAACCTGGACGTAGTCTCCGTGACGTCCCCGCAGACTGTCTAAAACCTGGACGTAGTCTCCGTGACGTCCCCGCAGACTGTCTAAAACCTGGACGTAGTCTCCGTGACGTCCCCGCAGACTGTCTAAAACCTGGACGTAGTCTCCGTGACGTCCCCGCAGACTGTCTAAAACCTGGACGTAGTCTCCGTGACGTCCCCGCAGACTGTCTAAAACCTGGACGTAGTCTCCGTGACGTCCCCGCAGACTGTCTAAAACCTGGACGTAGTCTCTGTGACGTCCCCGCAGACTGTCTAAAACCTGGACGTAGTCTCTGAGACGTCCCCGCAGACTGTCTAAAACCTGGACGTAGTCTCTGTGACGTCCCCGCAGACTGTCTAAAACCTGGACGTAGTCTCTGTGACGTCCCGCAGACTGTCTAAAACCTGGACGTAGTCTGTGACGTCCCCGCAGACTGTCTAAAACCTGGACGTAGTCTCTGTGACGTCCCCGCAGACTGTCTAAAACCTGGACGTAGTCTCTGTGACGTCCCCGCAGACTGTCTAAAACCTGGACGTAGTCTCTGTGACGTCCCCGCAGACTGTCTAAAACCTGGACGTAGTCTCCGTGACGTCCCCGCAGACTGTCTAAAACCTGGACGTAGTCTCTGTGACGTCCCCGCAGACTGTCTAAAACCTGGACGTAGTCTCCGTGACGTCCCCGCAGACTGTCTAAAACCTGGACGTAGTCTCTGTGACGTCCCCGCAGACTGTCTAAAACCTGGACGTAGTCTCGTGACGTCCCCGCAGACTGTCTAAAACCTGGACGTAGTCTCTGTGACGTCCCGCAGACTGTCTAAAACCTGGACGTAGTCTCTGTGACGTCCCCGCAGACTGTCTAAAACCTGGACGTAGTCTCTGACGTCCCCGCAGACTGTCTAAAACCTGGACATAGTCTCTGTGACGTCCCCGCAGACTTTCTAAAACCTGGACGTAGTCTCAGTGACGTCCCCGCAGACTGTCTAAAACCTGGACGTAGTCTCTGTGACGTCCCCGCAGACTGTCTAAAACCTGGACGTAGTCTCAGTGACGTCCCCGCAGACTGTCTAAAACCTGGACGTAGTCTCTGTGACGTCCCCGCAGACTGTCTAAAAACCTGGACGTAGTCTCTGTGACGTCCCCGCAGACTGTCTAAAACCTGGACGTAGTCTCCGTGACGTCCCCGCAGACTGTCTTCATCAAAACACAAGAGTTTGCTTCCAGATCTTAAAGGAACAGGAATGTCTCCTTCGTCTTCGTCTCGTCGTCTTCATGCTTGTCGGCGTCTGGTCACGTGATTCGTCCTCTGGCGACATCATCACGCCTCCTCCCTTCACTCTTTCGTTTGTTTGTTTGTTTGTTTGCTAATTACAGACTTTTTTGACACCTGTGACAACGTACAGCTCGACACACTGCTGCACACACACACACACACACACACACACACACACACACACACTCTATCTCTCATTTGCACTCCATCTTTAACACCACACTCGTCCCCCTTGTGTACAATTACCTCTTTACTATTTACCTCGCTCTGCACGCTAGCTGTTTTTGAAGAGCTGCAGGTAAACAAAGCACACACACACACACACACACACACACACACACACACACACACACACACACACACACACACACAGCTGACGGTAGCGTTGGAGATAAACCGGCTGAGGTCATGTGACCTGCGGTTCATCACAACACATATTGCTTCATTGCTGTACATTTCCCATAATGCACAGCACGGTCACAGACTTCAGGTGGTGTCACATGTCAGGTGCTCCCCCCTCGAGCAGCAGATGGTTCCACATGCATTTTAAGGAAGAACTCCCAGAGTGCTCCTCTGCCGGTGATGGTGGTTGCCGGGTCCCGGCGGGCTCCGTCCTGAAGTGCTCTCATGCAGCCGGCTGAGTGACGAGCTCGCCGGCGCCGCAGATGGAGGCGTGCATGAGAGCGTGCTACAGGGAGGACGCGGCGATCCGATGCAGAGTTTATTTAGCTTCAGTCCATCGAGGACAATGCATCATCGCCGAGTGCTGACGAGTGGAAACAAAGCAGCTTTCAACAGGTTGAAGGAACGTTGTCTGAAGGTTTAAAGAGACGCTGAGCGCACACAAACAACCCTAACCCAGCGGCCATCTGGGAGGAAACAGGAAACAAACAAACCACTGAAATTATTAGAATCAGAATCAGACGAAAGTTTCAGGCCTCGTGTTTCCAAAAATTAAATTTCAGAACCAGAATATTAAATTTAAATTGAATTTTCAAACTAAATTGTTGAATCCAAATTGAATTTTGAAGCCGAGCGGTGACTCTCGCCTCAAACTGAATTAGAGAAAAATCCTCGTTTACAGACGAATGTGCCGTTTCCATCAGCGCTGACTGACCCGGCCCGGCTCGGCCCGATCAGCGACGACGTGTTTCCCCATGAGGACGTCCGACCTGAACATCTCACGTCGGACCTTTGAACTCAGCTGGAGGCGGCAACCCAGTCGTGTTTCCATGGTAACGATTAAGATGAGTCTCTGGATCCTGGAGAGCCGTCGTGAAGCTCAGCGTGGGGCGACTCGGCCGTGAGAGCAGTCTTTACTTTAAACTGCTTAATTAACCCAGAATTCATCATGCGACATTCATCTCAACGTCTTTCTGAACTTTGGGCTCAGTCTCAGTCAGTCCTGGCGTTGTCTTGGTCTGAGCCTGACCCTGTCAGTGAACATGAAGGTCGTCCTGCGAGGGCCAATTACTTTCCATTAACGTGTTTCTGAGATCAGCTGTTACCTCTCACTACCAGGTGACTTATTTTCCATTCAGCTTGATGTCGATGTTCCAGATCTTGAAGAGAAATGACTGACGGGCAGTGAATGCATCAGAGACACCTCAGCGGGCGTGCTGCGAGGTCAGAGGTCGCTGTGAAGACTAATCACCGATATGCAAATGAGCAGGAAGCGTGTCTTAACGTACAGAGACGTGAAAATAAAGATGAAATGTGACCCTGCAGAGACTGAAAACCTCCAGGCCAGGAGAAACTCTTTCCAGGAAAATGACCAGGACTGATTCAGAAAGAAAAAAAGTGTCTGACCAGAATGGAGTTGCCTGGGGACAAAGAGGAAGAGACAGAGAGATGAAGGGAGGGCGAGTGAGATACATTTATATTATGTGATTAAAGGAGAAGGGGCGGCTGGTTGGCCGGTGACAGACAGAGTGATGTAGTGGGAGTCGAGCGGCGGCTCTATACTCTCTAATTGACCCCGGTTAGGATCCACACACCCTTTCCCCGCTCACAAAGAGCGCCTAATTGCTGCAGCTGATTGGGTCCTGATAGAATTACGGCTGTCAGAGAAGGTCATTAGGCTCAGATTCATCTTCCATCCCGGGGACGAGCAAAGCCGCCCTCCTTATTCCACAAGCCGCCTTAACGAGCTCGCCATGAGCTCGTTTGTCAGGGAGAAAATCCCAGATAAAGCAAAAAGTCGCCCGTCGCTCGCGTGTGTGTGTGTCTCGGATACAAGGATCGATATTTGTGAGCGTGAACAACTTTCTCTCCGCTGAAGGTGGACGAGGGACGAGCGGCTTTAATCTGGGAGGTCAAAACGAAGCTTCCTGCGGCCGTCGACAGGAAGTGGATCTCTCAGATAAAGACGGTGTCGAGTCCGACCTCCACGCGTCTGTTTCTTTCACTGATGTAGATAAAGAGTTTAGGAGAGACGCTGTGCTGATGTTCAGTATAACAGCTCCTCCTCCTGTGATATTAGTTTATTATAATCTGGATTCATGATCCGGACTCTGATCAAACATGTTTAATTCAGGGTTCCCACACCTTTTTCATGAACAAATTCAAGCACTTTTCAAGCACCTTCAAGCACCAGTTTTTCCATTTTTCCAGCACCTTTAAATAGGTAGCCTACTAGTTGTGTTTGCCATGATGGTCATGGGAAGTGGCATAATAATATGGGTCTAATTAGCATTATTTCATATGGTGGTAGATTGACTGTTTTGATTTTTAACTAATTGTGAAATTTCAACGTTTTAAAGCACTTCACAAAAAATTCAAGCGTTTTTACAACCTTGAAAACACTTAATTGAAATTCAAGCATTTTCAAGGAATTCAAGCACCCGTGGGAACCCTGTTAATATGATCGTCTGTTCAGCCGTGAGGTAACACTCTGCAGCTTTGTGTCACAAAGAAATCCAAGACCTTGAAAAGTGATCTCGAGTCCTCCAACACTGGAAACATCAGAATCAGCTTCACCTGAAGAATCTGACTCTAAGTGAACATGCACATTATTTTCATGTGATATAAATCTGTATGACAGGAATACAAACACTGACTGATGCTGTGACGAATGATTTAACTCACAGGTGACTTCGTACATGAAGCGATGTAAACACACAGCGGCTCAGCTGAGCGTCATTCATCATCTGCAGTGGATGTTTTAACGTTACTCAAACGTTCTGATGGAGTTAGTGCTCGTTATTCAGAGGAGACTGATCTGGCTCTGTAGCGCCTCTCGGAGGCGAGAGCTGGTGATGTCCACTGACTGTGGACACGTGGACGTCCTGAGTGGAGGACAGGTTAGCAGTCCTGACTGTCTGTTCCGGTCCGTTCCCGTCCTGTTTGGTGGTCCCTGCAAAGCAGACAATGATGGATGAGCAGAGCACGGCTGGATCAGCAGGTTGAAGTTCACGAGTCGATGCTGGACGTCCTGTTCAGGTCCGGATGTTCAGTTTTAAATCTTTGGACTGCAGCTTAATCAGTATGTTAGCATTCAGCAGGCGGTGCTTACACACTGCAAACATGTGCTAATTTAACTGTCGTGCATGCACAGGAAAACTTTAACTGCTATAAAAAGGATCTTTAAAGAATGAAGGTGTCTCTCACCCTGAGTCAGACGGGACGGATCCCTGCAGGAGAAGCAGTTACAGTATTTACAGTAATGCAGGAACCATGCTCATCTCCAGAGTCCAGTGAAGATGAAGAGCTTTAATCCTTCACTCAGTTTGTGCAGAAGCGTCTCCTAAATAAGGAGACCACAAACCTTTTAGGAACCGTTACTGTGCGTGCTGAGAGCGTACTGACAAAATCAGCACAGGCTCAGCAGCGAGTGTTTCCGTGCATACCGACACAGCCAGTCGTTCTGTTTCCATCAGATGCTCTCGAGGAGGCGAAAGCTGATAACAGGTCGTCTGGAAACCTGCTGATCCTCGCCGCTCCGAACCCGGTCGACAATCTGCCGGACTGTTTCCAGCGCTGGAGTAAAAATAAAACGGCGAGAGAGAAAAAGAGAGAGAGACAAATACAATGTGTGATGGATTTAGGTCTGAGCGGAGAGAGGCGGAACATCGATGATGTCGCCGTCTTTTGTCGGCGATTTTCAGGATTTACTGTGAGAAAATCTCACCGAGGGAGACGGAGACAGGACGAGGCCCTGCAGAGAGACGACGAGTCCGGCAGCAGCTCTCAGTCCGTCACGTCACGACCGAGCTGTCAGAGCCACTTCAAGCTGAATGCTGAAACTCATTTAGAGCATTAACAGAGTCCTCAGTGCGGCTTCGGATCCATTTTAATGAGCAGGAAACTGCAGCAAAACCTTACAGCAGGATGCAGCAGCATCGCTCCATGAGTCAACACGCCAGGGGTTGCACAGACTAGTCGACTTCACCGCGCCACAATGACGTTTAGAGCTGGACCTCGACTAGTCGCTAATCAAGAGAGGCCTGGCTCAGTTCATGGCAGCGGCAGCTAGTCGTGGCAGCGGCAGCTAGTCGTGGCATTTCCGGTGCCACTGATCTCATATTTTGATGCAAACACGATGGACGCAAACGTTACCTGGCTGTCCCAGCGACAAGCGAGAGGATTTCTTCACTCGCTGGTGAAACCATCAGGCGACAGCGGGCGAGCCTTCACCCAGCGCACGTAGATGCGCTCGTGTTCCTGCAAACCAGGACCGGGAAACCAAAACTGTGACTCAGCAGGACTGTGACGGTGACTCGGCTGCAGGTGTTGTGTTGTTTTGTTCAGTATTTAGTTTCCACTATGGGAGATGTAGATTTACGTGCAGATATGTTACTGTTACATTTAACAGCTGAGCTGCTGCTTGTTGTTTTTACTTGATGTGCTGTGTCGCAGTCAGTACAGATTATTGCAGAGCATTCCCTCCTCCTGTGATTTCTTTAATTACCGATCAATGACGTCACCGGCGACTAGTCGACGTCAACTTTCATCATATTAGTGTCGACTTAAAAAAATCTGAGGTCGTGCAACCCCTGCAGTGCAGACGTATTTTCAGGATGATGTTTGTAACCTTTAACACCACGCGGTTACTCAGAGACTTTCAGCAGCTTCGTTTATTCTCATCCTGTCTGTTAATCTGTGGATTGTTGTTCTGCACCCTGCAAAGTGAATTCAGATGTTTCATTTATTTCAGAGGTGCCGAACGTTGTTTTCTGCCTCCGCCTGTGTTCTCTCGTCGTTATGTAACGGGTTCTGCTTCTTCGGAGAAACTCGCAGGACTCTAATCGCCCAAACGAGGAGGTCGTTGGAGACACACATTTGTTTTTCAGACTTCAGGCTGAATGTGAGCGTAAATGGCTGCTGCTGCTCCGCTCGGTGTGCGGCGGCTGCTCGCTGCTCTTCAGTACATTAAAGCCCTCCAGCTGTCCATTAGTGCACCTCTGTCATGTTTAAGAGCTGGAGGTGGGAGTTGCACATTAGCTGAAAGCTAACAGGAATAATATAGATGTGCAGAATTTAACCTTTGACCCTGTTCGCTGCGCCCACGCTGCACAGCGGAGCCCAACGCGCTGGGAGGGAACACGGAGTAATCAAAACAAATGAGTCAGTGAGCGGAGAGGAGAGCAGCGCCGTGAGCAGATTCCTAATGACGACTAATATTAGCATAACCTAATATGCTTGTTGATCAAGGGTAAACTTTTGGGGGAGGACATGTTAGGTGCAGAATAACACAAAGCAGCTGCTGCCAAGGCTCCGGCTCCTTCAGAGGGAGGAGGAAGACGCCGAGGCCATTCGTGATGTGGCTGAGCCCGCTGCATGGATATGAGGCAATCTGTCGTCGGCGCACACGCTTATCCACTCCAGTTTTATTTCAGCAGACTTCTCCGAAGCTCCAATTAATCCGAGGAGCGGGGCCAGTTTGAACAATTGCGTTAATATATTTATTTCTTCTTTTACAAAACACATTTGGTTTCTCCACTTTCTCCCCCGGCAGCTAATTGCTCGAAACTCCTCGGTGCTTTCAGCTACAAGGCCGCCGCTGCAGGCCGCCGCGCCGGCACCTTAAATATTCTATGAAGATTTAAGTAGCGATTGTTGTTTTTCTGCACATCAACTATTCGAGTGAGGCGCACCACGGGAGAGAAACCCTCGGCGGAGAAACCTGTTTGCAATGCATTTTGGGGAAGAAAGTAGAAAGCAAACACTGCAGAAAAAAAAGAGTTTTATTTGAGCCAGCGAGCCCGTCTCGCAGAAACTCCTCCGTTTGTTTCATCCTGACAGACTCAGAACTTTATTTCAGTTATTAAGACAGGAAACGTGTCGATGAACTTCACATATTCAACCCAACGTCACTTCATGTAAACACCAAATAACTCGATACAACATTTATTATATTAGAAACGGTGCGCTGTCCCTTTAAGTCCAATCAAGATGAACTCCTGACCCGGTCGAAGCGATCCGAGCGTTAATCAGAACCTTCATGCTGTAAACGTGTGAAACCTTGAACCGTGCAGCAATTAAAGCAGCAGCGTGCAGCGTTTAATGGGATCT
Organism: Collichthys lucidus; assembly: GCA_004119915.2. NCBI lineage: Eukaryota > Metazoa > Chordata > Actinopteri > Sciaenidae > Collichthys > Collichthys lucidus. The sequence goes on from CM014083.1 coordinate 37,524,884, forward strand.
TAACGGCGCAGTCGCTGATTGCAATCCCCTCGCCTCACGCCGTCCTTCCTAGCGTGAAGGTGAGTCGGCATTTGTCCGTTCTGGGCTACTGTAGAAAAGTAACGGACCATAAAAGTATCACACACTCAGATTATATTCTGTAAATCTGACACACTGGACCTTTAAAGTTTAAATTCAAATAGATTTGGCACCGTGGGACGAAGTCAGTGACATCAGCATCAGTTTGAAGTTAAAATGTGACTCAGCATTAAAACGTTTTAAGAAAATAAACAATATATTTGTGAAACGTGTAGATTTTTTGTCTTTTGCAGAGTTTAACAGTGTAAATGCAACAACCAAGAAGCAGAGGCACCACACACACACACACACACACACACACACACACACACACACACACACACACACACACACACACACACGCACACACGCACGCACACACGCACGCACACACACACGCACACGCACACGCACACACACACAACCACGCACACACGCACGCACACGCACGCACCACACACACGCACGCACATACGCACACGCACACACACACGCACGCACGCGCGCGCACACGCACACACGCACACACCAGACACACACACGCACACACGCACACCACCGCACACACACACACACGCACCACACACACACACGCACGCACACACACACCACACACGCACACACACACACACACACCACGCACACCACACACACACACACACACACGCACACGCACACACCACACACACACACACACCACACACGCACATACGCACACGCGCACACACACACACACACACACACACACGCACACACACGCGCGCACACACGCACACACGCGCACACGCGCACGCACACACACACGCACATACGCACACGCGCACACGCACGCACGCACACACGCACACACGCACACACGCACACACGCACACACGCACATACGCACACGCGCACACGCACACGCGCACACGCACACGCACGCACACGCACACGCACACACACACACACACACACACACACACACACAGACCCACACAGAGTCTAATAAGTCAAACTGCAGGCCGAGCAGGCAGCGCATGAATACCAAATGCAGCCTAATTGATTACCTAATTTATGCAACAACTAGTATTTTTTAATTATAGTTATTTATTGCTGCATGTTTACGGCGCTCAGCTCATTCATGGGCGGTGTGTTGAGCCACGGGTCAGACTCAGTGGACCCTGTTTATAACGCTGAATTATCACAGCTCAGCTCCATCATCATCATCGCTGCTGCTGCTCACAGTCAGGACAGAGACGACGCTCCAGGATGTGAAGATCAGAACATCGCGGATTATTCTTTGTTCTTAAAACATTTGAAACACAAACACGGGACACGTGCATCAACGTGCTGCAGTTTCCAAACAGCGGAGCAGCATCAATGTGTTCTTGGTTTCAGTTATTTGGCTGTAAAGACCGGAGACCTGCTGCAGTGACCTTATCACCGCGGTAATACAGCTCAAGTACTGAGGTGTGAATCATTTCTGAAAAATCTACCGCTCCAGCAAGCAGCCACTTATCGACACAAAGATGATGAAACCATTCTGCAAAAACCTCAAAAATTATTTTTCTCTTCAGAGTCTGTGTCCACGTTTGTCGACATGAAACAATCAGCGTGTATCCGCTGTGAAGTGAAGCCGACACAGGAAGTAACAAAACCTGCAGTTCCTCTAGCGTCCACCTGAGGCTGGCTCCAGCAGTGAGTCAGTCTCCATAAGTCCCCATGTTTCACAGCAGAAATAAACATGTTTACAGCCTGGTACAAAAAACAGTTTTGGTCTCTGTAGCTAATTTCCCCGTTCATGACAACTGTACTGAGGGTGAATTTATATACAACTCACCTGTTCACATTATATTAAGGCTTAAAGTTTATGCAGGATTAAGGTAATTTTTAATGCTGCGTTCATGTGTTTATGAGAAGCTACAAAATCTCAGCTGTGACAGTCAGTTGCCAACAAAGTTTAACAAACAAACCGCTTGTTTTCGGATCTTTGGTTCAGATTTGCTTCGCCGTCATTTCAAAAAGCAAATCACAGAAAATAAAGTTGAGATCTTTGTACTGCGGATAGTTTGAAATCTTTAATCTTTGCTCAAAGCAGCGCTGCTTTTATTTTCATTCGTCGTCTCCTTAACGGGCAGAGTTGATTTCTTATTGATTTCTTCTTATTGTTTTATTTTATTTTTTGCCGTCAGTTTCTTTTCTCTTCAACGTTGGACCTGTGACCTCCGAGCTTGAACAGATTGTTGCCGAGGCAACCAGGCAGCTGTCAGATTGATGCCATGAGCTGCAAACACACATTTATTCTTTCATAATAATGAATCAGCTTCACGTTCTCTGGGAGTAAAATAACAAAAAAAAAATTATAGAAAATGATCTGAAATATTTTTGTTTTGCATTCTCTGAAAATAAGAAACAGAAACTGATTTTTTTTACAGTGTAGAGACGAACGATTGTTTCCGTGTCAACAAAGTCAGACACGCAAACAAACAGCGATGTCTCCGAGAGACGGGGGAGCTGGGTAATAACCGGCTGGTGTCACAGCGTGCTGCCGAGCGCTGTAAATGCAGAACTCTTGTACCGGCATTAAACATGCAGCGGCGGAGGCGAGTGGCAGTGAGGCGCTGGACGAGCTTGAGACTGACTCCACGCGACAGGAAGTTATCTTAATCCCGCTGGGACTGGAGGAGGACGCGATGGAGGGATGAAAACAGCAGAAAAAGAGGATCGGAGGGGACGTGCCGCCGCTCCGCCGCCGTCCTCGTCTTTGCTCCAGGTTCAGCTTTGAGAAAAAACCTCAGGACCAGCAGACTGTCGTGACCTCTGACCTCCTGTTGGAGAAGTTCAGCTCGGGCTGCCACTTTCAATTTGAAGCCTCCCCTCTCTTTCCCCCGTCTTCCCAGAATGCCGCTCTGCATGTTGATGCAGCTGCCTGCCAGCTCGCCCGTCTGTCCGTCCTCACCGTCCGTCTGCAGCAGACCGACAATCAGAACCGGATCTCTTCATGTTGGGATGGAAGCAGATCTGAGGCCCAGTTCAAACCGACACCAGGACTGGGCGGGTTGGTGACTGTGTTTGATTGACAGCTGATTGCTGAGGTGTGCTGGTTCTTTGACAGCAGAGGGAGCGCAGCATCATTTAACATGTGACATTTTTAAGCTGTTTAATACGACCCAGCTGACGAGCTAATTAGCTAAAAAGACTGAAGTTAACATTGAACTTTTCCTCACAGAAACTTTTCTCAGAAGAATTTTCACGGAGGCCCAGTGAGGTCCAGTAAATGTGCATGATGCAGAGAGACTGAAGCGTGTGTGAGGAAGTGTCAGACAGAAGAAGAAGCCGAGTCTGGTGTGAATGTGATGAAGTCACTGCTGTGGGTACTCGAGTATTTACTCTGATTACATTACCTCTGATCAAACAGCCAATCATCATCCAGGTCCCCAGCAGCAGTCAGCCCAGCTCGTGTCATTATGTCCATACAGGTTACTGAGATCAGTTACATCACCTCAGCGCCGGTCCGGGCCCACATTTGCGCCCCGGGCGAAACCGCGAAACCCTGATCAGTCTGTCCGCCGCCCCCCTCGCGGTCTCCCGGGGGCGCCCGCTCCGCTAACTTGATGAGCGGTATTGAAAATTGGCGAGGTTTTTTTCTTTTTCGGGAGCTCGTGCGTCCCCCACGGAGACTGCACCCTGTGCCCATAGCTAAGACCGGCCCTGCATTACCTGCTCGACCCAGCTCCGGTTCTGGCACGACACTGGCACACTGAACGCTCCTGCACTGCTTGTTCACTCTGAGCACACAGTCCAGACAGTGATGTACAGTCGTCCCTCGCTATATCGGTTCACTTTTCACGGACTGAGTGTAACTTTGCTTTTTTTACAGCGTACTGCACAGTATGAACGTTGTGTTCTGCGTCCTGTTTAAGGGAGTACTGTACATGATGCATGTATAAAGGTGTATAAAGTGTGTGTTAGGGGGTTTTACGGCCTTAAAACATGGATAGTAATTGTAAAACTCACTTCACAGATTTCGTTTATTTCGGGTTATTTTTAGAACGTATCCCCCGCGATAAACGAGGGACCACTGTATCTGACATATCACAAGTTATAATAATTTTTATAGAGTTTATGAGTCACCTTTCTTATTAATCAAAGTCAGTTGAGAAATAAATGAGTGCAGTTTAAACCTCATCCGCAGTCGAAGCTGAAATCAGCTGATTTTAATTAGATTTAGTCGGAGTGTGGCTGCTCATTTACTTTAATTCACATTTTCTTAGTTTGTTAATTTGAATCAAGGAGCAGAGAAACATCATTTATTAAAAAAGAGAGAGCGTCTCATGTTCTCTGAGGAATAAACATAAATGTGTTTGTTGAGTCCAACACTAACATACTGTGCCGCGGTGCTCTCTGCATGGATTCAGACTTTTCTGCCTCCACAGCATCAGATTTTTATTTCAGATCAGGTTTCTTCTCTTGGCCGCCTTCAGCCGGTGATTAGTCGAGTCTTGGATGTGCTGATCGTCTTCTTTCACTAATGGGCTGGCGGCGAGTTCAGACCTGGATGACCGCCTCGTCCAAAGAAGCACTGACAGACGAGTTGTGCCATGTTTTACTTTTGATTTTCTGATCGCCGGCCGCTGACAATATCGTCTGCCAGTTTGACTGCGAACCAACACGATTCAGTTTGAAATGAAACCAGGAACACACGACGAGGCGAGCTGGAGACGAGTCAAAAAAAAAAAGAAGAAGAAGTAAACGGGGCAGGTTTGTTGTTGGCGGGCGGATCCGGCCTCCGTCAGCGTCAGACGAGCAGGTAGTCGGAGTTCCCAATGAAAGAAATGGATTTAATTTGAATGATCTGACATGTTGGATGAATGAAGAAACAAAGAGCTGGAGGTGTGTTTGTGTGTGCCAGCGTCAGTTTGCCTTCTGTTCTCCTCTGAGGACCGAGCGACACCAATTAACTCCCAAACAGCAGTAATCAGGGGACCTGTAAGATACCACACAAATTGAATTAAACCATCCCTAACCATATGCCAATACGTGTCGCCTTCAAAGCCCCTTTTCAATACAGCCGGAGCTCGTGACGCAGGAAGCAGAGCGATAAATCAATAACAAACTGTAACAATTTCAACCTGCAGATTACCTGCATTGATTGACAGCTCCAAATCAAATTTAACCCGGCGTCAGACCCGGAAAGTCTCGACGTGGCTCTGCACAGAAACAGATCCACTGACGGCGATCCTCCTCTGTCCTAATTGCTCCGGTTTGTCATCGTCTAACAGCGCGCGGCTTTGACAGGAGGAGCCAGAGGGTCAGCGCAGGAAATGTAACCGACAAACCGTGACCCCGAGAGCAGGACGATGTCCCTCAGACCGCCCACCCGCTGCCAGAGGGGAGAGCTCAGCCAATCAGAGCGGGGTTGAAGGTGACGACCTCGTGTCCCTCGTCTCTCTGCACTGACTTCGCTCTTATTAGCCCGCCGAGGAAAAAGTTTGGTCTGTGAGACGGATCACGCCGAGTTTTTTTCACCTTGTTGTGTCAGAGTCCGAGTCACTAACAGTCGAGTTCAGCTGCAGACTGTGCAGACTGTGCAGACTGTGAAGACCGTGCAGACCGTGTAGACCGTGCAGACTGTGCAGACCGTGCAGACTGTGCAGACCGTGCAGACTGTGCAGACTGTGCAGGCTGTGCAGACTGTGCAGACTGTGCAGACTGTTCAGACCGTGTAGACCGTGTAGACCGTGCAGGCCGTGCAGGCCGTGCAGACCGTGCAGACTGTGCAGACTGTGCAGACTGTGCAGACCGTGCAGACCGTGTAGACCGTGCAGACCGTGTAGACCGTGCAGGCCGTGCAGACCGTGTAGACTGTGCAGACCGTGCAGACCGTGTAGACTGTGCAGACTGTGTAGACCGTGCAGACTGTGCAGACCGTGTAGACTGTGCAGACTGTGTAGACCGTGCAGACTGTGCAGACTGAGCAGACTGAGCAGACCGTGCAGACTGTGCAGACCGTGCAGACCGTGCAGACCGTGCAGACTGTGCAGACGCACGAGTGTTCAGCCTTTTCCTAAATGTTCTGTAACAAGACGTAGCAGGACACAGACTGACAGGGACATGATGACGAGACGCAGGACGAAGACATCTTTAGATGGAAAGACGCACAAGACGGTCCAGGAAAATACCCTTTCAAAATAAAACAGGAAGTTCTAAACAAGAAACTCAAAACCATGAAAATAATCTTTTTAAATCGCTTAGACCTACAGTTCATTAGATTGTGCAGAGACGAAGACATCACCACCGTCAGTCAACATGAGGACTGTCCCGGCTCTCGCTGCCCAGACGGAGGAGAGTTCACGAAGAGTCGGCAGAGAGGACGGGCCGGGTCAGAACTTCAAACCTAACATCAGATTGAAGAGTAAGTCGTGTGTCTGAGTGAAATGAAGCAGAAGCTGTTTGTCGGTTGGTTTGTATCTGTAGATGTTTCCACCTGAAGACGTGATTGTGTCCGAGTTTCTGTCAGGACCAAAACACAAAGACCAGCCCTGTCATTACGTCCCAGAGTTCATAGCGGTGCTAATAGCCCTGATGAGGATGGACTTGCTAATTTGCTAATGGCTCCTTCTTCCTGTGGCGCATTAGATCAGCAGCCACTCGTTATGTAAACCCACCGATCACTATCGGCTGCTAATGGCCTGAAAACACTTAAATCACATTTACTCACGGACGGATGACGGATACGGCGGCGTGTCACGCTAACCGGAGCGGATCCTTTGATTTAACGCTCGATACACTGTTAGTTATTTTCTGGATGTGTCGGGCTCTCATCATTAGCACAGGAAGGTCCAGGCTGTATTGATTTAGATGAGCGCTCGACCCCGTCACCACAGCTCATCATTAACAGACACTTTACAAAGACAGACCGCTAACAGGACATCAAGACCTCACACAGATCTACAGGTGCTGCTGGACACACTGAAGCATCAGAACGAGGACAAGGAGACAAAATAAAAACACAGACAGACACGGCTACGACTACACGTCCAGGTTTTAGACAGTCTGCGGGGACGTCACAGAGACTACGTCCAGGTTTTAGACGGTCTGCAAGGACGTCACGGAGACTACGTCCAGGTTTTAGACGGTCTGCGGGGACGTCACGGAGACTACGTCCAGGTTTTAGACAGTCTGCGGGGACGTCACAGAGACTACGTCCAGGTTTTAGACAGTCTGCGGGGACGTCACAGAAACTACGTCCAGGTTTTAGACAGTCTGTGGGGACGTCACGGAGACTACGTCCAGGTTTTAGACAGTCTGCAGGGACGTCACAGAGACTACGTCCAGGTTTTAGACAGTCTGCGGGGACGTCACAGAGACTACGTCCAGGTTTTAGACAGTCTGCGGGGACATCACGGAGACTACGTCCAGGTTTTAGACAGTCTGCGGGGACGTCACAGAGACTACGTCCAGGTTTTAGACAGTCTGCGGGGACGTCACGGAGACTACGTCCAGGTTTTAAACAGTCTGCAAGGACGTCACGGAGACTACGTCCAGGTTTTAGACGGTCTGCGGGGACGTCACGGAGACTACGTCCAGGTTTTAGACAGTCTGCAAGGACGTCACGGAGACTACGTCCAGGTTTTAGACAGTCTGCGGGGACGTCACAGAGACTACGTCCAGGTTTTAGACAGTCTGCGGGGACGTCACAGAGACTACGTCCAGGTTTTAGACAGTCTGCGGGGACGTCACAGAGACTACGTCCAGGTTTTAGACAGTCTGTGGGGACGTCACGGAAACTACATCCAGGTTTTAGACAGTCTGCGGGGACGTCACAGAGACTACGTCCAGGTTTGAGACAGTCTGCGGGGACGTCACAGAGACTACGTCCAGGTTTGAGACAGTCTGCGGGGACGTCACAGAGACTACGTCCAGGTTTGAGACAGTTTGCGGGGACGTCACGGAGACTACGTCCAGGTTTGAGACAGTCTGCGGGGACGTCACGGAGACTACGTCCAGGTTTTAGACAGTCTGCGATGACGTCACGGAGACTACGTCCAGGTTTTAGACAGTCTGCGATGACGTCACGGAGACTACGTCCAAGTTTTAGACAGTCTGCGGGGACGTCACGGAGACTACGTCCAGGTTTTAGACAGTCTGCGGGGACGTCACGGAGACTACGTCCAGGTTTTAGACAGTCTGCGGGGACGTCACAGAGACTACGTCCAGGTTTTAGACAGTCTGTGGGGACGTCACGGAAACTACATCCAGGTTTTAGACAGTCTGCGGGGACGTCACAGAGACTACGTCCAGGTTTGAGACAGTCTGCGGGGACGTCACAGAGACTACGTCCAGGTTTGAGACAGTCTGCGGGGACGTCACAGAGACTACGTCCAGGTTTGAGACAGTCTGCGGGGACGTCACGGAGACTACGTCCAGGTTTTAGACAGTCTGCGATGACGTCACGGAGACTACGTCCAGGTTTTAGACAGTCTGCGGGGACGTCACGGAGACTACGTCCAGGTTTTAGACAGTCTGCGGGGACGTCACGGAGACTACGTCCAGGTTTTAGACAGTCTGCGGGGACGTCACGGAGACTACGTCCAGGTTTTAGACAGTCTGCGGGGACGTCACGGAGACTACGTCCAGGTTTTAGACAGTCTGCGGGGACGTCAGGGAGACTACGTCCAGGTTTTAGACAGTCTGCGGGGACGTCTCAGAGACTACGTCCAGGTTTTAGACAGTCTGCGGGGACGTCACGGAGACTACGTCCAGGTTTTAGACAGTCTGCGGGGACGTCACAGAGACTACGTCCAGGTTTTAGACAGTCTGCGGGGACGTCAGGGAGACTACGTCCAGGTTTTAGACAGTCTGCGGGGACGTCTCAGAGACTACGTCCAGGTTTTAGACAGTCTGCGGGGACGTCACGGAGACTACGTCCAGGTTTTAGACAGTCTGCGGGGACGTCACAGAGACTACGTCCAGGTTTTAGACAGTCTGTGGGGACGTCACAGAGACTACTCCAGGTTTTAGACAGTCTGCGGGGCGTACGAGGAGACCTCTCTCTTCTACCTGCCTCACGTTACAGTGACACATGACAGCTTGTTTCCATGACGTCCTCTCTCTCTCATTTGTCTGTCATCAGTCAAACACTGATCATCACTGTGTCACTGAAAGCTTTCAGAGTTTCCACGCTGTCGAGCTGTGACCCTGTAAATATGTTTATATATATTTATGTGTGTGTTTCACCTCATGACAGTGTTTTTATTATTACAGCAGCAACTTGTTTTTATTCTGCTCCATATATCATTTATATGGAAGTGAGAAAAAGTTTGAAAAGTTTGATCTAAAGAAAGTCACTAAGAAAAGTTGACGAGCTGGTTTTGTGAATAACTCGTCCAGATCAGAGCCGAGTCTCTGAAGACTGAAATCAATCAGGAGAAGGAAACTTCCTCAGTTCAAACACACGAGGAATCAAACGTGGAGCTTAACGACATGTCAGGATCCGTCTTTAATTAAACCCGAACATCACAGGAGCAAACACGGAGCATGTTTTCATCCATCAGGTTCAGCAGGGCCAGATCCTCCTGGAGGATCCAGATGGGTTATGAAGTCGCTCCAGCAGCTCCGGCTGAGCCCTGACACCTCAAGCTCACGACCACAGGTGCAGGGTGGGACGTGGAAAATCAAGAGCTTCAGATTCAGCCGGTACACCGTCTGCAGTGACTGACTGTTCCTCCTCTCTGACAGACCGACTGTTCCTCCTCTCTGACAGACCGACTGTTCCTCCTCTCTGTTCCTCCTCTCTGACAGACTGACTGTTCCTCCTCTCTGACAGACTGACTGTTCGTCCTCTCTGTTCCTCCTCTCTGACAGACTGACTGTTCCTCCTCTCCTGACAGACCGACTGTTCCTCCTCTCTGACAGACCGACTGTTCCTCTTCTCTGACAGACCGACTGTTCCTCCTCTCTGACAGACCGACTGTTCCTCCTCTCTGACAGACCGACTGTTCCTCCTCTCTGACAGACCGACTGTTCCTCCTCTCTGACAGACCGACTGTTCCTTCTCTCTGACAGACCGACTGTTCCTCCTCTCTGACAGACCGACTGTTCCTCCTCTCCTGACAGACCGACTGTTCCTCCTCTCTGACAGACCGACTGTTCCTCCTCTCTGACAGACCGACTGTTCCTCCTCTCTGACAGACCGACTGTTCCTCCTCTCTGACAGACCGACTGTTCCTCCTCTCTGACAGACAGACTGTTCCTCCTCTCTGTTCCTCCTCTCTGACAGACTGACTGTTCCTCCTCTCTGACAGACTGACTGTTCCTCCTCTCTGACAGACCGACTGCTCCTCCTCTCTGACAGACAGACTGTTCCTCCTCTCTGACAGACCGACTGTTCCTCCTCTCTGACAGACCGACTGTTCCTCCTCTCTGACAGACCGACTGTTCCTCCTCTCTGACAGACCGACTGTTCCTCCTCTCTGACAGACCGACTGTTCCTCCTCTCTGACAGACCGACTGTTTCTCCTCTCTGACAGACCGACTGTTCCTCCTCTCTGACAGACCGACTGTTCCTCCTCTCTGACAGACTGACTGTTCCTCCTCTCTGACAGACTGACTGTTCCTCCTCTCTGTTCCTCCTCTCTGACAGACTGACTGTTCCTCCTCTCTGACAGACCGACTGTTCCTCCTCTCTGACAGACTGACTGTTCCTCCTCTCTGACAGACTGACTGTTCCTCCTCTCTGACAGACCGACTGTTCCTCCTCTCTGACAGACAGTCTGACAGACCGACTGTTCCTCCTCTCTGACAGACCGACTGTTCCTCCTCTCTGACAGACCGACTGTTCCTCCTCTCTGACAGACCGACTGTTCCTCCTCTCTGACAGACCGACTGTTCCTCTTCTCTGACAGACTGACTGTTCCTCCTCTCTGTTCCTCCTCTCTGACAGACTGACTGTTCCTCCTCTCTGACAGACCGACTGTTCCTCCTCTCTGACAGACAGTCTGACAGACCGACTGTTCCTCCTCTCTGACAGACCGACTGTTCCTCCTCTCTGACAGACCGACTGTTCCTCCTCTCCTGACAGACCGACTGTTCCTCCTCTCTGACAGACCGACTGTTCCTCCTCTCTGACAGACTGACTGTTCCTCCTCTCTGACAGACCGACTGTTCCTCCTCTCTGACAGACTGACTGTTCCTCCTCTCTGACAGACCGACTGTTCCTCCTCTCTGACAGACAGACTGTTCCTCCTCTCTGACAGACAGACTGTTCCTCCTCTCTGTTCCTCCTCTCTGACAGACTGACTGTTCCTCCTCTCTGACAGACCGACTGCTCCTCCTCTCTGACAGACAGACTGTTCCTCCTCTCTGACAGACCGACTGTTCCTCCTCTCTGACAGATCGACTGTTCCTCCTCTCTGACAGACTGACTGTTCCTCCTCTCGTGACAGACCGACTGTTCCTCCTCTCTGACAGACCGACTGTTCCTCCTCTCTGACAGACCGACTGTTCCTCCTCTCTGACAGACCGACTGTTCCTCCTCTCTGACAGACCAACTGTTTCTCCTCTCTGACAGACCGACTGTTCCTCCTCTCTGACAGACCGACTGTTCCTCCTCTCTGACAGACCGACTGTTCCTCCTCTCTGACAGACCGACTGTTCCTCCTCTCTGACAGACTGACTGTTCCTCCTCTCTGTTCCTCCTCTCTGATAGACTGACTGTTTCTCCTCTCTGACAGACCGACTGCTCCTCCTCTCTGACAGACAGACTGTTCCTCCTCTCTGACAGACCGACTGTTCCTCCTCTCTGACAGACCGACTGTTCCTCCTCTCTGACAGACTGACTGTTCCTCCTCTCGTGACAGACCGACTGTTCCTCCTCTCTGACAGACAGACTGTTTCTCCTCTCTGACAGACCGACTGTTCCTCCTCTCTGACAGACCGACTGTTCCTCCTCTCTGACAGACCGACTGTTCCTCCTCTCTGACAGACCGACTGTTCCTCCTCTCTGACAGACTGACTGTTCCTCCTCTCTGTTCCTCCTCTCTGACAGACCGACTGTTTCTCCTCTCTGACAGACCGACTGCTCCTCCTCTCTGACAGACAGACTGTTCCTCCTCTCTGACAGACCGACTGTTCCTCCTCTCTGACAGACTGACTGTTCCTCCTCTCTGACAGACTGACTGTTCCTCCTCTCGTGACAGACCGACTGTTTCTCCTCTCTGACAGACCGACTGTTCCTCCTCTCTGACAGACCGACTGTTCCTCCTCTCTGACAGACAGACTGTTCCTCCTCTCTGACAGACTGACTGTTCCTCCTCTCTGACAGACCGACTGTTCCTCCTCTCTGACAGACTGACTGTTCCTCCTCTCTGACAGACTGACTGTTCCTCCTCTCTGACAGACCGACTGTTCCTCCTCTCTGACAGACAGTCTGACAGACCGACTGTTCCTCCTCTCTGACAGACCGACTGTTCCTCCTCTCTGACAGACCGACTGTTCCTCCTCTCTGACAGACCGACTGTTCCTCTTCTCTGACAGACTGACTGTTCCTCCTCTCTGTTCCTCCTCTCTGACAGACTGACTGTTCCTCCTCTCTGACAGACCGACTGTTCCTCCTCTCTGACAGACTGACTGTTCCTCCTCTCTGACAGACTGACTGTTCCTCCTCTCTGACAGACCGACTGTTCCTCCTCTCTGACAGACAGTCTGACAGACCGACTGTTCCTCCTCTCTGACAGACCGACTGTTCCTCCTCTCTGACAGACCGACTGTTCCTCTTCTCTGACAGACTGACTGTTCCTCCTCTCTGTTCCTCCTCTCTGTTCCTCCTCTCTGACAGACCGACTGTTCCTCCTCTCTGACAGACCGACTGTTCCTCCTCTCTGACAGACCGACTGTTCCTCTTCTCTGACAGACTGACTGTTCCTCCTCTCTGTTCCTCCTCTCTGTTCCTCCTCTCTGTTCCTCCTCTCTGACAGACCGACTGTTCCTCCTCTCTGACAGACCGACTGTTCCTCCTCTCTGACAGACCGACTGTTCCTCCTCTCTGACAGACCGACTGTTCCTCCTCTCTGACAGACCGACTGTTCCTCCTCTCTGACAGACCGACTGTTCCTCTTCTCTGACAGACCGACTGTTCCTCCTCTCTGACAGACCGACTGTTCCTCCTCTCTGACAGACTGACTGTTCCTCCTCTCTGACAGACTGACTGTTCCTCCTCTCTGACAGACCGACTGTTCCTCCTCTCTGACAGACAGTCTGACAGACCGACTGTTCCTCCTCTCTGACAGACCGACTGTTCCTCCTCTCTGACAGACCGACTGTTCCTCTTCTCTGACAGACTGACTGTTCCTCCTCTCTGTTCCTCCTCTCTGTTCCTCCTCTCTGACAGACCGACTGTTCCTCCTCTCTGACAGACCGACTGTTCCTCCTCTCTGACAGACCGACTGTTCCTCTTCTCTGACAGACTGACTGTTCCTCCTCTCTGTTCCTCCTCTCTGTTCCTCCTCTCTGTTCCTCCTCTCTGACAGACCGACTGTTCCTCCTCTCTGACAGACCGACTGTTCCTCCTCTCTGACAGACCGACTGTTCCTCCTCTCTGACAGACCGACTGTTCCTCCTCTCTGACAGACCGACTGTTCCTCCTCTCTGACAGACCGACTGTTCCTCCTCTCTGACAGACCGACTGTTCCTCTTCTCTGACAGACCGACTGTTCCTCCTCTCTGACAGACCGACTGTTCCTCCTCTCTGACAGACCGACTGTTCCTCCTCTCTGACAGACTGACTGCTCCTCCTCTCTGACAGACCGACTGTTCCTCCTCTCTGACAGACCGACTGTTCCTCCTCTCTGACAGACCGACTGTTCCTCCTCTCTGACAGACTTTGCTTCCTTCGTGCTTCAGTCGCTCCGCTGTCGTTTAGCACGACGCCCCGGCAGCGTCTCGCCTCTCAACTCGCGGCCTGTCGTTAGCTCCTCGGCGTATCAGATCTGTGTAATGGCATCGCAAAAAAAACCCTAATTAGATCTAAATTAGCGTCACTTTCTTAACTCAACATTATGGATCGAGGATGAGGGACTAATTACGCTGCTATTAATGCAGAGAGAGGTTAATGACGGGGGAGCCTGTCACCAAAACAGAAGCAAGCAGGGACGTGACGGCTCGCTCACCCTTCCCTCAGATTGTGCTGAGGTGAGCTGTTCTGCAGGTTTGAGAGCCGGCTGCACTCTCACTCTGCTCATGATCAATGTACACTTTATATGTGGTAAACAAATAATAACTCAGCTTTACAGGCAGTCAGCCGCTCGGTAGATTAAAGCATAACTGCGGCGAGGCTCGGCGTGCGTGAACGCCACGTATTCGCCTGCGATTATGTGCGTAACAAATCATCAGGAGGCGTCTGACTGAACTTTAGATGCTCGGCGTGCACAGGTGGCGCCGTCAGCCCGATCACAGCAGAGAGTTATGCACGAAGTAAAACAGTGACGAAAATACTGTTTAAAAAAACCTGAATCCTAAAAGGTCAAAAAAAAAAAAAGTGTCCTACCACGAAGAACTTTTGACAAATAGCAGACGCGCTGATATGACATTGATGATTTATGTATTTTTGGAGCGTTAGCAGCAGAACGTTCTAAAAATAGCTGAGTAAAAAAAAAAAAAGAAAGTTTGTCCTGAGGCCGGTGCCGGATGAAAGGTCGTGAGGTTATTTAATTAATTAAGATTTACTCTTTGGAGACCGTTTCGTGGGAATCACGCCAGCAGCATTACATAACAGAGACTTTATTGATTCCTTCAACACGTGAGAGCAGCTGAAGGAGACTGAGGCAAGAAAAGGAAAGAGTCGGAAATCAAATCAGAAGTTTGATTAAGAAAGAAATTATATGAAGGTATGCAGAGATGTATAAAGTACTGCAGTAAAGGAGTGGAGTACAAGTACAAGTGCTACATCAAAAAACTGACTTGAGTAGAAGTTGAAGTGTTCTTTAAACACCATACTTAAGTAAAAGTACTAAAGTATTCAAAATGTTTTGTACTTAAGTATTGCAAGTAGAAGTGAAAAATTGCTACTCGAGTACTGAAAGTAAAAGTACAAGTACAAGTACTGTTGTTTATATTATTTCAAATATTTATTAAGGCACAACTTCTAATGTTACAGTGTTACAATGTTCATGGTAGAGTTCTGTGATTTCCCATGGTCTGTGAATGCGCCTGAATGAATGCAGAGCGAGGGGGCGGGGCAGCAGGTGAGAGAGCGCACCTGGGTGAGTCAGGTGTGTGACGTACGGCGCACGAGCGAGGTTGATGTGAGGCCGGGACTGTTCAGTTGGTTTTTTGTCGTGGTTCCGGCCGACAGTCACCGAGTCCTGGAACCAAACCGTTCAGCAATAAATGCAGTTTGTTCAATATCGCCTCGTCATTCATCACGTGTCCGGCTGGACGCTA
>CM014083.1:37545360-37567556 GCA_004119915.2 Collichthys lucidus
GTCTCTTTTTTTTTCTCTCCAGCATCTGTAATATCAGATATTTTTTATAGCAGCAGGTGTTTTATTTAAAGCTGCACACGTTTATTCTCGGTCACTAGGGGGCAGAAGAGCTTCACAACAACATGACAGAGACATAATGTTAGCGATGAAGCTCCGTCTTTGGTCTCCACCAGCTTCAGTCTCGTTAGCTTCCTCTGTGTCAGTCTGCCGTTTGTTCCTCAGCATGTCGCGTATGAACTGGACTGACTGCGACTGTCACCTGAAATGTTTCTCAGCAAGCTTTATTTTGAAAGTCTAACAGGATGTTACATGAATATTATGATCATCGCCTTGGTGACGACCTCCACAGCCGAGAAGTTTAAGTGCCAAAACCTGCAGGTCCTCTAACGTCTACTTGAGTCTAGAGTTGCAGGATACCCACGGTATACACGGCACCCCGCGGTGCCAAATGGTAACGGTTCCCACTATACTAGTATACACTACTATACTATAGTACACGACGTTACTACCGTGGATTACTATACTACCGGTGCCAGTCTCCGCTACATAGCGGCCGCCTCTGCTCTCCTCCAACAACCAACATGGAACCGCAACCGAACTACACAGCTGCTGAATGATTGGCTGTTTCCACACGCTGGCTCCGCCCGTCTGTTAGCTGATTGGCTGTTCGTGTGTTTCCGAAGACAGCTCCGCTTCGATAGAAACTCGCTTCAAAACAAACAACAAGCTAAAATTCTGTCTCGCCCAGACACGAGACAACACACTCACCGTGGCAGAAGCACCGGGCCCGAGCAGCGAGTCTGCCGTGGCGTCTTCGTCAGTGGCAACACTAATTTAGCTTAAAAAACAAACGTTGTTGTTTCAAACTAACTTGTACAAATACATTGCAGTTTATAAAAATAATAATAATAAAAAAAATCAGCAGTATCGCGATAATACCCGGAACCGCGATACTTTGTCTGGTATAGTATCGTGACAACTCCACTTGAGTCAGTCTCCATAAGTCCCCATGTCCAACTTCACGTCACACAAACTTAGATTTAAATAAAGTTTTTTTGAACCAAACTAGCGGCAGTGATCACTAACAGAGGTGCATTGTGGGAGGTGTGTTTTGTTCCTGTCCAGTTTAAATGAAATTATCTGTCGCAGCTCATTTCATCTTCTGTTGGAGGAGGACAGTCACCGTGTTTATCTTTGTGTGCGTGATGTATCAAAGTGTCTGAGCGTCACACCAGCACACGTCCACAGTGCCTTTGAGCAAAGCCTCATTAGCATTCAGCAGGCACAGCAGCAGACAGATGACACACACATGAACACACACACATGCAGAGCGCACAAAATGAACACACACACATGCAGAGCGCACAAAATGAACACACACACATGCAGAGCGCACAAAATGAACACACACACACATGCAGAGCGCACAAAACTCTCCTCTGGGGCTTTAATTGTCTCCAGAGTCGCTTGGAGACGACAATCAACACACACACACACACACACACACACACACACACACACACACACACACACACACACACACACACACACACACACACAGATCTGTATGCCGCTGGCAGCGTGTCAGTTTCTGCAGCTTCACCTGCAGTCCTGTAATCTACAGTGGAGATGAGATGGATGGAGAATAAAACATGTTTTCTCCTCTTTAATTCAAACACTTTGTTTATGCATCACAATAGTGTGAAGAGCTCTTGATTTAATTAAAAAATCCCCCCCGGCTGCAATAACAGAAGCTTAACATCAGTGACAGACAAAGCTGGATCATTCTGGTGAGGCTAAACATGCCCTGTAGCAACCTGACAGAGCCTAATGAACGCTCTGCTCTGTATTCCTGCTGCACACGTGCACGGCTCGCGGACGCTGTGTTCGGAATTAAGTTGCTGCAACACTGAAGCTACAGGCCGTGAAAGGCAATGCTCACGGCCTCCAGAGGGGGGATTTAAATAGCTACGGTGACCCATGACCCCTGACCTTTGTCTCCAGGACCAGGGCCAACACTTCAGATTTTAGATTTTGGTTCCATGAATAAAGATGAAATGTCCAAAAGTATCTGGACACCCTCTGCATTTGTTTTTCACTGGGCTGTAACAGACTCCACTCTTCTGGTTTCAGGCTTGTGAACAGATGTTGGACCTGCTGCAGGGATTTGCATGAGACTGTTTTACCTCAGAAACTTGAGGAGATTCCAGGTGTCCTCGAAATACTGAGGAATTTATACTCCTGCGTCATTGAGAGCGTCCTGATGGGGAACGTCACTGTCTGGTATGAAAACAGAACCGTGCAAAGACCTGGTGGCACTCTACCTGCCTGAAAGACCTCTATACTGGACTGGACCAAAATAAAGTAAATACAGCAACAGAACCTGCAGTGTCCAGTCTAACAGTGAACACGGCGACAGAACCTCTGAACCGGCAGTGTCCAGTCTAACAGTGAACACGGCGACAGAACCTCTGAACCAGCAGTGTCCAGTCTAACAGTGAACACGGCGACAGAACCTCTGAACCGGCAGTGTCCAGTCTAACAGTGAACACGGCGACAGAACCTCTGAACCAGCAGTGTCCAGTCTAACAGTGAACACGGCGACAGAACCTCTGAATCGGCAGTGTCCAGTCTAACAGTGAACACGGCGACAGAACCTCTGAACCAGCAGTGTCCAGTCTAACAGTGAACACGGCGACAGAACCTCTGAATCGGCAGTGTCCAGTCTAACAGCGAACACAGCAACAGAACCTCTGAACCGGCAGTGTCCAGTCTAACAGCGAACACAGCAACAGAACCTCTGAACCGGCAGTGTCCAGTCTAACAGCGAACACAGCAACAGAACCTCTGAACCGGCAGCGTCCAGTCTAACAGCGAACACGGCGACAGAACCTCTGAACCGGCAGCGTCCAGTCTAACAGCGAACACGGCGACAGAACCTCTGAACCGGCAGTGTCCAGTCTAACAGCGAACACGGCGACAGAACCTCTGAACCGGCAGTGTCCAGTCTAACAGCGAACACGGCGACAGAACCTCTGAACCGGCAGTGTCCAGTCTAACAGCGAACACGGCGACAGAACCTCTGAACCGGCAGTGTCCAGTCTAACAGTGAACACAGCAGCCTACCAAGTGGTTTTCTTGCCGGGTCTGGCTCCTGGCGTCCCGGGTTGAGTCGGTTCTGTTAGCTTAAAGTTTATATTTTATTTTATTCAGTTTTTCAAGGTTACATTTGTTTGATTTGATATTTATTTATGCTCATTTTACTTTTTAATTGTACTTTTATTTTGGCGCTGTGCAGGAATCGTGGGCTGCTTCTTCCACACGACAAGAAAAGTTCAGAGTCAAACTTTATTAATAAATTGACAGCGAGTCGTCAGCAGCACACTGTGCACACGAGGGATTAGAGCAGACAGAGACAAAGATAGAGGCTGTCTGCATCGCTGCACACTAACATGTATTTTCATTTCAGACTAGATTTCCAATCAGAGCCATCTGCCTGAGTTTGGACCGGTTCTGACGAGCTCGGCTGCTCGCGTCGCTCAGGGATCGCACACCTGTCTGTCCGCCGACACACCTGAACGAACGGCGAACGCTCCCCGAAACTGGACGGAAACAAAATCCTGAAGATTTCAGTGAAAATCAAGTTTCTTTTCGTCTTGATTGTTTTTTTTTTGTTTTTCCACACAGGAAGTGACCCGCCCTCCTAATGTGACCGCTTCAGGCTCCTCCTCCTGCTGCTGCTGCTCGTCTGTTTGATGAAGAGGAAGTGGATCCGCAATCAGGGCACCAAACATGGTGTGACCCCGACTTCACATGCATGTACACACACACACACACACACACAC
Source organism: Collichthys lucidus (assembly GCA_004119915.2). Lineage (NCBI taxonomy): Eukaryota > Metazoa > Chordata > Actinopteri > Sciaenidae > Collichthys > Collichthys lucidus. The sequence goes on from CM014083.1 coordinate 37,549,206, forward strand.
ACACACAGCAGTGTCTCCCAGGCCTTTTCCTAATCCTCTGATTCGTTACGTTTTTTTCCAAGCAGGCAGTGAAGTGCTCACACTCCAACACATCAAAGACACACTGCTACACTTCCTGTGTGTGTGTGTGTGTGTGTGTGTGTGTGTGTGTGTGTGTGTGTGTGTGTGTGTGTGTGTGCGTGTGCGTGTGCGTGTGTGTGTTGCTCAGAAAGTCGATAAGGTTGCATGTAGTTGTTTCATGTTTGTGGTTTTGTTTGTAGAGTTTCAGCTTCGACATGCATGAGTGATGTTGTGGCCCACACACACACACACACACACACACACACACACACACACACACACACACACACACACACAGCAGAGATAAAAACCAAAACACAGCGTTGATTAAATGTTATTTTATTATAAATAATCAGTTTGGGATGAAAATTGTCCTGATGAGCGTCGATTTAAAACTCGACCTCCAGCTGCACGTCACCGTCTGAATATTATTATTTATTTATTACTTAATTCATGTATTTATTGTATCAGGGTCTGCACCATGAAAAGTGCACAGTCGTGGAATTTAGTACTAATTTGAAGTACGACCACCTGACAGTATTTTTACATAACACATGTTGCTGATGTTTAAAATATCCGACAGCTGAAACCATTAGTCCAAATAATCAATGAGCGTATTGACAAAAAAAAAAAAGATGAACTCTTCACAAACCAAACAATCGATCAGTGACAGAATAATCTGTGACCTGCTCAGTGACCCCGCTCTGACTCACTTCTGGAGCCGGCCTCTAGTGGACGTTTAAGCAGCTGCAGTTTTTGGGACTTCCACGTTGGATCTGATTACTTCCTCCACCACTGATGCTGCCTCAGCTACGATCACTCTGATTTTTTATTCACAGTGAAAAGAAACAGGAGAGGCTGAGGGCACGGTGACACCGGCTCCGTTTGGTCCGCTTTAAAACAGACCAGAGTCTGTTTCCTCGGATAGTCCGGTTTGTGAAAGCTCGTCCCAACTCTGGTCCACCTGAAAACGTCTCTGCTCAAACAGACTATCCAGAGAAAGCCAACGATGAGCCGGGTTCCTTTTAGTTTCTCCTTTATACTAGGCAGGCGAGGGTGATGTGAGGAGATTGCAATGCGGCCACGAGATGCAACTAAATCCTGCACACTGGCCCGTTCACTTTTTAGTCTATCTGATAAATGCGTGGATGTTTTGTCTGCAGCAGAAGCAGAGACGTGTTATTCAGCGTCAGTGCTCTGATTGAAAATGTGCATGAAAATATAAAACTGGCTCCTCGCTGTGATTTGGGACACGGCTCATGTTTCCCGCCTTTGTGTCACAGTGAGAAACTGCAGGTTGAATTATGTCGGTGGCTCGAGTGTTTACCGGCGTGAGCGGGTCAGGACACACAGCAGGATCCAGTTGGCTCGAGTCTATGGGCTGAATACGATGATGCACTCCTGATAAAAGCCCGGCCGCTCTGTAACCGGCGGATCAGGCGGATAATAACAGAGGTGAAAACAACACATGGAGGTTTTTTCCTCTCCAGCTCCGAAGCTTCTCTCAGGTCGGCTGAACACAGTCAGTCAGTGTGGAGACATTAAGTCCCAGCGCGTGTCACTGACCTGAGGGACGCACAGCTGACACTTCATTCAGCAGTAATTGCTGGCCCACATTATAGTTCTGACCTTCGACCCGCCGGCATTCAAACGTGACACGCTGGCGCTTCATGTTCCCGACTGCAGCACCTTCAGCCGGCGCCATGGAGGATGGAGATGCTTCATTAGCAGGCGTGGAGAGATCCATGATAACTAGAACAAGCTGTCGATCTGCTGCTTCTATTCACACAAATACTACAACAATAATAATAATAATAATAATCCACATATATCACCGGCAAGCAGGCTAGGAACCAACTCCTGCTGTCGTCAGCTGATTTTAATTTGCTCAATAAACATGTAAATCAAAAAATCAAAAATACCAATTTTAATATGCAAACAGTCTGCTAAGACTAAACCACAGACTATCCAGTCTCCGTGACGTCCCCGCAGACTGTCTAAGACCTGGACGTAGTCTCCGTGACGTCCCCGCAGACTGTCTAAAACCTGGACGTAGTCTCCGTGACGTCCCCGCAGACTGTCTAAAAACTGGACGTAGTCTCCGTGACGTCCCCGCAGACTGTCTAAGACCTGGACGTAGTCTCCGTGACGTCCCCGCAGACTGTCTAAGACCTGGACGTAGTCTCCGTGACGTCCCCGCAGACTGTCTAGAACCTGGACGTAGTCTCTGTGACGTCCCCGCCGACTGTCTAAAACCTGGACGTAGTCTCCGTGACGTCCTCGCAGACTGTCTAAAACCTGGACGTAGTCTCCGTGACGTCCTCGCAGACTGTCTAAAACCTGGACGTAGTCTCCGTGACGCCCCCGCAGACTGTCTAAAACCTGGACGTAGTCTCCGTGACGTCCCCGCAGACTGTCTAAAACCTGGACGTAGTCTCCGTGACGTCCCCGCAGACTGTCTAAAACCTGGACGTAGTCTCTGTGACGTCCTGCAGACTGTCTAAAACCTGGACGTGGTCTCCGTGACGTCCCCGCAGACTGTCTAAAACCTGGACGTGGTCTCTGTGACGTCCCCGCAGACTGTCTAAAACCTGGACGTGGTCTCCGTGACGTCCCCGCAGACTGTCTAAAACCTGGACGTAGTCTCCGTGACGTCCCCGCAGACTGTCTAAAACCTGGACGTAGTCTCTGTGACGTCCCTGCAGACTGTCTTAAACCTGGACGTAGTCTCTGAGACGTCCCCGCAGACTGACTAAAACCTGGACGTGGTCTCTGTGACGCCACATATATGTCAGAGCTACAGAGATGCCACCTGGAGACCAGAACAACCAGAACTGTGACTGTATGTCAAGTGGATTCCCGAAATGTTGCAGTGCAGCTGTTTATATTCGATCCTTTCAGAGGTTTTGAAGACTTAGAGATCTTCTCTGTGTTGGAGTGGGATGGATCCTGCTGAGCGCTGACACATTCAGATGTTTTAATGAATTCATCCACAGGTCCGCTGTCAGGAAAGCATCGTTTAATGGGGAGAGCATCCAAACAAGCAGCGCTGGTTATCTGAGACCTGACACAGACTTTAACTTCATTAAACAGAAATCTCTTTACTTTCCATCCTTTGTAAATAAAGGTCACTCAGACTCATTAAGGAGCACTACCTCCCTCCACCTCATGTTAGCCTTAATCTAAGTGAGGGGTCAGGGGTCACTTCGTGCTGGGCTTTTTCCTTTTAATCGACGTGCAGCAGATGAGAGAAACGCTTGTTACATAACCTGAAAGAGGGTCGAGAACGAGTCCTATTAAACGTTTATACAGCATCTATTCATTCAAATCTTTCAGCTGGATTCAGACGTGTTTTAGCAGAGAGATGGAGGCAGGTCGCTCTGTGGGATTGGATTTGCTTTTCAAAAGTTGTTCAAAGGGTTTTACAAAAGAAAAAAGAAAAAAAGTAGCAAGACTCCACAAAAATAAACTTTATATTAAAGCTCGAAGCAGGATTACAGCCGCCGCTCTCACTGCAGGATGAAAAGGACGTTTAAGGTTTTAGTTCAGCATCAAACACTTACAGACGGTTTCTGGTTCGTTTCTTAATGAAACTGTCAGTTTGTGTTTTTGTCTCAGAGCCACATGTGATTATGTTCCTTTGCAATGTGAATCTGTTTCAGAAAATAAGTCACCAACAGGCCAGAAGACTTGCCACAGGTGTTCATGGAGATGCTTCAGTTCTGTCTGTGGACAGGCTTTAGGTACGGTGGCCGGGAACCCTCAATGCTGCAAACAAAAAACTCCACAACGGAAGTGAATTTCCGGGGACTACTATTATCGGTGCACCTGTAGTTTTGCATGCATATGTACCTTAGAAAAAAAGATTATTTGATTTCTGGAGGTGTATCTGAAGACGCTTTACCACATTAATAGTCCCCAGTAATTCACTTCTGTTGTGGAGTTTCTTTTATTTGCAGCCTTGAGGGTTCCCGGCCACCGTATATATACGTCCATGACTTAGTTTTATACCACACTGGGGATCTTAGTAAATACTACTGACTGACACAAACATATTCTGACCTTATAAACATACATAAAGCATCGTCTGCAAACAGGTGGTGTTTCTGTATTTAGTGGTAGAAAAGGACAAAGTTTGTGAGTTGCAGATCTATCCCAGCAAACATTGCCACACTGAAGTGGTGGTGGGGTTTGTGAAATACAGTCGTCCCTCGTTATAACACGCTTCACTTTTCGCTGATTTTTTTAGTGTAATTTTGTTTTTTTTGCAGCGTACTGTAACAGTATGAACGTGCATTGTGTTCTGCGTCCTGATTAAGGGAGTACTGTACAAAATGCATGTAAAAGGTGTATAAAGTGTGGTTAGGGAGTTTACGGCCTTAAAACATGTAGAATAATTGTAAAACTCGTTTATTTTCAGAACGTATCCCCGTGATAAACGAGAGTTCACTGTACTGTACTCTGGGAGCTGTGTTGTCTGAGGGAATAGTCCCTTGGTGGAGTCTCCCAAAGCAAAACGCTCCCAAAGGAAAGCCCAAAAAACGGAAACAGCCACCCTCATGGAGCCAGACATGGAGGCCAGGCCTCGACCCCATGGGGCGACACAGACCAAAAGACCGACATGAGGTCCCTGCCCTGTGGTGTGAAACAACTGGGATAAGAATCATCTCCAAGTTTGAGGCCATGGTCCCACCGGAAAACCACAGAATGATACTTAATACCAGGTTGGGAGTAAATAAACTGAAAATACATTTGTAATCAACATTTTAATAACCAAAGCTCACAACCACAATCAACGCAGCACTTTAAACTAATTTACTCAGCCGGCCATGAGTGTTTATTTTATCCAAACAATGTGATGTCACATCCTCTCTTCATCCCCACCGTGTGTGTGTGTGTGTGTGTGTGTGTGTGTGTGTGTGTGTGTGTGTGTGTGTGTGTGTGTGTTTATTATTACCCCTCACTCAGCCTCGAGGGTCCGGGAGTCCCTGATGATGAAGCCATCCATTATTTACCAAGCAGTCCACCAGATGGAAGGAGAAAAAAAAAGAAAATCAATTATTTCAATGGAAATTATTCAGACACTGCTTTGAATGTTAACGAGGAAGAGTGAGGTCGCTTACCGACAAAGAATGCAGAAGAAGACGACAGAGAAAGTGAGAGAAAGAAAAGAAAGTGCCGGAGAGTAAATAAGAAAGAGAAAAGTGAGGAAAGGTTTGTGTGCAGACGGAGATTGAACAAAGAGATGGAGGAAGAGGAAGATAAGTGAGGATGAGGAAGGGACGTGTTGAAGTGTCAGAGATAAGATGAGGTTTTTAAAAATGACTTTTTGCATCAGTCCAGGACTCAAATATCTTATTGAACGCCAAAAACATTTGGTTTAGACCCTCGTGGTCTCCTCGGGGTGAGGACAGAAGACCGGACGTGGTCTCCATGACGTTTGAGGTTTCTGAAGAGCCGGTCTGAAGCTCAGTGTGTCGCCTCCACCTCGTGGTCCTTCACATGGAGGTGGTCTCTGTTTGACAGATGCTGAGTAAAAGCACAGGGCGGATCGAGTCAGCAACAAGACATCAAGTCCTTGGAGAACGGACCAGAACATTCCTCGTTGTCTGGTTCTCCAAACTGGAGGTAACACACTGACACTGGATCAGAACCTTTCTGAGATTTCACTATACTGGAACTCAACTGGTCCAAACCAGCAGAAACAAACACTCTCTTTATGTTTGGAAAGTTTCTCCTGGAGGACAAAGAGGAGACTGTCACGTCCTCATCAGTCCGTCCATGTATCTGTTTGTCCATCTGTCCTCGTCAGTTGGCAAACTCAGACAGAGACCGAGCTTGAATATGGAAATGGTCACCGCTCTGCTCCTTCATTATTCATATTTCAGTAGCCGGTGAATAATCAGATTACAGCTGATGAACATACTGAATTATTCAGGAGGCTGTGATTGGGCCTGGAGGTGAGACTGGAGGGGGGGCGCTGAGGGGAAAGGAGACCGGAAAACCGGATCCCCGGGGCGCTGAAGGTCCCCCCGTCTCCGCTTCCCTGTGGTGCCTCTTTCCTCTCCTCCGTCCCTAGCTGCTGTTTTCCAGTTCGGCGACTGGGTTAATGACCGTATGGCAGAGCGGCGGCGGGGAGCCCGGTGACGCTCTCTCACTGCGACCCGCTGCGAGGGAGGCGGGCTGAATAATTGAAGGGAGGTGTTGAATCGATCACCGCGCTGTGTGCACGGTGCAGTGATGAGTTATGAAGATGCAGCAGTATTTTTAATGTTGATCATTTCTTATCATCTTCATCTACTAAACCTTAAAATCTGTCCAAACCAAAATGTCGAGCTCACTTCAGAGCGGACACGTGGATCTTTATTTTCTCTGGGTCAAACTGAATCCTCAAACCACGGCTACACACAAAGACAAAAGTAACACTTCCACGATTAAAGTCTGTCAGTCCCACATTTACTCTTGTCCGGCGGCTTCTTGCTCGCTCACTCTCTCCTTTTCTCTTCTTAGCTTCCTCCGTCAGCGTCCTCTTCACTCTCTTCTCCTCTGCCATCATGTCCATAGAAGCTGCTGAGCCTGGTTACCTCCTCTTCTTCCTGGTACAAACACACACAGCTTGGCGGTGGTACCCGTCGCTCTGAGCTCACCGCCAAGCTGACGAACTGAGCTAACAGACTTAGCTAACATGAGCTAACAGCAGCTAACAGACTGAGCTAACAGCAGCTAACAGACTGAGCTAACATGAGCTAACAGACTGAGCTAACATGAGCTAACAGCAGCTAACAGACTGAGCTAACAGCAGCTAACAGACTGAGCTAACAGCAGCTAACAGATTGAGCTAACAGCAGCTAACAGACTGAGCTAACATGAGCTAACAGCAGCTAACAGACTGAGCTAACAGCAGCTAACAGACTGAGCTAACAGCAGCTAACAGATTGAGCTAACAGCAGCTAACAGATTGAGCTAACAGCAGCTAACAGACTGAGCTAACACGAGCTAACAGCAGCTACAGCTGTCAGCAGTTTACTTCACTGTCCATCATAAACTCTGTAAATCACAGAGAGTTGAGGCGGAGCAGCCGGAGGACATCAGAGGGAAAACCAGAAAACATTTCCTCCATAAAACGTCAGCGTCCTCTTCACTCTCTCCTCCTCTGCCATTATGTCCATAGAAGCTGCTGAGACTGGGTACATTCCCCGCTTGCCCAGCTCCTGTTCTGGCACAACACCGGCTCCACTCCCTGTCAGCAAACCTCTTCTTCTTCTTCTTCTTCTTCCCGGTGGTACAAACGCTCGGTGCACCGTGCATGTGATGAAGCACTGCTCTGTGGGTATTTTGACAGACGTGAGTTTTGAGATTCTTACCCAGCGTTTCTGGCTCCTGAGTTTCTCGAGAGTCGGGTCACATTTGGACACAGCTCTAAACACGTCAAGTGTAACGTGTCACGGACGTGTCCTGGATCTCCTTCTCACCTGACATCCAGGCAAATGAAATCTTCACCTCTAAACTTGAAGACAACACTGTTTATGTTACACCGCTGCACGGTGGCATGTTTCACTCTGAAGACTTTAAACCATCCTGACATTCAGAGGAGGGCGACCCGCAGCTTCAGAGACGTTTCTCTGCTTCGGCCAGTGAACCCAGCTGGGTGTGATTAAACCTGCCTGACCCTGACGGACTCCAGAGGAGGAGGAGGGGTGGAGCAGAAGATGTAGTGATGAACCTGGGCAAAGGAGGAGGCAGAGGGCAGAACACCTACTGCACCACCTGCTGCCCTGACACGCCGAGCATGTGTGAACAAGGGAGATGTTTTTTAATTAAATGTTCAGTCCACAGTGAAAGTAACTAAGTACATTTAGTCAGTAACTGAGTATTTCTGCTACTTTATTCTGATACTCAACAACAATTCAAAGGCACATATTGTACTTGGTATTCTCAACTGAAAACGTCATGAACATGTAGTTTCATCTTACAGGCTTAGTAATTTCCTAAAACAGTTGTAGATTGTTCAAACAAACAGGAGGAAGCAGAGCATTTGTTAGGGACTATTTTCAGCGGTGGATTCATCCACATTTGGTGCTGTAATGAGTATTTGTCCAGCCCAGCAGACAGCAGCTCTAACCCCTAAAACACACTGCGTACTGCGCCGTCCTCCAACTTACACATGATCTGTTTGTGATGCGCTCAGGTGCGCCTCCGCTGTCATGAGATCTCGTGAATTCACGTATAACCTTGTGATATTTCCGGCTGTCGTCTCTCTGACTCCTGCGGTGACATTCCACGCCGCATCTTGTTGCTGGTGTCCTTATAAAAAGGATGTGAGGTGTCATCAATGATTACACCTGAAAACCCCTCACCTGTTGACTCCAGGTCGGCCACGCCCATGATGACGTGTTCTTGTAATGAAACTCGATCCGTGGTGAACACGCAGTATTTTATTTTGAAAATCAACCAGGGTTTTATTTTGTATTTTGTAGCTGATTTCCTGCTCTGTCCTGTATTTATGCTCCATGCTGCGGCGTCCGTGAACAACAGAAGCTCTGTGTATGTGTCGCGGAGGCAGCTAACAGACTTCTTAGCTTCCTCCATCAGCGTCCTCTTCACCCTCTTCTCCTCTGCCATTATGTCCACAGAGGCTGCTGAGCCTGGTTACCTTCTCTTCTTCTTCCTGGTTGTCCATACCGCCTGTACCCGTCACTCTGAGCTCACCGCCAAGCTGACGAACTGAGCTAACAGCAGCTAATAGACTGAGCTAACAGCAGCTACAGCTGTCAGCAGTTTACTTCACTGTCCATCATAAACTCTGTAAATCACAGAGAGTTGAGGCGGGGCAGCCGGAGGACATCAGAGGGAAAACCAGAAAACATTTCCTCCATAAAATATGATCCAGTTTCACCAGAATCAGTGAGACAGAGACACAATTCACCTGGTTAGAAGTCAGTGTGGCGCCAACATGATTTAAATTCTGAAAAGTTGTTAGAATAGAATAGATCTTTGTTGTCATTGTCACAGGTACGAGATTGAAAGTGCTTCTAGTCACATAAATAAAATCCTAGCATTAAAGTAACTGTGTTAAAATAACTGGAAATAAATAAAATTAAACCTATGCTAAAATCAAAATAAATACTAAAAATCCAAAAAGGAGCAAACACCCATTATGTAAAACATTAAAACATTGTGCACATCATTTTTTAGCAGCATTCACAGTGACTAATGCATTTGGATAAAAGCTGTGTTGCTTTGAGATAAGGTAAAACTGATCCCAGGGGGGAAGTTCACAAACTACTCAGCTGTATAAAGTAATTAAGATTTACCAGCTGCAATGATGAACACGTTAATGCATCAACAATTATAATTAAATTATATAGCCTTATATACTGCATGTACTTTTTTCACTTCTCTGCAAACGAAAATTCAATTTCCTTCAAATTTTGGTGACAAATGTTTTAAAACGATCCCTCCACCTGACAGGTGTGATACGTCAAGATGCTGATCACACAGCAGGACAGGACACAGGTGTGCCTCGGACTGGTCACGCAGGGACTGAGTGAGCCAATCAGAGGCAGATCAGGACACGTCACCTGAGCCAGAGTTACTAAGCTCTGTCAAAGAGCAACGTCTTAATGTTGTTATTCCTGAATCTTGTATGTAACTCTGAAGACAAAAGACTGGACAAATGTTTTCAATGATGATGATCCAGAGACTGCATGTAACTGTCTGAAAATCCAAAGTTATATTTAGAAAGAAAAGGTCAAAACTCCTGTCTCACAAAAGAGATATTAAATTCTATGAAACATAAAAACAAACTTTATAAGCGATATAACAACAAAAAGGAATATTATATATTTAGAAGTAACTACTGCACTGAACACCTGAGTGCAGCCCAGGGAGATTCAGAAAGACACGGGCAGTCTTATAGCACTGGTACCAGCTCGACTCGGTTCGACTCTACTCGGCTTTTTTGCTTTTCCACTACTAAAACTTGGTACCTGGTACCCGGTACCCGGTACCATTTCTAGTACCACCTTTGCCGAGGTTCCAAACGGGCTGAGCCGATACTAAATGGTGACGTAGTCATTATTGCCAAGTGTCGCTTCCGAGTCACTCCCTCACACGATAAAACGACCTCCCAAACTCTTCGTCTTTTTTCTGCGGTCCGCCGCCTTGCTGCTTTCAGCCTTGCTCGATAAGCCACTTGCCGTTGAAATGTGGCAAACAGCCAAAGGCCAAGAATCAGAAATATAATACTTTCGTCCATCTTTCTCTTAAACATATAAACATCTAGTGCTCTCCTCTCTGCGCGCGCGTTAAAGTCAGATACTTCCTGTCTGTGTGTGTGTTCCGGTCACCATAGCAACTGGTACCTCAACTATTTTGTAGTGGAGAACGGTAGCTCCCAAACCAAACCGCGTCGAGTCGAGTAGAGTCGAACCGAGTCAAGCTGGTACCAGCCAGTGGAGAAGCGCCATTAGATAAAGTCCCTAACAGGGGTCAGAGGTCTCAGAGAATTTCCCTCAACGTACTGAGAGCTTCACGATACTCTGCCTCCATTGGTCGAGAACCTGCCAATAAAATCAGGCGTCCTCAGGGAGACTCCTATAGAAACTCCCTGCAGGCCACTCTGTTTTTAATGATGCTACTGAGCTTAAAGAAATCACCACAATGAAGAATACACTTACAGCATTAAAATCTGATAGATTAATACAATGAAGTTTGTAATTGCTGTCACTAATTATTCCGATTTCTAGACCTTATTGAAACGATCAATGATGCTATTGAACAGGAGAGTTTGGTGAAGGCTGATTGATAATAAAGTCGCTGCTTTACTTCCGTCCTCAAAAAGGGTCAAACGTTTTATTTCTAAAGTCACTTTTCACAAAAATCACAATTTTATACAAACAATATATTTGCTGCATTTCCCTCTGATGTGCTCAGAGGCTGCTCAGCTTCATCTCTGATGTACAGGGTTAGACTGGACACTGCCGGTTCAGAGGTTCTGACGCCGTGTTCACTGTTAGACTGGACACTGCCGGTTCAGAGGTTCTGACGCCGTGTTCACTGTTAGACTGGACACTGCCGGTTCAGAGGTTCTGTCGCCGTGTTTACTGTTAGACTGGACACTGCTGGTTCAGAGGTTCTGTCTCTGTGTTCACTGTTAGACTGGACACTGCCGGTTCAGAGGTTCTGACGCCGTGTTCACTGTTAGACTGGACACTGCCGGTTCAGAGGTTCTGTCGCCGTGTTTACTGTTAGACTGGACACTGTCGGTTCAGAGGTTCTGTCTCTGTGTTCACTGTTAGACTGGACACTGCCGGTTCAGAGGTTCTGACGCCGTGTTCACTGTTAGACTGGACACTGCCGGTTCAGAGGTTCTGTCACCGTGTTTACTGTTAGACTGGACACTGCCGGTTCAGAGGTTCTGACGCCGTGTTCACTGTTAGACTGGACACTGCCGGTTCAGAGGTTCTGTCGCCGTGTTTACTGTTAGACTGGACACTGCCGGTTCAGAGGTTCTGACGCCGTGTTCACTGTTAGACTGGACACTGCCGGTTCAGAGGTTCTGACGCCGTGTTCACTGTTAGACTGGACACTGCCGGTTCAGAGGTTCTGACGCCGTGTTCACTGTTAGACTGGACACTGCCGGTTCAGAGGTTCTGTCGCCGTGTTTACTGTTAGACTGGACACTGCTGGTTCAGAGGTTCTGTCTCTGTGTTCACTGTTAGACTGGACACTGCCGGTTCAGAGGTTCTGACGCCGTGTTCACTGTTAGACTGGACACTGCCGGTTCAGAGGTTCTGTCGCCGTGTTTACTGTTAGACTGGACACTGTCGGTTCAGAGGTTCTGTCTCTGTGTTCACTGTTAGACTGGACACTGCCGGTTCAGAGGTTCTGACGCCGTGTTCACTGTTAGACTGGACACTGCCGGTTCAGAGGTTCTGTCACCGTGTTTACTGTTAGACTGGACACTGCCGGTTCAGAGGTTCTGTCACCGTGTTTACTGTTAGACTGGACACTGCCGGTTCAGAGGTTCTGACGCCGTGTTCTGCTCTGCACTGCAGCTACTGCTGCAGCTGGTGTCAGCGTGAACACAGTCGGACCCGGGACTGCGCACAAGCAACAGAACCTCTGAACCGGCAGTGTCCAGTCTAACAGTGAACACGGCAGCAGAACCTCTGAACCGGCAGTGTCCAGTCTAACAGTGAACACAGCGACAGAACCTCCAAACCGGCAGTGTCCAGTCTAACAGTGAACACGGCGACAGAACCTCTGAACCGGCAGTGTCCAGTCTAACAGTGAACACAGCGACAGAACCTCTGAACCGGCAGTGTCCAGTCTAACAGTGAACACAGCAGCCTACCGAGGGGCCAAGGCCAGATGGGATGAAAACATAAATCATCAAGTTTAAAACTTTAAGACTTTAAACTTTAAGTCTTCCATTTGTGTTTCCGTTGATAATAAATATAAAATCCGTCTCCGTCCTCAGTTGGACATTTTCTCTCGCAGTCTAAGCTCTGAACGTTCAGCACTCGGCGTCCAGCTGCTGTCAGTCCCAAATTACCAAAAGCAATTTCAGAGGAAAACCAGAGGTGAAAGTACATTATCATTTGTCAAAAGCACAAACAGAGTTTGTTGCCAACAAGCCACAAACAGTGTTTCAGCGCCGACCTCTCACTCTGTAAACCACAGTCCACCCGGGCCGGGTGACCCGGCCTCGTGTTCCCGCCGCCGTGTCTGCGCTCCGAGATGTTTGTGAGCAGGGTCGGGCCTCGAAGACGTCGACTCTTTAACGTCTCCATCCAGGCTGAACTAGGTCAGCCGTCTAAACCGCCCCGGGGAGACGGCCATCGTCAAATACTAATCAGTGCTTGGCCAAGGGTGCGTTTCATTTCGATGCCTGCGGGACCCTCCTCCCCACGCTGCTCGGCTGCAGTCACAGGAAAACACTCGAGGACAAAGTTTACTGTCAGAGATCCTGCTCTTAATCAAAGTGCAGCCTTGTTCAGACAGTGCACACACACACACACACACACACACACACAGTATGTACTTTGGCATTTGTTTTTTTTTTCGTGTTTTGCAAAACGCATCGGGTAGAACCGCCCGCCTCCAGCTGGCCAAACAGAGTGCATGTTGGGAAGTTTGCCACAGATTTTCAGGTTTGCTCGTCATGTCGAGTTTCCGTGTCAGAGGTTTGAAACATTTCACACATACAAGGAGTTTTAGTGTCGTTGGTGCATGAATATAAACCATTAAAAAGAAATATGTTTTTTAAAGCAAACAGCAGTCCAGCTGTGCAGTGATCGTTCATGGTTTATTTCAAATAGAAGTCGACTGTGTAAGAGTGATCTGAAGCCCACAACAATGTAGAAGTTAAAGTTTTCTATATTTTATTGACCCAGTGACATTTCCTCTGTTAGCTTTACTAACGAGCTGACCTCTGACCTCCAGCCAGTCAGGTGTCCGTCAGCAGATCTCCACAAACTCTGATATCACGACTGAAGACACAGTGTGACGCCTCACTCAGCTTCAGATACAAACGTCACAGCAGCTTCAGCGTTGATTCAGGCGGCGGTCCGTTATCGAATTAAACTGAACAGGGAGAAAGAAAAGTCGTTTTTTCTTTTTTATTCCTTTAAGTAAATCAGGGATCGCTGGGAAAACCCCGGAGAGTAATCAGATTACTCTCAGCTGATAATCGGCATTGACAGAGGCTGGAGGACACACACACACACACACACACACACACACACACACACACACACACACACACACACACACACACACACACACACACACACACACACACACACACACACACACACACACACACACACACACACACACACACACACACACACACTTATGACATTATTGTTTTCTGTAATGAAGTCCACTGAATTCAAAACACGTGACTGGATCCTCTTTGATTGACAGGTCTGCTTCTACATCCTTTCCTTCCTTCTGCATCTCCCTCGTTCCTCATTTCATTCACTAACTCCTCATTTTCCTTTCCTCCTCCTCCCTTCTCTTTCCTCCTTCCTTCCTTCATTATCTTACTTCCTCATTTCCTTTTCCTCAGCTTGTTTGGATTACTTTCTTTTTTCATTTACCAACTCGTGTTTTTGTTCTTCCCTTTGCTTCTTTTATTTTGTTTCTTACCTCCTCTTTCCTTTTTCACCCCATTCTCTCCCTTACTTCTTTTTCTTCTCTCCTTAGTTTTCACTCCTTTTCTTTCGTTGTTTATCTTCTTCCTCTTTCTCAACCTTCTGTCCTTCCATCATCTTCTCTTCTTCAGTACCTCCTCTCTGCTTTACACATCACTTCCTTCCTCCTTTCCTTCCCATCTTTCCTTCCTTCCTTGTCACTTCCTTCCTTCCTCTTGCCTCCTTCCTCCTTTCCTTCCCATCTTTCCTTCCTTCCTTGTCACTTCCTTCCTTCCTCTTGCCTCCTTCCTCCTTTCCTTCCCATCTTTCCTTCCTTCCTTGTCACTTCCTTCCTTCCTCTTGCCTCCTTCCTCCTTTCCTTCCCATCTTTCCTTCCTTCCTTGTCACTTCCTTCCTTCCTCTTGTCTTCCTCGTCCTTGTCACTTCCTTCCTTCCTCTTGTCTTCCTCGTCCTTGTCACTTCCCTCCTTACTCTTGCCTCTTTCCTCTTTCCCTCCTTCCTATGCCTCCTTCCTCTTGCCTTCTTCCTTCCTTCCTCTTGCCTCCTTCCTCTTGCCTTCTTCCTTCCTTCCTCTTGCCTCCTTCCTCTTGCCTCCTTCCTCTTGCCTCCTTCCTTCCTTCCTCTTGCCTCCTTCCTCTTGCCTCCTTCCTCTTGCCTTCTTCCTTCCTTCCTCTTGCCTCCTTCCTCTTGCCTCCTTCCTCTTGCCTTCTTCCTTCCTTCCTTCCTCTTGCCTTCTTCCTTCCTTCCTTCCTCTTGCCTCTTTCCTTCCTTCCTCTTGCCTCCTTCCTTCCTTCCTTCCTCTCGTCCTCGTCACTTCCTTCCTTCCTTCCTCTTGTCTTCCTCTCGTCCTCGTCACTTCCTTCCTTCCTCTTGTCTTCCTCTCGTCCTCGTCACTTCCTTCCTTCCTTCCTCTTGTCTTCCTCGTCACTTCCTTCCTTCCTTCCTCTTGTCTTCCTCTCGTCCTCGTCACTTCCTTCCTTCCTTCCTCTTGTCTTCCTCTCGTCCTCGTCACTCCTTTCCTTCCTTCCTTGTCCCTTCCTTCCTTCCTTCCTTCCTTCCTCGTCCTTGTCACTTCCTTCCTTACTTCCTTCCTCCCTCTTGTCTTCCTCTCGGCGTGTTTGATCCCAGCTTCCCTCCAGCAGACGTGTTTTTTTTTAAAACGAGCTGACATCAAATTAAGCGGCTGCACAAACTTTTTATTCTGTCAGCCGAGGAAAACCTGCAGCGTTGATTTTTTTTTGTGACATTCTGAACTGAAAAAGTGTGGGATGGAGGAGACCTGCGATTAATGAGTTAAAAACACGAATCAAAGAGGAAGCGGCGCCTTTTCTCGGCTGTAATTGGCGTTGTTATGTTGTCAGACGTCGACGAGGAGAGAAAATATTTTCACAGTTAGAGTAAAACTTCTCCTCAGTGTGACTCATTATGATGATGCATGAAGCTCGAGGGTCGCTCGCTTTCTGTGAGAGTTTGATGCAACAATTCACTTTATTTGAAGATCGTGTTTCTGCGGCTGAACGTGGAGTCAAACAACGGCCTGATGTCGTGACGTCGACCAAAAGAACCAATGAAACGACGACAAGACGAAGACAAGCTGCCCTTCAATCCAACAGGCTGATACAAATATTTAAATCAAATGAGAAAAATGACGACATGAATATTCATGAAAATGTGTCAAAGTGTCCTCACATTGTTATTTACAACATTTTGTTTGTTTTTGGGATTCAATACAGAAAATGTCTTTAATAACCACGAATACAAGTCAAATATGTCAAATGAAGCCAAGCCAGGTTTTAGACTGTCTGCGGGGACGTCTCAGAGACTACGTCCAGGTTTTAGACAGTCTGCGAGGACGTCACGGAGACTACGTCCAGGTTTTAGACAGTCTGCGAGGACGTCACGGAGACTACGTCCAGGTTTTAGACAGTCTGCGTGGACATCACGGAGACTACGTCCAGGTTTTAGACAGTCTGCGGGGACGTCTCAGAGACTACGTCCAGGTTTTAGACAGTCTGCGGGGACGTCTCAGAGACTACATCCAGGTTTTAGACAGTCTGCGGGGACGTCACGGAGACTACGTCCAGGTTTTAGACAGTCTGCGGGGACGTCACGGAGACTACGTCCAGGTTTTAGACAGTCTGCGGGGACGTCTCAGCGACTACGTCCAGGTTTTAGACAGTCTGCGGGGACGTCTCAGCGACTACGTCCAGGTTTTAGACAGTCTGCGGGGACGTCACGGAGACCACGTCCAGGTTTTAGTCAGTCTGCGGGGACGTCACAGAGACCACGTCCAGGTTTTAGACAGTCTGCGGGGACGTCTCAGAGACTACGTCCAGGTTTTAGACAGTCTGCGGGGACGTCTCAGAGACTACGTCCAGGTTTTAGACAGTCTGCGGGGACGTCACAGAGACTACGTCCAGGTTTTAGACAGTCTGCGGGGACGTCTCAGCGACTACGTCCAGGTTTTAGACAGTCTGCGGGGACGTCACGGAGACTACGTCCAGGTTTTAGACAGTCTGCGGGGACATCACAGAGACTACGTCCAGGTTTTAGACAGTCTGCGGGGACGTCACGGAGACTACGTCCAGGTTTTAGACAGTCTCAGTCTCAGTTAGTTTTATGACCTGATAATCAAACAGAGGTACTGTTGCTATGGTTACCTGCAGTTTGTGAAATCTAATCTGATGATTAAAACCTAGCAGCCAATCAGAAAGCAGCATTTCTTTTCTTTTAGTGACTTTGAAACTTATTTTTAAATCCAGAATATTTTGAATTCTGATAACGAAGCGATGTTATGAGTGAAGTGAAGTGGCTGTCACGCACTGAGCGTGTCGATGTGAGTGGAGGTCTGCGCGTGTACTGTATGTATCTGCTGCATTCGAGCAGATGGCTCGGGCTATTTTTGTTGATGCTGTTTAACCTTTACTCAAAATAAATGAAAACAGACGGAGCCATCTGTTAGCAGCTCCAACACCACGACTGTCGCTTAAACACACACACACAAAAAAATCCTTAAAAACAAAAAGCAGCAAAGATCACAGATCCAGACTCAGCTGACAGAGGACGCAAAATCAAAACTTATTTTAGTATTCTGAGTAAAAGTCTGTTTTATTCTGAATACATAGTTCAAATGTTCTGACGTCCACAAGTGAAACAGCTGATACAGCAGACACAAGTTGTCGTTGTTTGTCGGTCTCGACAGTTTAGTGAAAAGTTTTTGAATTCCATATTTAAACATGCAGCTACCTCCCTCTGCAGGTTCAACACGAGCACAGGCCGGATTTGGGACTTTGGCTCGTACAGAACTCGAGAGGAGGAAAGATGAACTTCCCTTTGAGTCCAGACAGATACACGGTCTGGTTCTCTGGATGGAGATCCACATGTCAACCTGTTTTTGGACATCATATTTGTCTTTGGGGTTTTACACAGCGTCACTTTTTTGGAATCAGGGTTGAAGATCAGGAGGAGTGTTTCAGTCATGGATGTCAGTAGCAGCGCCGGTCCTGGCCCTGGCCCCCCCAGGCGAACTTTTCTCGTGCGCCCTAGTCCTGCGTTGCCGCCTGTGGTCAGTCTTCCGGGGGCGCCCGCTCTGCTTGATGAGCGGTATAGAAAAATGGCGAGGGTTTTTTTTCTTTTCGGGCGCTCGAGCCCCTCACGGAGGCCGGCCACATTGCCCATAGCTAGGACCGGCCCTGGTCAGTAGTGTGATAACAGCTGAGTCAAAGATCTCTACGGGCTCACTATTGGTGGAGACATGGGCGAAGGGGGTACTAGGTTTATTGTAGGTTTCAGTGAGAAGTCTTGGTGGCGTCCAGGAGTCGGTGACTCTCTTTGGAGCACTGAGTGAAGAGATGGGAGCTGATAGGCTTTAACTGAGGTGGTTCAAATGTGTCCAGTATTTGAAATGCTGTATGATGGAGGCTGTGACAGTCAGTGTGGAGGGTGGAGGTGAGTGTCACCAGTCTGTAGTGGTTTGGTCCAGATGGACAGGATTCTCTGGGACTGGAGTTATAGTGGATCTTTTCCAGAGAAAAGATAGACGGCCTTTTCAAAGCAAGCACATGAATGTGTCTTTGCAGGAGAAATAAAAACACAGCCTCAACTTTAATTTGGATCAATGGTCGAG
>CM014083.1:37567656-37627656 GCA_004119915.2 Collichthys lucidus
ACGTAGTCTCTGTGACGTCCCCGCAGACTGTCTAAAACCTGGACGTAGTCTCTGAGACGTCCCCGCAGACTGTCTAAAACCTGGACGTAGTCTCTGTGACGTCCCCGCAGACTGTCTAAAACCTGGACGTAGTCTCTGAGACGTCCCCGCAGACTGTCTAAAACCTGGACGTAGTCTCTGTGACGTCCCCGCAGACTGTCTAAAACCTGGACGTAGTCTCCATGACGTCCCCGCAGACTGTCCAAAACCTGGACGTAGTCTCTGTGACGTCCCCGCAGACTGTCTAAAACCTGGACGTAGTCTCTGTGACGTCCCCGCAGACTGTCCAAAACCTGGACGTAGTCTCCGTGACGTCCCCGCAGACTGTCTAAAACCTGGACGTAGTCTCTGTGACGTCCCCGCAGACTGTCTAAAACCTGGACGTAGTCTCTGAGACAGTTGCAAGTGCAACAGCTTTTATTGTTGCACTTGCAAAACAAGTGCAACAATAAAAGGTGAATTATGAATCAAATTGAACTGGATATTAATCCTTTAAAACACTTTGTGCTTCTTGTTTTATTCACTTTATTCACTGAAGGTTCGACTTTAAGAGGAATTATAACACGATAGATTCCAGAAAATGAAATAAATCAGCGCTGCGCTCTGTTTGGGGTCGTAATTAACCTGCAGCTTTGTTTTCACTTGTTTTCAAAGAACTGTGAAGTCAATTAAATCCAGATAAATTAAAGATGAACTGTCTCTGCACAAAAGCAGCCAGCTGTGATTAATAACAGGAAACAAACGCAGCAACATGTTTTATTATGAAGAACTTTTTGAAGGCGGTCAGACGGTTTCTCGAGTGTTCAGGTGAGATTAAACTAAAACTTTACTCTGCAGTGCGATGCTCCAAACTTCAGGCACAGAGCCGGATCCAGACTGGTCACACTGGGAGGCTCCCATGTGTGACTGCATAGGGGAGCAGTGAAGCTTCCCTGTACAAATCAGAGTTAAAGAAATGAAGTTCCACCCTGCCGGGCAGATAATCAGGCAGGCGGAGTTCATCTCAGATCAAACTGAACTTTTTTAAACTCGCAGCAGAGAGAAGGAGTCAGAAACACTTTGATTCACACCTGCATCACGCCGCTCTGACTCCGGCAAAGTGAAATTAAAGCTCCTTCGTTTAACACTTTGAATCTTTACGTCCTCACAGTGGCTTGTTTTCCTTGAAAAGTTTCAGGGCTGTTATAAAGAAAATGAGATTCTGTCTCATTATAGCGAGTAAGCAGTCTGTGAACCTGTTTATTTCTTTATTTTAACATAGAGTTATGACTCTGTTTGCTGAGTCTGACCCCACGGTGCAGCACGAACAAACAGTGCGGATGCAGGAACTCCCCGAGCTGCATTATTTACTCCACCATAAAGAGTTTGTGGTGTTAGCAAAGCGTCTGCAGGGACGAGGCGCTGAGGGAGCGTCAGAGTGAAGTGAGATGCCACGAATCATCAGGAGCCGGAGGCGGGACCAGGCCCTGCTCTGCATGATGACAGGACGACCCCTGACGACCTCTGAGGGGTCACCCGGTCTGATTCAGGAAGCACGCCTGCAGCACTTTGAGCTCCGGTTGGGTCTCAACCAGCTCTTCAACGCTGCCATCAAAACTTGCTAAAGAGGCATAAAGAAGTTTTTCATTCTAAGGATTACAACTTTCTTTCTTTACATCCGTTCCTCTGCCGGCTCGCTGCTGATCCAGGTGTTTCTGTTCGGCGGATCAACATATAATCTTCATTATTAATGCATTAAACCCGTTTCACCGCTCTGCTCTGAGTCCGGTCAGTCCACCGCGCTCAGCCGTGTCTCATCCAGCGCGGCGACACCTGGCTGGCCGTTGAACTCCACATCCACACGGTGGCGGTGGTCCGGAGCGCCAAACCACGCCTGGCCGCTCCGGCCTCGGGCCTGTCAGCTCGACTCAAAGCGGGAAGCAGGTGAACGCCTTAATCCAAATGGTGGATCCATCCAAGGGGGCGGCGCAGCCACGCGTGCAGCAGCCGGTTAGACTGTCGCAATCTGCAACAGGCGAGATGTTCAATTCCAGCGCCGGGAGGCGTATCTGATGACGGATTCGATTCTGTAACCACCCCACCCCCTCCGGGGCTTTTAGAGCGGGAGAGCGGCGTCGGCGTCGAGCTGCACGGCATCAGGCAGAGTCAACCACCGTGCAGCAGCTCTCATTCCCCACTCAGAAATGGAGAGTGGGTGGGTGGAGGTGTGAGACGAGGCCTGCAGTGGTTGATGGGTGGAGGGGTGTCCCCACCGACCCCCCACCTCCCCCCCTCCATCAATAAGCCCCTGGCTGGATGTCACACTCCAGCCTCCCCCTTCCTCACCCTCTCAGCGCTCACTCATCACTGCTTATCACTGAAATGCAGCCCGGCGCTGTGTCGCTCTACCGCACACACACACACACACACAGACACACACACACACACACACACAGACACACACACACACACACACACACACACTTACTATCTTATTCACACAAACGCTCACAGAGCCGTACAAATTCACCAACAGATACTCACAGAATCTCCGTACATATTATCTGACACACACACACACGCACACACACACACACACACACACACGCACACACACACACACACACACACGCTGTGTGTGAGGTTAGGCTTATTAAGGCCGAGCTTAAAGTGACGTTACGTAGAGTTTGAGAGTTATTTATTATTTGTGTACAGCTGCAGATTTGATCAGATAAACAGGAAACAGTGAATTTGTCAGGGACGATTTTCAGCTGTGGATTCATCCATCTAATGAGTATTTGACCCGGCTAACAGACTGAGCTAACAGCAGCTAACAGCAGCTAACAGACTGAGCTAACATGAGCTAACAGACTGAGCTAACATGAGCTAACAGACTGAGCTAACAGACTGAGCTAACATGAGCTAACAGACTGAGCTAACAGCAGCTAACAGACTGAGCTAACAGACTGAGCTAACAGCAGCTAACAGACTGAGCTAACAGACTGAACTAACATGAGCTAACAGACTGAGCTAACATGAGCTAACAGACTGAGCTAACAGCAGCTAACAGACTGAGCTAACAGCAGCTAACAGACTGAGCTAACATGAGCTAACAGCAGCTAACAGACTGAGCTAACAGCAGCTAACAGACTGAGCTAACATGAGCTAACAGCAGCTAACAGACTGAGCTAACATGAGCTTACAGCAGCTAACAAACTGAGCTAACATGAGCTAACAGCAGCTAACAAACTGAGCTAACATGAGCTAACAGCAGCTACAGCTGTCAGCAGTTTACTTCACTGTCCATCATAAACTCTGTAAATCACAGAGAGTTGAGGACAGTTTCACTTTGTTTCATCACACGTGGATGAGCGCAGGCTCAGTTTGTTGTAACATAAATATAAATGTATGAATGAACTCGGCGTCACCGGGTCGAGGCTCAGGTGTCAAACTTCTTTCATTCAGGTTCTCGTCGTCCGTTCTGCAGGTATCTGTTACATAAACATTATGTAACACAGGCACTGTGTGTGTGTGTGTGTGTGTGTGTGTGGTGTGTGTGTGTGTGTGTGTGTGTGGTGTGTGTGTGGGAGCCACAAATAGAAAACACTCTGCCCGATGCATCTGTAACAAGTTATTCATCAGACTGAGAGGAAACTGATAATTAGAATAAAAAATGTGTTTTTTTTCGTTTTCATGCAACCAGCAGTTTGTAACATAGAAGCATAAAGACGGACGTTTGTTCTGGACGTTTGTTCTGGACGTTTGTTCTGGACGTTGGTTCTGGGCGTTTCTCAGAGTGTCGGGTTTGCAGGCAGCTCTCTGACAGACTCAGTCGACAGGTGAACAGATGTCATGTAAGCTGAAAACACAGGAAGAGGAGACGAGTCAGTCAAAGGTAACAGGAGAGTCTGTCTGACAGACGGAGGACAGGTGTGCGTCCCGACAGGTGAGGAGCTGGGCTGTGAGGACATCTGGTGGACAGGTGAGGAGCTGGGCTGTGAGGACATCTAGTGGACAGGTGAGGAGCTGGGCTGTGAGCAGTAGCGGTTTTAGGTACGGGCGGACAGGGCAGCCGCCCGGGGCGCCAGTTCGTGGGGGGCGCCACGAGCGCCCGAAAATAAAAAAAAAACCTCGCAAATTTTCGATACCGCTCATTAAGTCAGCGGAGCGGGCGCCCCCGTGGGCGGGGAGTTGACGACGAGGTAGAGGGTGCGCCGGACAGACTGATCAGGGCGCACGGCGCGTCCAGGGGCGCACGAGAAATTCTCCGTCCCGGGGGGGGGGGGGGGGGTTTCGCCCAGGTTCGCCCAGGGCGCAAATGTGGCCAGGACCGCCGCTGGCTGTGAGGACTTGTAGTGGACAGGTGAGGAGCTGGGCTGTGAGGACATCTAGTGGACAGGTGAGGAGCTGGGCTGTGAGGACATCTGGTGGACAGGTGAGGAGCTGGGCTGTGAGGACATCTAGTGGACAGGTGAGGAGCTGGGCTGTGAGGACATGTAGTGGACAGGTGAGGAGCTGGGCTGTGAGGACATGTAGTGGACAGGTGAGGAGCTGGGCTGTGAGGACATCTAGTGGACAGGTGAGTCATTGTAGAACAAGTTAGGAAGTCTGTTTGGAAGAGGAGCGTTGTTCTGCAGCTCGTCGTCACTGTGGCTGTTCCTCCCTGTGATTTGAACAGCACCATGAATGAAGTTCACCTGAATCTGTGACAGATTAATTTCCTCACGCATTAGCAGGTGAAACTTTATTGTGAAATAAAGGAATAGAAGTGGGTGGTCGGGACGTTCTGCTGTGCGCGGAGGCAGAAACTAAAGATTTCATTCACACACAGCAAACCTGAGAAATCGATACCTGCCTGTGTGATTGTTATATTTAGGAGATTTTCATCTTTCCTCTCGTACGTTACATCACTCTCTCCAAAGCCACCAGACTTCCTTGCACATCGCAGGAGATGCTGATCCATCTTTGTCACGATCCACAGCAGCTGATGTTAGTTTGGATCCATGCAAACCAACAGAACCAGAACCAGAAAGTGTTCTGCAAGGTGAAATGAAGGTTTTTGTCGCTCTGCAAAACTTGTTTATCGCTTCTTCTTTTCTTGCAAACTGGATAAACAGAGCGGTCCCTTCTTTAACGGAGCGCCGACGTGGCTGAAAGTCAAACGTTGTGTGTTCAGATAAAGACCCGGCGCTGGTCCCACCAGCAAACGGTTCTAACGGTTCTCCTGCTGTCAGGGCGCGATGAAGAAGTCCAGTTTCCTCTTTGAAGACTTTCAAACAAATAAACTTTTTGTCTTTCCTCTGGAACATTCATTACCTTCGATTTGTTTTTTCCACTTTTGTCTCAAGTTGTTTCATTCTTCAGTCTCACACACACACACACACACACACACACACACACACACACACACACACACACACACAGAAATCCATATCTCAGCTTTTGTTTGTGTGTCTGCTTTCTGCTCGTTAGCGTGCGCTGCAGTGTGGCATGCTAACGGGCTGGGATCAGGCAGCAGGATGCGAGCTCATTGAGATTCGTCTTCAGACTCGAGTGTGCTCTCTTCATTCACACATGCAGACGACTGGAAAATGTTCAAAATTGTTACTGAATGTTTGTTTAATAGATTTTCTTCAGGTTTCTTATCAGGCAGCAGCGACAGCGTTTACACATTCACACTGCTGATTTAAACACTTCTCATTATTCCTCAGGCTGCGTGCTGCAGCAGGCCAGCAGGATGTGACTGTGTGTGTGAGTTTGTTGCTTCTGTGAGTTTGAAAGTGTGTGTTTGTCTCATCGATCAGCTGCTGGAGGAGGAAGAGGAGGAAACGCCGGACGCTGCCGCCGTCACACCCGCCCTCGCCAACCCTGGGACCTCAGAGACAGGGCAGGGATCTGCGTGGAGATCTGATCCTTCGGATTTCAACTGAATGATTCATTCATGAATCTTTAACTAACATCCGTCTGTTTTCATTCATTCAGTCGTTTGCTTTGTACTTTTCATTTCTTCCTCTGTCCGTCACTGACTGAACAGGACGAGGTGAGCTGCAGTCATCAGGTCCTCCATGTTCCTGGTGAAGAACCAAACTGCACCGCTCTCTCTCAGGGCGGGTCATCCACTAATCAGATGATCGTGATTCGTTCCCCGGCTCCTCCAATCTGCATGTCCGAGTGTCCTGAACCTTAAATTACCACCGGATGTGACTGCGTAGGACTGGTTAGAGGCACACCTCGCGTGTCAGCTGATGCCATCAGTGTGTGAATGTAAGAACATCTGCAGTCAGAGCATGAGCTGATGATGAACTTGTTTCAGCAGCGAACACGACGACTGAACACGACGTGCTGCGAACAGACCGCGAGCTGATCACTCACATCGCACACGCCTGAAACGTCTGTTCCAATCAGCGACACATGTTGAACATTAAATGCTGTTTCTCACTTTGAGTCAGAAGCTGCTGAGCCTGGTTACCTCCTCTTCTTCTTCCTGGTAGTCCATAACACCTGTTGGTACAAACTGAGCTAACATGAGCTAATAGCAGCTAACAAACTGAGCTAACAGCAGCTAACATGAGCTAACAGCAGCTAACAGACTGAGCTAACATGAGCTAACAGCAGCTAACAGACTGAGCTAACATAAGCTAACAGCAGCAAACAGACTGAGCTAACATGAGCTAACAGCATCTAACAGACTGAGCTAACATAAGCTAACAGCAGCAAACAGACTGAGCTAACATGAACTAACAGCATCTAACAGACTGAGCTAACAGCAGCTAACAGACTGAGCTAACATGAGCTAATAGCAGCTAACAGACTGAGCTAACATGAGCTAACAGCAGCAAACAGACTGAGCTAACATGAACCAACAGCATCTAACAGACTGAGCTAACAGCAGCTAACAGACTGAGCTAACATGAGTTAACAGCATCTAACAGACTGAGCTAACAGCAGCTAACAGACTGAGCTAACATGAGCTAACAGCAGCTAACAGACTGAGCTAACATGAGCTAACAGCAGCTACAGCTGTCAGCAGTTTACTTGACTGTCCATCATAAACTCTGTAAATCACAGAGAGTTGAGGCGGAGCAGCCGGAGGACATCAGAGGGAAAACCAGAAAACATTTCCTCCATAAAATGTCACCGTCCTCTTCACTCTCTCCTCCTCTGCCATTATGTCCATAGAAGCTGCAGACTGCTGGGCCTGAACACCTCGTCGCCCCCCTCTTCCTCTTCTTCTTCTTCTTCCTGGTGGTCCAAAACACTAACACTCCTCCAGTGCTCTGAGCTCACAGTGTGGGAAGCCCAGCTAACAAACTGAGCTAACAGCAACTACAGCTGGCAGCCTTTTACCTCACAGCAAGTTGGCGGATGAGCCAGAAATAAATAAGAATGAGGAGATATTATTTGGGAGAATGAGGGAGAGGAGCACAGATAAAAGAGGAAGGAGAGAGGAAGAGGAAGGAGAGAGGAAGAGGAAGGAGAGAGGAAGAGGAGAGAGAAGGTGAACCCTGACAACAACAACAGCGACGATGATGAGGATGAAGAATTTTTGGAGCATCAGCCTCCTGCTGAAACCTGAAGCGTCAGCCTGTAGTTTTCTGTTTGGATTTGATCACATTAAGAATTGATGAGCCGCTGATATTAAGTGTTGGCCCTAAATGGAGTCGATGGTGAGGAATATAAAACCACAGCGGAGAATTTAATATCCGAAATATGATGAATGCGGAGGAGGAAGAGCATCGACAGGAAGCCAAACTGAAATCAATCAGGGGTCAGGAAGAAACGTGAAACTGTGAGAGAGGAGAGCCGGAGAGAGACAGCAGCTGCTGATCATGAGTGAAGGGTAAAGGAACGTCTTCATCTTCATCTTCATCATTTCTGTTAGCGCTGTTAACATCGATATGTCTGGAAAAATAAACCGATGAAACTAAACTGGAAATAAAAATGTTGTTCATCATCATCGTCAGCAGCATCATCTTTGCTGTTAACCATTATGGTGTATTTATGACCGAGGGACAAGACAACAACCACAAACTGCAGTTCCTCTAACGTCCACCTGAGGCTGGCTCCATAAGTGAGTCAGTCTCCATAAGTCCCCATGTTTCACAGCAGAAATAAACATGTTTACAGCCTGGTACAAAAAACAGTTTTTCAGTGGTGGATTGATCAACATGAAGTCAGAATAAACAGATTGTCGAGGTGACGCTGTGACATCACAACCTTACAGAAGTCTGATGGCTCCTTTAAAGGTCCAGTGGTCTAATCTCCTCATATCATCAGCAACACTTTAAGGGTTGGTTTAGTTTAGTCTGTAGAACGCGCTCCCACTGTAGATAAAGGATCCTACATGTATGAAAACATAATTACGATTACGATATTCCACGTCAACCATTTTCTGAAAATTAAGGCCCCAAATCTGAGACACTGCACTGCAAAGAACAAAAACATAAATATTCAGATTTCAGGTGAATGAGTTATGGAGATTACATCCTACATTAAAAACAGAGAACCATAAGAGAAGAATCATCGTCGTCGTCTCCGTCTCTCCGTAACGTTCATCTTGACCTTCATTGCCGTTTTTATGATCGTCATCAGCGACGCTGCCATCACCATCACTTTAATCAATACCGCCATCATCATCATCATCATCATCTCTGCTGTCACCTTTGTCATCACCTTCATAATAATAATCGCCATGGTAATTTTTATCAGCAACATCAGCTGCACGTCAGCACCACGGACAGCGGCAGCACGGTGTTTATGAAGAAGAAGCACTGAGCCTTGCTCAAGAGCTTCTTGGCAGGACGTGAACCGGCATCTCCAGATCTGGTCCGTGCTGCCCTCCAGCGTCGTAGTGTCTGCTGCCTCTGGTCCTGACGAACCTTCTCTCGGCTTTATGGAGCTTTAAAGTGACTTTCAGCTCATTGTTTCTCTGTCTGTAAGTCGCTTTGGATAAAGCTCAGAAGAGAAAAGGAGAGAGTGAGCGAGCAAGAAGCCGCCGGACAAGAGTTGTTATGGAATTTTCTCTTTTTAGGTTACACGAGGCCACGTGTGAGCCTTGTGATCCACGCCAGTATTAACTGTTTGTCTTGACTAGGTGCCACCATATCTCACTGTGGTGGCCAGGGTCGAAGAGACCTGTTGCTGCCTTCCTAGTCATAATAGATAGCTTGTTGTTGCCGTTCCAATCTGCGTAAGCGGACATCTGTGTCTCCAGACTAGGATGTGTTGACAATAACACCTCCAAGAGTAAAGACATTCTCTTTTACTAATTCGTATAGTATTTGGGGTGTGATCTTTGGGTTTAAAGTATATGCACCATCACAAGTTCGTCAGAATGCGAGACCGACTTAAGCACTTCAGATGTACTTTGAGAGTGTCTCTAGTTCTCCTTGGCCAAGCGTCAATAAATGATACAGCATAAGACATCAGAGGCTCCTGAACACTTTCTTCCCTCCTGACCTCACCATTGACCTTTGACTTCAGCAATTTCTCCACAACAAGAGTAAATGTGGGACTGACTTTTAGTGGTTGGTGAGAGCTTGGTGAAATAAAAGGCTGAAAGACAGACGCCGAGCTGGACTGACTGCTGCTGGACTAGTCTCTGATATCAGCCGCTGCTGGACTAGTCTCTGATATCAGCCGCTGCTGGACTAGTCGCTGATATCAGCTGCTGGACTAGTCGCTGATATCAGCCGCTGCTGGACTAGTCTCTGATATCAGCCGCTGCTGGACTAGTCGCTGATATCAGCCGCTGCTGGACTAGTCCCTGATATCAGCCGCTGCTGGACTAGTCCCTGATATCAGCCGCTGCTGGACTAGTCGCTGATATCAGCTGCTGGACTAGTCTCTGATATCAGCCGCTGCTGGACTAGTCTCTGATATCAGCCGCTGCTGGACTAGTCGCTGATATCAGCCGCTGCTGGACTAGTCTCTGATATCAGCCGCTGCTGGACTAGTCTCTGATATCAGCCGCTGCTGGACTAGTCTCTGATATCAGCCGCTGCTGGACTAGTCACTGATATCAGCTGCTGCTGGACTAGTCTCTGATATCAGCCGCTGCTGGACTAGTCTCTGATATCAGCTGCTGCTGGACTAGTCTCTGATATCAGCCGCTGCTGGACTAGTCTCTGATATCAGCTGCTGCTGGACTAGTCTCTGATATCAGCCGCTGCTGGACTAGTCGCTGATATCAGCCGCTGCTGGACTAGTCGCTGATATCAGCAGCTGCTGGACTAGTCTCTGATATCAGCCGCTGCTGGACTAGTCTCTGATATCAGCCGCTGCTGGACTAGTCTCTGATATCAGCCGCTGCTGGACTAGTCTCTGATATCAGCTGCTGGACTAGTCTCTGATATCAGCTGCTGGACTAGTCTCTGATATCAGCCGCTGCTGGACTAGTCTCTGATATCAGCCGCTGCTGGACTAGTCTCTGATATCAGCCGCTGCTGTTTGTGACCTTGCTATCTTGTCGTATCTCAAGGTTTTAAGCGGTGAGGATTTATTTCAGAGACCTGGCTTCAGGATTAAGATTAGAGAGTTAGATTTGTTTCATAGTTTATGTTTAAAGTTACATTCCTCTGTGCTGGGAAATGTATTATGTCAACGAGTGTCCTCACAAGGGTGGTAAAAGTGTGTGTGTGTGTGTGTGGTGTGTGCGTGTGTGTGTGTGTGTGTGTGTGTGTGTGTGTGTGTGTGTGTGGTGTGTGTGTGTGTGTGTGTGTGTGTGGCAGACCCTCATCCATCACTGTGTATTCAAACAGGCAGCAGTTCTGAATGCTGGGTAAGCAGAAGCAGGAGAGCAAATTAAAAACATTCATTTACACACACACACACACACACACACACACACACACACACACACACACACACACACACACACACACACTTTTACTCCTTCACTCCAAACAAGGAGTCAGTCAGCACTATAACCACAACACAGCGACACAAACACACAGTGACACCAGCATAAACCAGCATGTTTGCAGTTTCCAGTCCAGATCCAGTCGGTCCTGCTGGTTTTGTGATGATGCTTCTCAGAACAGCGGCTCTCAGCGGGTCGGTGAACAGTTGCATCTGTCGGCTCCCGCGGTGCCGCGGTGCTGTCGGTGCTTCACAGCGGCAGTAATCTGCATTAACAGCTGTCTGTGGCCATTCAAACGCAGGAATCTGCAGGCGGACGGCGGCGCTCGGGCGACACGCTGCTTTCCGTTTGAAGGCCGAGTTCTGTGGAAGAGTTTAATTAGGCCGAGTTTAACCTGGAGGATGCGACGGCCACTGATCCGAGCTCATCTTTAATCTTTCGATTTGATTTGGCCTCATCAAAGTACACAGAAGGAGACTTCACCTTCACCTCACAGAGCTTGTTGATTTAACCACACTCCACCATTCACTGTCGGCTCTCGTGGAAGAAAAGCTCATACAGAGGAACGTACCCAAGATCCAGACATGGACGTCAACGCGGAGTCCGTGGAGAATCTTTGGCCGTCTAATCTCCCGTTAGCAGGCCACAAAAGCCGGACTAGACCGGGTTCAGTCACAGCCTCCGAGCAGTTTGAGTTCGGTGTCTTACTCAAGGGCACCTGGGCAGGGTCCACAAGGTGAGCTGGCCCCTCTCCAGCTACCAGTCCAGGCTCCGTGCTGAGGTCCAGCCACCCTCCGGTCCCCGAGCCGAGTCCCTACAGACTGAGCTACGCCGCGCCGTCACGACCACTTAGTAGAATTTGCATGAATTTCTTGAATCTACATTAAATAAATGCAAATGAGACTGTGAAGTGTCTCAGTGTCAGGAGATACAGCGGAACCAGATTGGCTCTGGCAGGAAGGTTGTGTTCAGGTTATCACCTGCACCGAGGAGCTTCTGTTCGCCGTTTGTTTGTCTCGCTCGTGGTTCCTATAGTGTCCAAAAGTCGACTGGGAACTGGTTCCTGTGGAACAAACGACCACTTTGTGTTTTCGGGAGACAGACATGGTCGAGAGTAATTCACCAAATAAACATCACGCTGTGAAGAAGCTGAAACTAGAAACTGACGAGGAAACTCTTCACTGAGGTCTCCATAGGACTCTATACGAACAGACCATGTTGTTGCAGCCAGTGCTTAGGACCCAGAAGCTTTCTCCAACATTTACAACACAGTCTATGATTTATCCTCATGAACTGATTATTGATATGTGGGAACTATTTTGAAAAACCAACTTTATTTTCTGAGTCCCATCATCCTCTGTCTGTTTTTTGTTTCCATCAGTCTCCTGAGTTTCTCTTTTTATCTGCTGGTCTCGCAGCCTCGAAGTAAAACATAGTAACAGCCTAAACAGCATTGTTAAAATCTGTTCCAAGATCAATGGAGTGAAACAAAAAGATCTTTTTGCAAACAACAAATCCTCTAGAAAGCAGCGAGTCTCTCGAACGTGTTCTTGCAAGTGAATGGTCTTTGTTTCCATCGGGGCATCGCTCATTCCTCTGGAATTACATCGCTGAATGTTTCCTCATCTTTTTATTGTGTTCACATTTCTTCCACATTCAGCTCCCTCATGTCACCGTGTCTTTTGTGAAGAGCAAGCCGCTCCAGACAAAGTGGGATTAATAAAGTTTCTGTGGATTTTATAGGAAAATAAGTTGTCACATATTAGATGATGCGTGTCGGTGTCATAGCAACCGCTTGGCAACTACCTTGAAAACGCACTAGAAACCTCCAGCAAACACAGTAGTACTATAGTACTGTAGTTTTTTTTACAATAGTTTTCTGTTTTTTAAAATTATATATGAAACTGTAAAATTATATTATGTGTATAGTTATGTTGCAAAAGCATGTTAAGTGGCAAAATGTAAAGCTCAGTCTGTTAGCTGCTGTTAGCTCATGTTAATGTTAGCTCAGTTTGTTAGCTGCTGTTAGCTCATGTTAGCTCAGTCTGTTAGCTGCTGTTAGCTCAGTTTGTTAGCTGCTGTTAGCTCATGTTAATGTTAGCTCAGTTTGTTAGCTGCTGTTAGCTCAGTTTGTTAGCTGCTGTTAGCTCATGTTAACTCAGGTTGTTAGCTGCTGTTAGCTCAGTTTGTTAGCTGCTGTTAACTCATGTTAGCTCAGTTTGTTAGCTGCTGTCAGCTCATGTTAGCTCAGTTTGTTAGCTGCTGTTAGCTCATGTTAGCTCAGTTTGTTAGCTGCTGTTAGCTTAGTTTGTTAGCTGCTGTTAGCTCATGTTAACTCAGTTTGTTAGCTGCTGTTAGCTCAGTTTGTTAGCTGCTGTTAGCTCATGTTAACTCAGTTTGTTAGCTGCTGTTAGCTCAGTTTGTTAGCTGCTGTTAGCTCATGTTAACTCAGTCTGTTAGCTGCTGTTAACTCATGTTAGCTCAGCTTGTTAGCTGCTGTCAGCTCATGTTAGCTCAGTTTGTTAGCTGCTGTTAGCTCAGTGTGTTAGCTGCTCTAAGCTAATGTTAGCTCAGTTTGTTAGCTGCTGTTAGCTCAGTCTGTTAGCTGCTCTAAGCTAATGTTAGCTCAGTTTGTTAGCTGCTGTTAGCTCAGTTTGTTAGCTGCTGTCAGCTCATGTTAGCTCAGTTTGTTAGCTGCTGTTAGTTGCTCCTAGCTCAGTTTGTTAGCTGCTCTAAGCTAATGTTAGCTCAGTTTGTTAGCTGCTGTTAGCTCGGTGTGTTAGCTGCTCTAAGCTAATGTTAGCTCAGTTTGTTAGCTGCTGTTAGCTCAGTTTGTTAGCTGCTGTCAGCTGCTCCTAGCTCAGTTTGTTAGCTGCTCTAAGCTAATGTTAGCTCAGTTTGTTAGCTGCTGTTAGCTCATGTTAGCTGACGAACTGAGTGTTTGTACCAACAGGCGTTATGGACGACCAGGAAGAAGAAGAGGAGGGAACCAGGCTCAGCAGCTTCTATGGACATGATGGCAGAGGAGAAGAGTGAAGAGGACGCTGACGGAGGAAGCTAAGAAGAGAAAAGGAGAGAGTGAGCGAGCAAGAAGCCGCCGGACAAGAGTAAATGTGGGACTGACTTTTAGTGGTTGGTGAGAGCTTGGTGAATCTTTACAATAATAATAATAATAATATATCTGTGCAGAATTATTGGCGTCATCAGTATCTTTCTTATTATATTTTGCCGTGATCTGGACTTGGAGCTGAAAGGTGTTCAGTCCACAGCGGTGCAGATGCACAAACAAATAAAAAATGCATTTCTCTGTAATGAAGCGAGGGTTAGTTCTGGTGTTTCTCTTCCTCTCGGTCCACCCAGGTGTCCGACGCTGCAGGAAGCTGACAGTGATGCGGAAGTGATGCGGGCGAGCGAGGGAGTCAATTAGAGCAGCTGCAGCTCAGCGTGACGCCCAGAGGAGCCGGCAGAGAGAGGAGGGGGGGTACCTGCAGCGTGCAGACAGGAGGGAGCGGGACACGGGTACTTCTTCTGGTTGTGCTGACTTCAAACTTTTATTCGAGGGCGTTTCCGATCAACAGTTGTAGCTGTAATTTTAAAGGACAAACTGTCATTGTAACAGTACAGAGCTCAGCAGGTGTAATGGACTAGTTTGTTCCCTCAAATTAATTCGTTGTGCTCTCTAATGAATGATTTCTGCGCACGTACACTCAAAGTTTGACAGAAGGATCTTCACTCATGATGCGGTTATTATCAATGACCTTGAGGACCTTGGTTGTTAATAGTATCAACAGTTTTACATATTTTCACGGGATGCAGACTCCAGAGGACAACAGGAAACCTCTGTAATGTTGTACTACATTGAAACAATGCAGCTAGGACACCTGTGGAGGTGTTACAGGTAACTGTAACCGCAGAAGCTCGCAGAGGAGCCGCCTCATGAATCCCAACAAAGCATCGTGCAGCCGTGCGTGTCGAGCAAGCTGACTGAATGATCCAACTTCCTGTTTGGAGGCAGATTCAACCCAGAAGAACCGAACTGGAAATGTTAATCAAGTCCACAGCAAGCAAAGGTCCAAAGTCCAAAGTATTAAACTCGAAGCTTACACTGTGCAAGAAAGAAACGGCTATAAATCTGTGGATACAGAACCTCTGAACCGGCAGTGTCCAGTCTAACAGCGAACACAGCGACAGAACCTCTGAACCGGCAGTGTCCAGTCTAACAGCGAACACAGAGACAGAACCTCTGAACCGGCAGTGTCCAGTCTAACAGCGAACACAGCGACAGAACCTCTGAACCGGCAGTGTCCAGTCTAACAGTGAACACAGAGACAGAACCTCTGAACCGGCAGTGTCCAGTCTAACAGTGATACCGAGATGGTTCTGTTCAGTAATCAGTGAGGCCCGTGCCCAGTGACTGTAGCAGCCGTCACAATCACTCAGACTGCATCATGTGTTTACCAGTCTGAGACAGGTTCAGTGTTATTAGCTGCTGTGTTCACATGTTGCCTGCTGTCCTTTAACATTACAGCAACAGGCACACCTGTGTCAGGTAACATGCATATGAAGAGGATGCTCGGGCTGCACGCAGCGTGTCATGGCAGGTTTCCAGAAGCACAAAACGATCACAGCAGGTGCACCAAAGTGCTTTTTGGGGTAGACGCAGAATATTTCTGACTCAATGAAATTTGTCTTTATCCGCTTTGAAAGGTCGAAGACAAAAAGACACAGAGTGAGACTCTGTCTGTCCTGAGCTGTGGACCGGGAGGAGGAGGACTGAAATACAGTGGTTGTGTTTTGGTGTTAATGCCTCGACTCTTCAGGGAGCAACAGATGAGCAGCTGTAACAAAACACACACACACACGCACGCACGCACGCACGCACATACATAACTACACTATTGCAGCAGTATGTATCTTCCAGGTTGGAGGTGTAGCACCACTTGTAAATTTACCTGCAGGTAAATTTTTGTGATTTGTGTCTCCAGTTTAAGAGTGATCCAACTGTGTAACTCTGTCCAGCTGTACTCGAGTATTTGTCCTGATTACATTACATCTGATCAAACATCAGCCAAAAACTGAGCTAACATGAGCTAACAGACTGAGCTAACATGAGCTAACAGCAGCTAACAGACTGAGCTAACATGAGCTAACAGACTGAGCTAACATGAGCTAACATGAGCTAACATGAGCTAAAAGCAGCTAACAGACTGAGCTAGCATGAGCTAACAGACTGAGCTAACATGAGCTAAAAGCAGCTAACAGACTGAGCTAACATAAGCTAACAGACTGAGCTAACAGGAGCTAAAAGCAGCTAACAGACTGAATTAACATAACCTAACAGCAGCTAAAAGACTGAGCTAACAGCAGCTAACAGACTGCGTTAACATGAGCTAACAGCAGCAAACAAACTGAGCTAACAGCAGCTAACAAACTGAGC
Organism: Collichthys lucidus; assembly: GCA_004119915.2. Lineage (NCBI taxonomy): Eukaryota > Metazoa > Chordata > Actinopteri > Sciaenidae > Collichthys > Collichthys lucidus. The sequence continues at coordinate 37,583,973 of CM014083.1, forward strand.
TAACATGAGCTAAAAGCAGCTAACAGACTGAGCTAACATGGGCTAACAAACTGAGCTAACATGAGCTAACAGACTGAGCTAACATGGGCTAACAGCAGCTAACAGACTGAGCTAACATGAGCTAACAGCAGCTAACAGACTGAGCTAACATGAGCTAAGAGCAGCTAACAGACTGAGCTAACATGAGCTAACAGACTGAGCTAACATGAGCTAAGAGCAGCTAACAGACTGAGCTAACATGAGCTAACAGCAGCTAACAGACTGAGCTAACATGAGCTAACAGCAGCTAACAGACTGAGCTAACATGAGCTAACAGCAGCTAACAGACTGAGTTAACATGGGCTAACAGCAGCTAACAAACTGAGTTACCATGAGCTAACAGACTAAGCTAACATGAGCTAACAGCAGCTACAGCTGTCAGCAGTTTACTTCACTGTCCATCATAAACTCTGTAAATCACAGAGAGTTGAGGCAGTTAGTCTCATAGTAAGTTATGAAGACAGACGCCGTCACAAAGCTTTATTAATCCACGTCTCCAGTGTCCGTCTGGATTCTCGATATCAACAGTTTATTTGCCAAAAGTGTCAGACACACAGAATCTCCTCAAAGCTTCAGCACAACTTACAGAAGCTTCTCTGAACATTTCAGTTTTTTATCCAGCTCCACCTTCCTGTTCTTCACGTTCACCTGCAGATCTTTGGACCTCGTCCTCATGTCTTCTCGCGGTGACGCGTTATTAATTAGCATCATGTCCCGCAGTTCTTGTCCAACTGTCTGTTCTGCGTCTGTCCTTGTTACTTCCTGACATGCAGTGGTTTGTCAGCGCTCGTCTGTTGTGTCTTGTCGTCTTTAGATGCAGTTTCAATCATTTAATTTTACCTGTCATGTGATTTGCTTCTGCTGGCGATTGTTCATCGTTACAGTTATTAACCGTCTGCACTTTCGTTGGTGTTGTTGTGGAGGGAAGATTCTGTGGCTGACATGAAGACATCATTATCCCGCTTCAGCGAACAGTGCCAGGGATTGGCTGTTAGCCAGCACCTTTTATTTCCATGATTGACTGTCAGATGAGGAGCTTATCCGCAGAATCACCCGAGTTAACTGAAGCTTTTGTGCTGCAGAAGCTCCGAACGAATCAAGTCTTCCAGTCAAAAGGAATTTGGACGTTTGCGTTTCATATCTGTTGTTGTTGCCCTAATGAGTCGTCACGCTCTGCAGCCCGGGGCGTCTAATGTTCACACATTTCCTTTGCAAGAAACGTTTTTTTTTTCTTTCTCGCTTTAAAGATGCAAGAAAAGCGAAGAAACAACCGACGCCTTGGCCTTCCTCCACTTCCTGCCAGAAGAGAAAAGAAGATCTCAAAGACACGTCTCGGTAATGAGCGCGCCCCGAGGGAACAGAGGACACGCACCGGCATATTTCTGAATAAACGCTTAATGCACTATCAACTTAACAAGGTAGCATAATGGATGAGGCTGCGACCTGAAGCGGACAGGTAATCCATCCGTCATTCAGCCGATCAATCAACATCCTGTGTGCGATTAGCGCCGGCTGTCCCCGCGCTGTGTTAATGTGACAGATATGTGAAGGACGGCATGTTTACAGCTGCTCTCGTTTCTTCGTCATCTGAACCTCCCAGTTGTTTTTCCGTCTCCCTCCTGCTCGTTTCCTCCCGTCGCTTCGTTTTCTTTCAGTTTGTCTGTTGAAAACTTCAAATGAATATCTCATGAACTGCTCAACAGATTTTCATGAAATCTGCTCTTAATATTAATGAACTCCTCAGATTGAATTCTCATTATCTGGGTGGCATCCAGTGGACCTCATCTAGTCCCATTATATAGGCCAAAACTACTGCACAGATTGATCCCCAGAGGATGAACCAACACCAGATCTAAAGTGTTTGGGCGGAGACGCGTACTGAAATGTGAAGACGTTGTTTCGGGCATGAAGAACGTGTTGTAAGAAACGAGCACAGAAGGTTTCGTAGATGCTGCTGACTGCTGGGCCTGAAAACAGCTCATAGCCCCGGCTAACAGACTGAGCTAACATGAGCTAACAGCAGCTACAGCTGTCAGCAGTTTACTTCACTGTCCATCAGGAAACTCTGTAAATCACAGAGAGTTGAGGCATTTACTCTTGTCCGGCGGCTTCTTGCTCGCTCACTCTCTCCTTTTCTCTTCTTAGCTTCCTCCGTCAGCGTCCTCTTCACTCTCTGCTCCTCTGCCATCATGTCCATAGAAGCTGCTGAGCCTGGTTACCTCCTCTTCTTCTTTCTGGTAGTCCATAACGCCTGTTGGTACAAACACTCAGTTAGTCAGCTTGGCGGTGAGCTGACTAACTGAGATAACAAGAGCTAACAGCAGCTAACAAACTGAGCTAACATGAAGTAACAAACTGAGCTAACAGCAGCTAACATGAGCTAAGAAACTGAGATAACAAGAGCTAACAGCAGCTAACAAACTGAGCTAACATGAGCTAACAAACTGAGTTAACATGAGCTAACAAACTGAGATAACAAGAGCTAACAGCAGCTAACAAACTGAGCTAACATGAGCTAACATGAGCTAACAAACTGAGCTAACATGGGCTAACAGCAGCTAAAAAATTGAGGTAACATGAGCTAACATGAACTAACAAACTGAGCTAACATGAGCTAACAAACTGAGTTAACATGAGCTAACATGAGCTAACTAACTGAGCTAACATGAGCTAACATGAGCTAAAAAACTGAGCTAACATGAGCTAACAGCAGCTAACAGACTGAGCTAACATGAGCTAACAGCAGCTAACAGACTGAGCTAACATGAGCTAACAAACTGAGCTAACATGAGCTAACAAACTGAGCTAACAGCAGCTAACATGAGCTAACAAACTGAGATAACATGGGCCAACAGCAGCTAACAGACTGAGGTAACATGAGCCAACATGAGCTAACATGAGCTAACAGCAGCTAACAGACTGAGCTAACATGAGCTAACAAACTGAGTTAACATGAGCTAACATGAGCTAACTAACTGAGCTAACATGAGCTAACATGAGCTAACAAACTGAGCTAACATGAGCTAACAGCAGCTAACAGACTGAGCTAACATGAGCTAACAGCAGCTAACAGACTGAGCTAACATGAGCTAACAGACTGCGCTAACATGAGCTAACAGCAGCTACAGCTGTCAGCAGTTTACTTCACTGTCCATCATAAACTCTGTAAATCACAGAGAGTTGAGGCGGAGCAGTCGGGGGACTTATAATCAGAAACTGAATTTGAGTTTTTGACTTTTGATTGAATAAAACGTTTGAAGAAGTCACCTTGGACCCGTGCTCGGCGTTCTCTGAAATGTTTTGGACGATGAATAAACAGCATGTGGAAGCGGAGCCGTGCGTTTGCAGCTAATTTGTTTCTTTCAGTGGCTCCAAACCTTTGTGTGATAACAAGGAACACCTCTCCTCTGATGTTTCTGATCTTTGCTTCAGATGGAAAATACTTTTACATCTTTGGGTCTGCGTCTGAGGATAATTTCACTTTATCACGACGTTTCTATCATTTATTTAAATAATGATGTTTTCATTAAACGACTGCTTGTGTTTTCTTTTTAATGATCTCAACATATTCCCAGATCTCAGCTGGTAACGTGGAGAACACGGCATAACAAAACCAGAAACAAACCTCCCGGAATAAACCTGAAAATCCCCAAAGAGTCAAACAGGTGAATGCATTTTTCAGCGTGACAGCTGCCCCTCTGTGGTTTGTTAATGCAGTGTTGGCTGGCGTCTCCACGGAGCACTTAAGAAAGTAAAAAATAAAATAAAATCAGGAAGCTTTGAACCGGTCTCACTTTCAGAAATCAGCGTGTTTGTGGACCTGAGCGTTGTGACGCAGCAGCAACACGCTGCCTCCGTCTGAGCATCACAAACATTCCCGTTTCCCGTTTCCCTCTCCTCCTCGTGTCTCGCGGCTTTCACGGCTCTGAAAAACAATCAGCTTCAATCACCCTTTTTTCATTAGTGTCGAGAATTTTAACAAATTGTGCCTTTTTGATGATTGCCTAATTATTCCCTTTCATTTCTGTCGCATATCTAATTCAACGACTCCTTCGTCTTTCCCCTTTATGGCTACACCCGCCTCCGTTCTGCCCGTCAGCCGCCGCAGACATCGTGGACGTGGTTCGCCGTGCTCGTCTGTTTGTTGTTTCCTCTCAGCTGAACATGTGGCTCTTTAATTCCTGTCACCTTCCTTGTTTTTCTGGACGGTTTTCCAGCGTCGCCTCTTTCTCCTTCAGATTATTCAGAGGGAGTCCGGACAAACCGGGAGCTCAACTTGTCATCTGCATGAATGCACAGATCCCACCTTAAATTCTGTGGCCTCGGGAAATTTACATGAAAACTTTGTCCAATTATTCTCTTCCTGGCAACATGAACAGTGTGAGCGTCACGCATGGTCGGGCCGCCGGTGTCAGGCCGTTCCTCTCTCTCCCTCTGTCAGTTTACCGAGCTGCTCTGCAGGCCGAACAGGTTTTCGGCCTCTAAGGACGCCGACGGAGGCGACGGGGCTCTCAGCCTCTGTCACAGCGCAGAAGGTGATATTCAGGAACTTCTGGCCAAATGTTTGAGGACACACGTGCACGGCTCTGTGCAGGTCACACCAAACTTTCTCCATGGAGCTGGTTTGTCTCTTTCCTGTTTCAACATGACAGCGGCCGCATGCACGAACACAGACCGGTGGAAGGACGCCGCTGTCTTAAAAAGGGATATCAAGTGTTTGTTATATTTATATTATTATTTATATAGAGTATTTCTGATGTCGATCTGTGCTTTGGCCAACAGACACTGACAAAAACAGACATTACTGGTCCACTGCTGCCTCCAACGGGTCATTTGTTTTTGTATGACTCTTATTTATTTTTTAAAGACATTTTTTGCCCTTTACAAGCCTCATCAGATAGAGACAGGACATGTGGAGAGAGACGGGGAAAGATGTCGGATTCGAACCCTGGACTGAGCCTTCGTACACGGGGCGGAGCTAAACGACACCTCTTGTTGTTTGACTTTACACATGTTGAGTAACTGCTGCAGATCGAGTCGGTAGTGAGCTGTGAGGTAAAACTGTTTTTGTCGAAGGAGGCTTTGAGGACGGCGATATAAAGATCCAGATCCCAGACTGGGTTCTTTCACAGCCCAGAGCTCCTGGAGCTGCAGGTTCAAACTTCATGACATAAATAATGACGTCATCATGCTACATCAGCAGTGAAGTCGCCGTGTCGTGGTCACGTGTTTGTCCTGATGCTCTGACAGTGAAGTCAGTCAGTGTTCACAGCGTCGTGTTTGAACGTGGCGCCTCGCAGGTGATGCATCGCCTCGTGGCTTTGCTGCCTCGTTTATAACGACGCTGCCGCCGCCGGCTCGTGTTTTACACCTCATTTGAATCTGGAGGCATGAGACGTTGTAAAACAGCATGAGAGCATTAATGACTCCTGTTATACACTTAAGAAAACACACATATATTGTGGTGACTCATGGATTCTGCGCAGACAAAGCATGTTTACTGCAGATCTGGATGGAAGTTAATGACTAACACTGAGCATATCTTGTTATTGCTTAAAATACAACTGATGCTTTTAGTGAATATTTATGTTTTAATTCAGAATTCATGGCTTAACGAGCAGCCCCGCCTCCTGCTGGATCAGACGAGCTATATTTGTATTATCCCATAATCTCTGTTTTTATTTCTGTGAGCAGCTTCTCAGCTTTCCTTTCATATTTTGTACTCGGGGGGTTGGACGAGCTCTCCAGCCTCTGAACACTCAGGTCCAAATGCACTTATGTGATATTAACATGACTGCAGCATAGTTACCGTGACGATGAAGCACATTTCCTAACGGAGCTGGTTTCATGTTCTTTGGCTGACTGTGTGATTTATAGTGTCATGAAGATGCTACCTCACCTTCTTTGTTCATTACAGAGTAATCTGCCAGGACACACGTGTTATTTCATCAACCAACCAACCAACCACTAAAAGTCAGTCCCACATTTACTCTTGTCCGGCGGCTTCTTGCTCGCTCACTCTCTCCTTTTCTCTTCTTAGCTTCCTCCGTCAGCGTCCTCTTCACTCTCTGCTCCTCTGCCATCATGTCCATAGAGGCTGCTGAGCCTGGTTACCTCCTCTTCTTCTGCCTGGTCGTCCATAACGCCTGTTGGTACAAACACGGGTACCCGTCGCTCTGAGTTCACCGCCAAGCTGACGAACTGAGCTAACATGAGCTAACAGCAGCTAACAGACTGAGCTAACATTAGCTTAGAGTAGCTAACAAACTGAGCTAACATAAGCTAACAGCAGCTAACAAACTGAGCTAACATGAGCTAACAGCAGCTAACCAACTAAGCTAACAGCAGCTAACAAACTGAGCTAACATGAGCTAACAGCAGCTAACAGACTGAGCTAACATGAGCTAACAGCAGCTAACAGACTGAGCTAACATGAGCTAACAGCAGCTAACAAACTGAGCTAACATTAGCTTAAAATAGCTAACAAACTGAGTTAACATGAGCTAACAGCAGCTAACAGCAGCTAACTAACTAAGCTAACAGCAGCTAACAAACTGAGCTAACATGAGCTAACAGCAGCTAACAACCTGAGCTAACATGAGCTAACAGCAGCTAACAGACTGAGCTAACATGAGCTAACAGCAGCTACAGCTGTCAGCAGGTTACTTCACTGTCCATCATAAACTCTGTAAATCACAGAGAGTTGAGGCGGAGCTAACATGCAGTGCAGGCGCCTTCTCTACATACCTTAAACCCTGTGTCCTCATGACGGTGTTATAATCAGCTGCTGCAGATGCATTGCTGCTGCTCTGTTACTGCACCATCACAGTGTGAGTCCACTTATCCACTGCTCTTTCAAACCCTTCGTGCACAGATGATTGGAGAAGTTGTAAAATGATCCTTTAACTCACTCTTCTTTTTCTAGCTTACCTCTGATGAGCGTTCACCTTTTCAGGAAAACATGGCTCCCAGCAGCTTCAGGAACAAAAGGCCCAGCTCAGAGATTCTCCGAATCAACAACTGAAGCTCTGCTGGAGAAATCAGCCACCCACGCCGGTGCTGTGCGAGCTCTCTGACGACGAGGAGGGCGAGCCCGACGGTGGACAGTATCGATCCTGCAGCATAATTACGAGAGCAGCATATAATATTTCACATGCCGCAGGAAGCGTCCTGCATGTTCTACCTTTTAACCTCTGACTCAGTGTGCAGCAGGCCTAAGTGTTCAGTTACTTAGCAACTGTCGCCACGGGCCACGGGGTTGGAGGAGAGGGGACTACGGGGAATCGGCGGTCAGCGTTGCTTCTAAGAGACGAACACATGATCCTGATTTCTAATCAACACACAGAGCAAAGAGCTCACGATGTGTTTGTCTCTGCAGAGCCAGAGAAAAGCTGCCGTTTGGTTTCTGAGACAAATCAGCCTGTTTAACCCTGGAGACCCCCTGACTGCAGTCCAGGACGCTCACTGGAGGACACTTCCAGCTCTATTTCAACAATAACATGAGCTAACAGCAGCTAACAGACTGAGCTAACATGAGCTAACAGCAGCTAACAGACTGAGCTAACAGCAGCTAACAGCAGCTAACAGACTGAGCTAACATGAGCTAACAGCAGCTAACAGACTGAGCTAACAGCAGCTAACAGACTGAGCTAACAGCAGCTAACAGCAGCTAACAGACTGAGCTAACATGAGCTAACAGACTGAGCTAACATTAGCTTAGAGCAGCTAACAGCAGCTAACAGACTGAGCTAACAGCAGCTAACAGCAGCTAACAGACTGAGCTAACATAAGCTAACAGTAGCTAACAGACTGAGCTCACAATAGCTAACAGACTGAGCTAACATGAGCTAACAGCAGCTAACAGACTGAGCTAACAGCAGCTAACATGAGCTAACAGACTGAGCTAACAGCAGCTAACAGACTGAGCTAACAGCAGCTAACAGCAGCTAACAGACTGAGCTAACATAAGCTAACAGTAGCTAACAGACTGAGCTCACAATAGCTAACAGACTGAGCTAACATGAGCTAAAAGCAGCTAACAGCAGCTAACAAACTGAACTAACAGACTGAGCTAACATGAGCTAACAGCAGCTAACAGACTGAGCTAACATTAGCTTAGAGCAGCTAACAAACTGAGCTAACAGACTGAGCTAACATGAGCTAACAGCAGCTAACAGACTGAGCTAACAGCAGCTAACAGACTGAGCTAACAGCAGCTAACAGACTGAGCTAACATGAGCTAACAGACTGAGCTAACATGAGCTAACAGACTGAGCTAACATGAGCTAACAGCAGCTAACAGACTGAGCTAACAGCAGCTAACAGACTGAGCTAACAGCAGCTAACAGACTGAGCTAACATGAGCTAACAGACTGAGCTAACATGAGCTAACAGACTGAGCTAACATGAGCTAACAGCAGCTAACAGACTGAGCTAACATAAGCTAACAGCAGCTAACAGACTGAGCTAACATGAGCTAACAGCAGCTAACAGACTGAGCTAACAGCAGCTAACATGAGCTAATAGACTGAGCTAACAGCAGCTAACAGACTGAGCTAACAGCAGCTAACAGCAGCTAACAGACTGAGCTAACATAAGCTAACAGTAGCTAACAGACTGAGCTCACAATAGCTAACAGACTGAGCTAACATGAGCTAAAAGCAGCTAACAGCAACTAACAAACTGAACTAACAGACTGAGCTAACATGAGCTAACAGCAGCTAACAGACTGAGCTAACATTAGCTTAGAGCAGCTAACAAACTGAGTTAACAGACTGAGCTAACATGAGCTAACAGACTGAGCTAACATGAGCTAACAGACTGAGCTAACATGAGCTAACAGTAGCTAACAGACTGAGCTAACATGAGCTAACAGCAGCTAACAGACTGAGCTAACATGAGCTAACAGACTGAGCTAACATGAGCTAACAGCAGCTAACAGACTGAGCTAACATGAGCTAACAGCAGCTAACAGACTGAGCTAACAGCAGCTAACAGACTGAGCTAACATTAGCTTAGAGCAGCTAACAAACTGAGCTAACAGACTGAGCTAACATGAGCTAACAGCAGCTAACAGACTGAGCTAAGAGCAGCTAAGAGCAGCTAACAAACTGAGCTAAGAGCAGCTAACAGCAGCTAACAGACTGAGCTAACATTAGCTTAGAGCAGCTAACAAACTGAGCTAACAGACTGAGCTAACATGAGCTAACAGCAGCTAACAGACTGAGCTCATGTGCTGCCGCTCTCTACCGGCAGAATAAAAGCTGAATACGAGACTTAGTGACAGAGCCAGAAAACAGAAACCAACCACGATGTTTTGCCTCCATTTGTTAGAAATAACAACAACAACCAATCTGTGTTATTGCCTCTAATATTTCTGTATTGTACAGACGCGTCCTAACCGCTGACATAAGCATCCAATCATTGTTTCTGATGAATCTCGCCTTTTTTTCTGCCGGCAGTTCATACGAGCGCCCATCCAATCATTTATCTTTTGTGTGCCTGGTTAAAAAAAAGCCTCGTGGAGGACATTATTTTCCGTTATTACAATATGAGGGATTATAATTGTCCTCCCGCAATTACCTTCCCTCCTCCAGAGGCTTTGTCACTGGGAATGATTGGCCTCTAATATTAACCCAAATGCATTTAATCAGCCGGTGCAGGTTCCTCATGCCGTATAATCACACTTGCAATTAAAAATGTATTACCTCTCTGCCTGTTAGGCCCGGGCCGAGCTGCCAGAGCGCCGGTCAGCTCGGCCCGGGCCTGATTAGCATTATTTTACTGCCGAGCGCTGCCTGCCAGCAGCCGGATCCGACTCTGTACTCAGCTCACATTATTTAGTCAAACATGCAAATGTACTGTACAGTCAGCGGCGGGGAATCAAAGACAGAATGAAAGCGGAGCAGAACCGCTGCTCGGGCTCGGGCTCGGGCTCGGGCTCGGGCTCGGAGGTCAGGCTGCGACACTTTGTCGAGTTAAATGAGGCTCTGAGTGAAAACAGCTGCGTCACTGAAAAAAACAATGAAGTTCAGCTGAATACATTAAGACTCACTCAACTAGTTCTCTGGACTTTTCTAGAAATGTGTCAGTATTATTGACAGATATAAAGATCGATGTCTCTGCACTTCCTCACACTATACTAAATACAGTTAATGTATCTCGGCTCGGTGATGTCATTTGGAGCCGGAGCAGGACTCAGCGGTCGGTCGTGATGCAAAGTCCCTTTTAAGATCATGTGACTAGTTAAATCCAAACATATCAGAAAAATGAACACCTCAAATTTTAAATCGCAGCACTCGTGGCCTTTTGGTTTCACAGCTGATCTTAGATCTGAAGGACCTCGACAAAAGCTTCAGCTGTGGCCCTGATCGGTCTCTGGATCAGCCTGAAGATCTGTTAAATAACAGTTTTAGTTTAGTTCAGATAGTTGATAGTGTTTCTCTGTAAAATCATTAGTGCCATCACTTTATTAAATGTGTCTGATCACAATAATCCAGCTAAAATCTATAAAATATCGACGTTTCTCTGCCAAACCTTGAAAAAGTTTCAGTTCTGACATTAAGTTACATCTTTCAGCTGCATGTCCGCCTCGCTGTCACAGTCTGCTCCTCGCTCACCTGCCAGCCACGCCCTCCTCATCAGACCAACTCCCCTCACCTGCCAGCCACGCCCTCCTCATCAGACCAACTCCCCTCACCTGCCAGCCCCGCCCTCCTTATCAGACCAACTCCCCTCACCTGCCTGACTCACCTGCTTCCCATCAGCAATCAGGCCAGTATTAAAGCCGGACAGAGCCATGAAAGCCACGTAATGTATTTCCACGAGAGCCAGATAAAAGTTTTTAACACTGAATACAAATAAATCATTTTATAAGTTAGACCAATAATTTTAGAATATGATAAGTCTCTGAATTTATTCTTTTTAAGCTCATCAATAGTAAATAAAATATTTCTTTACATTAATGCGACTTCTGCTGCTGCACGGACCCGATCGTGCACCGGTCACCATAGCAACCGCTGTGTATCTCATGTAGACGCGCATGCGCACTCACGTACCGCTGAGTGAACTCTGTTAGCTCATCAGCAGTTTCTGTCCCGAGCTTTCTGAACAGAACACGAAACATAACTGCGAACTCTCCTACTGATTTTAACTGGGACATTTTGCAACCAACATAAAGACATTAAACGCGTTGAAGGCTGGACGCAGAGGAGACCACCGAGGGGAAGAAGAAGATATACTTTATTAATCCCACAGTGGGGAAATTGTCTTTTCACTCTATTCTTTATTTTACATGCATTTTTAATCCAGACACATGCAGTACACGGCATAGACATGCAAACGTGGAGAGAGATGGTGGAGTGATGGGCAGCCGGCCAGACCAGCGCCCAGTGAGCAGTTGGGGGGGGTCGGTGCCTTGCTCAAGGGACCTCGGCAGTGCCCAGGAGGTGAACTGGCACCTCTCCAGCTACCAGCCCACCTTCCATATTTTGGTCCATGTGGGACTTGGACCGGCCACCCTCCGGTTCCCAAGCCAAGTCCCTATGGACTGAGCTACTGCCGCCCCAGAGAGGGAGAGGCCCGGCCGAGGCTCCGTCAGCACGGACAGTTCAGAAACATTTCGAATGAGTTAAAAAGAATTTTTAAACAGTCGTTTCCTTGAATGCATGTTGTTAGTGGATCTATTTTCTGACCCAGAGGGACTGCAAACACCACTGAATGTTTTAGTGGTACCGGTACCGGCTTCTTTCACCCCTGTCCTGGAGCCAGATGCAGTCTCCATAGAGCCACAGGTTCCTTCTTCGGTCTGGTCTCTCGTTGCCTTGGACCAACCTGTCTCGCTGTAATCCCAGAAACCGCCCCAGCCTTCTGTACCTGACCTGAGTTCAGCTTCCGGCCCCTCTGGATTCCACCAGCTGGTGCCGGCCCGGCTACCGTCGGCTGGTTCCTGGTTTGTTTGCTTCATCACCTGCTTGTTGGACGGGTTTCCCCAGCCGGAGCCCGCGGACTTCCCCCAGGCCCAGAGAGACGGTTCCAGCTGTTGCTTTGAACGGTGCAAGGTGTAAAAGTGACTTTCATTTATTACCTGCTGCATTCGGGTTCTTAGACCCGTTTGACTTGGAGGTTCTGGAGTTTGATCGACATGTTCTGGCTCGCCTCACGCTGTCAGACCCGTCGCCGTAAGCGGTCCGTTGCCTCCACCGCCTCAGTGTTTGTCACTTCATTGATCGTCTTGGTGAGACCGGCCCGCTGTGACTTCCTCTGCTTCTTATTAACCTGCAGATCTGCTCCCGGTTACTTCTTCTACTCTTTCATTGCTAAGCAACAGTTTCCTGTTCGCGGCCTCCTCGCTCTCTCGTGTCACTAACAGCTCTTCTGCTCCTCCGTCGCTCGGCTCTGGTTTCTTCAGGGTCACTCAGTTCTTTGGCTTCCTCCCCTCCTGTCTTTAACAGGCGCGCTTCCTGCTTTCACACCACATGTAGAAGTGTGACACTGAGCAGAGCGCGGCCATTATCTTAAATTAAACGAGCCACACAGCAGCACGCAGGAGCTTCACGTCCTCGTCGATCTCGTCCTCGTTCTCTTTGTTAGCTCTGCACTCCTCACTCACTCGTCAGGCGGCTTTAATGGCTGCATGTCTCTCTCCTGGATGTTTGTCTCTGCTTCTTGTGTCAGAGCCCAAACTCGGCCACTTCACTGACTGAGCCACTTTCTGATTTTTCCTCAGAACCTTTATCTGAGTCTGGGTTTGTTCCCCGGCCTCTATCTGTGCCTGTGTGAAGCAGGAGTCCCATGTTAAGCCCTGTCTAACTGAACCAACAGGTATCCCAGCTGAGGCCCAGCTGACCCAAACATCATGTACAAGAAAACACAAATGAGACGTGAGTGGAGACTGACTGGCTGTCGGCTGCGTCTTTAAAGATGCATCTGATGGGTGAACGCCTCCCATCATGCTCCTCTGTGAGATGCATGATGGGTGAACGCCTCCCATCATGCACCTCTGTGAGATGCAAAGAGTGAGTCGCTCTGATTCGAGAGAAAAGACGATTTTTACTGGACGTCACCGGCTGATTTTATTTTCAACTTTTTCATCCAACAGTTCATTCACCTCCCACTTATATCTGGACAGATTTTAAAGGTCCGGTGTGTACGACTCCGACTTAACACCCCTCGCCTCACTCTCTCTCCTTCCAAGTTTGTGGCCATGAAACCTGGGAAAACATTAAAGGTCCAGCCTCGAGCTAGTTTGTCCAAATAATGTTAAAAACTATAAATGTTTTAAATTTTTAGTCCAGTTCTTGTTGAGAAGTTTCAACCTCAGGAGATTCAAGAGTTCAGCTTTATCTTCTTTATTTAAATTATTACTATTATTATTCACTATGACGTCTGAAAGCGTTTTATTAAACTTGTGTCCAGATGGTAAAAGTAAAATGTAAAAAGATTTACCTCCAAATGTTATGGACATAAACATTTATATAATAATCTGCTTATTAAATTACAGATAATTAGTCATTTCATATCAATTTGTCTATAATTTAATAAAGCGGAAAACATGCTCTATAAATAAAATGCTAATTTTGATCTGCTGAAACTCAGTAATAATAATTTGGTTTTTAATTTACAGTGTTATGGTTGTGCAGTGTAGAAAGACGGCGTGGCGTCTCGTTCTCCTGTCAGGTGGTTACACACTGATGAAAACACAGTGACTTCTTTCATGATCGGACCTTTTCTCACCCGGTTAACTCGTCTCTGTGTTCCCGGCTCCGTCTGTGATTCTGGTTTGGGTTGGTGTCTCTCCGTCGTTGCTCGTCTGTGGACGGCTCACACACTCCTGTGTGGTCAAACTGTTCATCACGGCGATACGATGAGCATGATTGGATCTCTGACTTCCCGCAGTGTACAGACAACATATCGATTTGCACTGTCTTCATAATTAAAATGATTTAGCTTCAGTAAAGACACACTCTGGCTGTTATTGGCTCGCCGGCGTGATAATTATCGTGTGTGTTGTGTTTTTAGGACGACCCCCCCGCTGAACAAGCGGCTCGCTCCAAATCGCTCCATCAGTCTCTGCTGGGTTTGAAATGTGACGACGGAGACCTGCTGCTGGGATTTCTATTGGATCACGGTCATCAGCCGGCGGGCGTCCAGGTCACAGATGTGCCCGTCTTCATCCGGACTGTTGACACTGACAGCGGTTTGTTCTTCCCAGTGTTTGCTGAATAAACGTGTTGATCCAACAACAATAAATTCTGGTGACAAAATTCATTTCCAAATCAGATGTGGTGATGCAGGCCCGTCCTACATCGAAGACTCACGGTTCCAAACTGGACCAGCCGCCAAGCGGGCTGCAACATGTGGAGGGTCGGAGGTTCAAGTCCAGCACAGACCTCGTGTGTGTGTCGCTGATCCTCGGGGTAAATGTGCTCTTCAAAGTTCATCCACTAAAACCATTTATGAATGATCTGAACATTAACGTTACATTAACGTTACATTAACGTTACATTAAGGTTAGAGCAGCTGTAGTGTAGTGATCATGTAAGGTCTCAGTTATTCTGGATATCAGCACTCATGGAACATTCCCATCTTGAACAGACCTGTGAATTAATAAATGTGCATTTATTAACAAAGAAAAAAAAAAAGACTGGAACGAGTCCTGGATCGACCCGCAGATAATTATACCGGATCCAAAACGTGTTGGACCTGAACAGACCCTGAAGAGAAACACCGACAGCAGCATGATGCTCGTCCAATTACCGAGCAGCCGAGCTCAGCGCTGACAGTTCGTTTGACACTGCGAGACGTTCAGGTGCTGCTCTGCAACCAGCGCTGTTCACACCGTGAGGGTGTCTGATCAGAACTCAGAGTCCTTTTGGATCCACTCAATACAACAAGAAATATCTGGACCCAACCCAGCCTGGGTTCTGGTTCAGGGAGTTACTCTGGACCTCAGTCCAACATTTACCTTCATCTAAACTTACCTCTGTCTGACTGACCTGGAATCAGCTGCTGGACAAGAGTCAAATGCAGCACTGAGTTTGTCTGGTTCTGGTTCTGGTTCTGGTATGATGCCGGACTTTTAGGACCTTTTAAAAAAAAAAACATGTTTAACAAATAAAAAGTCCATCAAACAAACATTAAATCAACTAAAGTTTCCACTTTTCTTTTCCTGAAGATTCACAAACTCTTCCTCCTTTCCTCTCTCTCTCTCTCTCTCTCTCTCTCTCTCTCTCTCTCTCTCTCTCTCTCTCTCTGTCTCTGTCTCTGTCTCTGTCTCTCTCTCTCTCTCTCTCTCTCTCTCTCTCTCTCTCTCTCTCTCTCTCTCTCTCTCTCTCTCTCTCTCTCCCTCCCTCTCTGGCTCTGTCTCTCTCTCTCTCTCTCTCTCTCTCTCTCTCTCTCTCTCTCTCTCTCTCTCTTCTCTCTCTCTCCCTCCCTCCCTCTCTCCCTCCCTCTCTGGCTCTGTCTCCTCTTGTATTAATCTCCTGCTGTCTTCTCCCTCGTCACAGTCTGTGCTGTCTCTGTATTAACGAGCTCGCGTTAGCGAGGCCACTCGAGCGGCGTCTGATCGTGCGTGGCAGTCTCTACTTTTATTTTTATTTTTCCGTGAAGCAGAAAATGTGGGCCACAGTGAGCCGAGAGCAGACGGCCATATCCTAATCAGTTGTGATAGTCTGGTAATTAATGGGATTTGTTAATTGGGTCTGTCCTCCCCGGGGACGTTTCCTGTGAATATTCATGGAACGCTCAGCTAACCTTCCTCCTGCAGTCACTTGAACTTTCAGACGTACAGATTTTGTTTCCTGTCGCCGTCATTTTTATCTCGCCGACGACAAACTGACGATCCGGGCAATCAGCATCTTCTAAATGTTTAATACTGCACTACATGGGCCGATAATTCCCACAATGCTCCTCACTGTCAGGCAGCCAGGCCGCCGCCGCGCACGCCGCAGTCATAATTATGTTTGGCGACAGGCTCGCGAGTTCCAATCAGGTTTGTTTCCTCTTCAAACAAGACGTCCCCTCTGGTTTCATCTCATCGAGCTGACAGGTGGAGAGCCGCCGTCCACACACACACACACACACACACACACACACACACGCTCAGGTTGTTAGCCTGTTTGCTAACACGGTGTTGTCAGCAGCTACAGGTGTAACCGAGTCAAACAGAGACAGCGTTCAACGGGAGTGTGAGGCGTTCAGGTGCTGCTGTGCTCTGTCAGGGAGTGTGAGGCGTTCAGGTGCTTTGCTCTGTCAGGGAGTGTGAGGCGTTCAGGTGCTGGGCTCTGTCAGGGAGTGTGAGGCGTTCAGGAGCTGCTGGGCTCTGTCAGGGAGTGTGAGGCGTTCAGGTGCTGCTGTGCTCTGTCAGGGAGTGTGAGGCGTTCAGGTGCTGGGCTCTGTCAGGGAGTGTGAGGCGTTCAGGTGCTGGGCTCTGTCAGGGAGTGTGAGGCGTTCAGGTGCTGTGCTCTGTCAGGGAGTGTGAGGTGTTCAGGTGCTGCTGTGCTCTGTCAGGGAGTGTGAGGCATTCAGGTGCTGTGCTCTGTCAGGGAGTGTGAGGTGTTCAGGTGCTGCTGGGCTCTGTCAGGGAGTGTGAGGCATTCAGGTGCTGTGCTCTGTCAGGGAGTGTGAGGTGTTCAGGTGCTGTGCTCTGTCAGGGAGTGTGAGGCATTCAGGTGCTGTGCTCTGTCAGGGAGTGTGAGGTGTTCAGGAGCTGCTGTGCTCTGTCAGGGAGTGTGAGGCGTTCAGGTGCTGCTGGGCTCTGCCTTGGAGTGTGAGGCGTTCAGGTGCTGCTGGGCTCTGTCAGGGAGTGTGAGGTGTTCAGGAGCTGCTGTGCTCTGTCAGGGAGTGTGAGGCGTTCAGGTGCTGCTGGGCTCTGTCAGGGAGTGTGAGGCGTTCAGGAGCTGGGCTCTGTCAGGGAGTGTGAGGCGTTCAGGTGCTGCTGGGCTCTGTCAGGGAGTGTGAGGCGTTCAGGTGCTGCTGGGCTCTGTCAGGGAGTGTGAGGCGTTCAGGTGCTGCTGGGCTCTGTCAGGGAGTGTGAGGCGTTCAGGTGCTGGGCTCTGTCAGGGAGTGTGAGGCGTTCGGGTGCTGTGCTCTGTCAGGGAGTGTGAGGCGTTCAGGTGCTGCTGAGCTCTGTCAGGGAGTGTGAGGTGTTCAGGAGCTGCTGTGCTCTGTCAGGGAGTGTGAGGCGTTCAGGAGCTGCTGTGCTCTGTCAGGGAGTGTGAGGCGTTCAGGTGCTGCTGGGCTCTGTCAGGGAGTGTGAGGCATTCAGGTGCTGCTGTGCTCTGTCAGGGAGTGTGAGGCGTTCAGGTGCTGCTGGCCTCTGTCTGCCCTCTTGTTTTCAGTGTGTGTAACTTTAAAACTTTTAAACTGTGAACGTGTCCTCGCTTCACTGAAACTGTCCCTGAAAGGACACGGAGGACGGGATGGTCGTGTCGCAGCCACTTTCACAAAGACAGAGAGAAAGTCGACGGCAGCGTTTCACATTTTCTCTTTTCATACAGAGTTCTAATATTTAAACCTTCACGACGACGACACGTTCTCAAACCGAGTCCTCCTTCACTCACTCGCTCTTCACTCTCGACCTTGACAAAACAATTTCAGCTTCGATCAGATCAGCTGTTCCTCGAGAGCAGATTGAGTTTGTTCAGTTGCCATGGAAACGTGGATGGAGTACCATGTAACGCTTTACGGCACTAAGTCACACAGCAGCAACTATTTCACTGATTCTGGTGAAACTGGATCATATTTTATGGAGGAAATGTTTTCTGGTTTTCCCTCTGATGTCCTCCGGCTGCTCCGCCTCAACTCTCTGTGATTTACAGAGTTTATGATGGACAGTGAAGTAAACTGCTGACAGCTGTAGCTGCTGTTAGCTCATGTTAGCTCAGTCTGTTAGCTGCTGTTAGCTTATGTTAGCTCAGGTTAGCTCAGTCTGTCAGCTGCTGTTAGCTCATGTTAGCTCAGTCTGTTAGCTGCTGTTAGCTCAGTCTGTTAGCTGCTGTTAGCTCATGTTTGCTCAGTCTGTTAGCTCAGTCGGTTAGTTGCTGTTAGCTCAGTCTGTTAGCTGCTGTTAGCTCATGTTAGCTCAGTTTGTTAGCTGCTGTTAGCTCATGTTAGCTCAGTCTGTTAGCTCATGTTAGCTCAGTTTGTTAGCTGCTGTTAGCTCATGTTAGCTCAAGTCTGTTAGCTGCTGTTAGCTCATGTTAGCTCAGTTTGTTAGCTGCTGTTAGCTCATGTTAGCTCAGTATGTTAGCTGCTGTTAGCTCATGTTAGCTCAGTTTGTTAGCTGCTGTTAGCTCATGTTAGCTCAGTTTGTTAGCTGCTGTTAGCTCATGTTAGCTCAGTTTGTTAGCTGCTGTTAGCTCATGTTAGCTCAGTCAGTTAGCTGCTGTTAGCTCAGTCTGTTAGCTCCATTTGTTTGTCCGGTTGTGAGCTCAGAGCACCGGGTCAGTGTTTGTAGCGCCAGGTTTAAAGGTCCAGGGTGTGAGCTGCTGTCTGCTGGGCTGGACTCATTACTCATTACAGCACGAAATGTGGATGAATCCACATCTGAAAATAGTCCCTAACAAATACACTGATCCCTCCTGTTTATCTGCTAATTATTCATCCTTTATTGTTTACTATATTCATATGTATATTTTATGTTTTACGTTTGCAGTGAAAGTTGCATTTCCTTCTCTGACTTCTCGTCGTGTCCAACCTGTTTTTATCTTTTCATTGTTTCGTCTTTGTGGAGCTCATGAACTGTTTTCAGGGAGGTAAAGTCAGAGGGACGCTGCATCAGCACATTTTTAGAAACTCCACCCACAGCAGGAAGGACTGTCCTGCTGCAGGAAAGTTTAGCAAACTGACTCCTCCATTCATCCACCTGCTCCTCCTCCTCCTCCTCCTCTGGGCTCGTCCTTGGGACGAGCCCAGAGGAGGAGGAGGAGGTGGTGGAGGAGGAGTCCTCCCTCCCTCCCTGCCTCTCTTTGTGTCCTTGCCTGGTGTTGGCGTCCTGACCGCTCTGTTCTCTCCGTCCTCTCCTCTTCTGTCCCGGCCGCTATATCGGGCTGCTCGCTGTTTCTAAAAGCGTCTCTGGCTCCACGTCGGGCCTTCCTCGCTGCCCTTGTCCCTCCCACAGCACCAGGACAGCTGCTTTTAGGCTCTGCGAGAAGGCGGGTGAGGGGGACACATCTCGCAGCCGATTGGCTCAGAGGCCGTGGAAGCCCCGCCCTGCAGGAGCTGATGGATCACCTGTCTCGGGGAGAACCTGCTGTGTCCGGGACGGGACACTCGCTGGCCTGCTGCAGCCGAGGAGGACACGGGTTCATCCTGTTCGTGTCGTCCTGACACCGAGGACGTGAAACAGACTTCAGATACATTTAGAAGATCAGCTCCGTGACACGCCGCATTCATCTTGTTGTCAAACATCATGTGGATGAATCCGCCGCTGAAAGTAGTCCAGGTGTTTGTTTGCTGTGCTGATTTCTGATGCTCACATTATGTGAACAGAGAATAAAGAGTATTAAAACCCAGAGATGTAACAGGATGATGAAGTGACTGTTAATAATGCACGGCGCTCTCAAGACTGACAGAGCTTTAAATCTAAGGTTCAACTGATGTGATGTGATGACATCTGCTGATGGTTTTAAGTTTGTTGTTTCCTGTTTTATTTTGGAAGTCTCTCACCCTGATTGGCTCCACCTGTCCCTTGTGAGTCTCACCTGTGTCCAGTGTCCCATGTGTCTTCTTTTGTCTGTCTCAGAGTTACTTTCCGTTCACGGTACTTTTCTTTGTCTGTACTCGGTTCCACTTCCTGAACCACTGAACTGATGAACATGAATGAAACTGAAGCACCTGAATCACACACTTCACCTCCTCCACAGATAAATCTGCTCAGAAACGACGAAGCTTCAGATCCACAATTAGAAACTCAAACTGCTCCAACGACTAAATTAACAAAGATTCATTTTTAGAGTTTCTTTAAAGTCCTCATGCAGTCAAACTCGATGTTTCATGTCTTTGTCCTGCAGCGTCTGTCCAACACTGACACAAAGTGTCTTCAGGTGTTTTACAGTTCGTCATTTCCTGATACCATAAAAACCTGGTTCAGAGGTTCTGTCGCTGTGTTCACTCTTAGACTGGACACTGCCGGTTCGGAGGTTCTGTCGCCGTGTTCACTGTTAGACTGGACACTGCCGGTTCAGAGGTTCTGTCTCTGTCGCCGTGTTCGCTGTTAGACTGGACACTGCCGGTTCAGAGGTTCTGTCTCTGTGTTCACTGTTAGACTGGACACTGCCGGTTCTGAGGTTCTGTCGCCGTGTTCGCTGTTAGACTGGACACTGCCGGTTCAGAGGTTCTGTCGCCGTGTTCGCTGTTAGACTGGACACTGCTGGTTCAGAGGTTCTGTCGCCGTGTTCGCTGTTAGACTGGACACTGCTGGTTCAGAGGTTCTGTCGCCGTGTTCGCTGTTAGACTGGACACTGCCGGTTCAGAGGTTCTGTCTCCGTGTTCGCTGTTAGACTGGACACTGCCGGTTCAGAGGTTCTGTCGCCGTGTTCACTGTTAGACTGGACACTGCCGGTTCAGAGGTTCTGTCGCCGTGTTCACTGTTAGACTGGACACTGCCGGTTCAGAGGTTCTGTCGCCGTGTTCACTGTTAGACTGGACACTGCCGGTTCAGAGGTTCTGTCGCCGTGTTCACTGTTAGACTGGACACTGCCGGTTCAGAGGTTCTGTCGCCGTGTTCACTGTTAGACTGGACACTGCCGGTTCAGAGGTTCTGTTTCTGTGTTCACTGTTAGACTGGACACTGCCGGTTCAGAGGTTCTGTCGCTGTGTTCACTGTTAGACTGGACACTGCCGGTTCAGAGGTTCTGTCTCTGTGTTCACTGTTTGACTGGACACTGCCGGTTCAGAGGTTCTGTTCAGCACGACATCACTCTGCTCTGTTTCATGAAGACTTTAAATCCGTCTTCATCTCTGATTCTTTTCTTGGAATTCAGCAGCAGCTTCACAGAAACTCGTTCTTCATTTTTCTTTCCGTGCTGTGCGGTTTAGAGCATTAAAGAAGAAGAAAAAAGAGAAACAGAGTCATCATCGTCTCACCGCCGTGTTGTGAGCGAAGAGGAACAAAAGAAGAAGAGAAAGAGGAGGCAGGAAGGAAAATCATCTCCAGAGTCATTACATGAAATAATCATGTCAGCAGCGGTGGCAGGAGGCGAGCAGAGTTATTTCTTCTCCAGTTATTTCATCCATGAACAAAGTATTTATAGACTCATTCCAAGCAGCAGCCATTCAGTGACACAACCCACACCCACCCAGGAAGTCTCTGTGTGTCCACGACAAAAAAACCCAGTTCAACATTAAATCCTCTTTACATATTCAAAAAAAGCAAATTACCGCTCGACCAATGACACCTCTACAGGGTAGCTGATCCATGTCTGTCTGTCCAAGCCGAGTTTCAGCCGTCTTCGAGTCTTTGTCTTCGTCTTTTGTCCCCACGACGCCGCCACATTTCATGCATAATGACAAAAACAAGATTTTCACCCAGTTCACAGTCAAACATCAGCTCTGTACGTTTCACTAAATGATCTGTCGCACTGAAACTGTAATTAATAAATCCACTTATTGATCAAGTCATTGAGCATTTCCTCGTCTCCTCTCAACACTGACGCCTCCTCGTGACAGTTGAAAATGTGACTTGCCGTTGGTGTGTGGGAGTATTAAGATGAGTGTTATTCCTGTCTGCAGGTGGCTGTTAAAACACGGCTGCTTCCTGCAGTTCATTCACTGTAACAAAGGACTCGGGATACTTAATGCAAAGCTGCGTCTTGGCGCTGACAGACCTGACATGACAGTAAAATGAGCTTTTCCCCGGCCCCGTCAGCCCTGCGGAGATTTGAATAAAACAAAACGGCGGCCTTGAAACAAACAGGATAATTATGGCCTCGGGTGCAGAGCGCCTGTCTGTCTTCCTGTTGCTTTTATTCCACAAACACTGAACCGAAACAAGTCGCCTCTTGTCGCCGGGCGGCACCTCTGAGCCGCTCCACAGAGCGTTCAGCGGCAGATATTAAGACCATGACAGATGAAAATGAATCTTCGATACGACAGAGGACTGCTGCGCTACGTAAGCGGCTGTAAAGACGGAGGCTTCAACACACTGCTGAAAATTCACATTTTAATGAAGATTGTTTCGTGTCATAGGTTTCACTCACCCTGTATTATCTATAAGTACAAACCATGAACTGATGCTGACTGAACCTTGAAGAAGCTCCCGTACATGCTGAACTCTTGTCGGCTGCTTTTTATTCAGATCTTTGGGAAGCTAAATCACTGTGTCAACACTACGATTGAACAACTGACGCCTCAGACACAATCAGAAGGTCAGAAACTGTGCTAATTAACTCCTGGTGCATCTGTTCATTGAAAAGTTCCAGGTGATGAACCTGCATGAGCTGCTACCTTGACGACAAAGCGTCTCTGGTTCCTGATCGTCCTCACACAGACAGATGTTTCCTCCTCCTGGCTCAGGACAGTCCAAACTTTTCTGTCTGTTGCTCCCGTTGGTAGAACGTCCTACCAGCTCCTACAGATCAGGGGCGTCGCTCTAGACCAGACATGGGCAAACTACGGCCCGTGGGCCATATGCGGCCCGTTAGGCTTTTCAATACGGCCCGCCGAACTTATCCACATCCAAAAACCAAAAATATATCTTACAAAGATATGTGTCTCATCACTGTGCGATGAAAACTCGGCGAGCTAGCCCCCAAAGAGAAGCAACAAAACCCACAAAATGATGCAGTAGTTATATCTTTGCTGTTTCGTGAGAAGCTCCTGGTTGTTATAAAGACAAAGAGGCTTTGACAGTGAAGTGAGACCTCTTGCTGTGATATACCACCTTTGGGTTTACTTCATTCTGGATCGTCATTGGTGGGTCAAAGGTGAATGTGGGCGGTACTAAGCGATTCTCCTGACTCTGATTGGTCGACAGGTGACAGGTGTCAATCATCCACACTCTGCATCTGTCAAATTTTAAAACCCAATGTGGCCCAAAGTTTGCCCACCCCTGCTCTAGACCTTCACAGACCTCCTGAAGACCTGCAGCTCTGCAGAGATAATTAATGCGAGAGGAAAGAAGAAAAAAATCCAAGAATTTCCTCTTTAATATCTTGTAGAAATATAAAACAACATATTTAAATATACTCAAGCAAGGTACAACTCCTGAGAGTTCTTCCACCAATGGCAAATTTGAACAATTTGTTGTCGCACTAAGAAACTCGTTGTTCTTTAATAAGAAACAAGACAAAGAAAGAAAAATGCAGCTTGAACCTGACACGAGCTGATTTTAAAACACAGAGCATGTTTTTTACAGTGTACGAGCAGGAACGGGCTGATGAATTAAAGAGGAAGCTCCTCTTCTGAACATGAACACGGGCGGCTTACACAGTATTTGCTTGCACTTAGTGCCTGAATGAATCATTCACTCATATAATTTATTGACTGGCACCTTTAAATGATGGATGACCAGGACACAGCCTTTGGCAGCAGCTGAAATCCTCCGAGAAACAAGGAAGCTGGAAATAAATAAAACAGCAGTAATCACAAACTGTCTGACAACAGTCACCCAGCGAGAAACAGCCATATGCCTCAGACACACCTTGGCAGTTCTTATAATTACACTTTATCCTACAACAGTATTCTGCTGCTGGGACGGTTATTTACTGCTGAGGGTTTGACTTATTCATACTTGGTTACCCCAGAAGAATCGGTTCTTATAAAGGATGCGAGGCGTTTGTTTAAAGGCAGAATCGGACGTTCTGGCTGATGGAAAGATGAAGGTTGCTCCACCAGCTGACGGAGAACTTCCAGCCTCCAACCATGTTACTGTATGTTATTAGCTAATGAGTCCGGGAGTCACGTGGCTTTTGTGTGAGTTATTACCAGGCCCGAAGCGTCTCTGCGAGATTAAATGTGAGTGAATAGTTGGTGTGAGAAGTGACAGAGTGACCGAGCTGAAGCCAGTGAGCTCCGTGCTAATCTATCAGTGAGCATCGCAGTCATAGATAAAGAAACATCTGCGAGAACCAGGGATGTAACGATGCATCGCGACACGATTAAAAATCGGTACAAATGCGTGACGACTCGCATCGGTTGACAGAAAAAATGAATCTTGATTCTTGTTGAATGGGAACCCGCACAGCGCGTGCTCTCACTGGTCAAACATTCTTCCCGCCGCGTTGCGTGAGCGTGGCGTGTTTGGTCCGTCCTGCACGCAACTTCAAACCCACCGGGAGAGTTTCAGGAGCGAGCGCTTAGCCCGCCAGACTTTGTTTACCTGCTCAGATTTGGACATTTTCCCGGTGTATGTTCTTCTAAACATGCTTCTACATGTGTAAATATGTTACGTAGTTAGTTTAGTTTAGTTATTTTACGGGGTATTTTATTTTGAAAATCCACCGGGTTCTCTTTGTTTTTTCTGTGTCTGGCTTCCTCCCGCTCGAGGTGCTCTGTGGAAATTGACGCAAGTTTTAATGTTTTTATTTTATTGTTATGTACAAAACTTACCAGCCACATTGGCTGCTGATCAGAAAAGTTAATTCAGAGCCTGGTTACGCCTCGAGAGGAAAACTGCACATCACAGCATTAACAGCAGTTTACTGTGAGAGTGTTTCTACAGAAAGCAGATATCTGTCATGAGTTCTGTTGTTTAAGATGTAAGTTGCACTTTTTATAAGAGAACACAAACTGTCTGAGAGTTTCTGTAAAGAAAGATTTCCTACAAATAAAAAAATAATTTTATTTGGTCATAATTTGTCTGTAGCTCATTTTGATTTTAAAAAATCGTATCGTGAACAAAAAATCGTGACTCGAATCGAGTCGTGAGTTGAGTGCATCGTTACATCCCTAGTGCGATCACACTTGATTTTTCACTGACTGAGTCTTTTTTTATTTTATCACCGAGTTGATTTAATTATTTATACAATAACAAGCAGTCATCGATACAGAGACTCTAAATAATCTTTACTTGATGTTTCCTGCACGTCCCAGTCAGGGACGGACTGGGACAAAAAAATCGGCCCTGGCATTTTGGACCAGAGCAGCCCATAACCAAATTATTTCCTCCTGTGCGGCCCACATTGCTCATTGCTAAGCCTAAGAGTGTGTTTGTGGTGTGTGATCTACCCGTAAATACATATATATCGGGACTTGTCGGCCCACTGGGCAAATGCACGGTATACCAGATGGCCAGTCCGTCCCTGGTCCCAGTGGAAGTTTAATGTTGTGACACAGTCAGGATGCTTCATGGGATGTTCTTGTTCTTGGGCAGTAGCACCACGTTTGGAGGACGGTGCACATCGACTGACAGGACAGTGTTCAGCACTTTGAATCTTGAGTCTTTATCTAGAAGATAAAATACAGAAGACACCAACATGTCTGAGTTTTTGCTCGGCTGCTTCCTCGACACTGACTGAATAACAGGTCAGGACACGTTTGATGAGCGCCTGATGTGATACTCGTTTGTTTTCTGGCTCTGAGGAATCAGATGCAGAAATAGAGACTGCACTTCATTAATGGACGGAGCGCACAGTAAACACAGCTGCTTTTCTTCTTCACACCTCGTTCCTATCCTCGTGTTCATGGCGCTCCGGTTGGTGAGATTGTTTCGCACGTTTGTGGCGAGGACTATTTCTTCTGTGTCACACCTGTCAGGGTGACACAGGAGCAGAAACAGAAGCCTCCCTCACATATTCACGCCTTCGCTTTGCGCGCCCAGTTATTGTGTCGTGTAGCTGCTGCTTCTCTGTACGACGCAGCGAGGTTCTGACCCAACGCCGGGACCTCTAACGACAGCCACGCTAAGCCTCCCAGAATACCCTGCAATTTATGAGTGTCAGAAACACAGAGGACATCTATTCATGAAACGCTCATAAATAAAACATGAGGGGGTTCATTTGTATGACAGGTGCATCGGACCTGGGATTATTTCTGCAGATAGAAGAAGGAAGTGCTGCAGGACGTGTCACCTACAGGCTGTCAGACACTAACTGGGCTAATGTTGGTACCACGCCGCCTCTGTTTCCTGCCCGGCTGACGAGTAGCATCGCTGTGAAGGAGCTGTTAATCGAGCTCAGTCGCTCTGATCCCCGGAGAGATTAGCGCTGACGAGCTTCACGTAGAAACATGCAGCTGCAGCCCGACAATATGAAACTGTGACAAACTGCAGAATTAATTAAGTTCAGCGTTTCTGCCTCCATTAACCTGCTGCTATATTCATACAACTTTACCTGTTATTACAGAAGCTGCTGCTCATTGTGCAGATTTCACTCTCTCATAAAACTTCATGTTTGTTCAGTTTGAGTTAGACCCATTCATTTATCGTCTTGACTCTGTTACACTGTAGCTCTCAAACATGAGCTACCTGCGTGAATGGGATAATAACAGTATTACAGGAAATGCAAAACCTATTTTAAATTTAAAGTATTTTATTTAATTTAATTCAAACGTATATTTCAGAGATTTCAGTTGTTTCTCGTTCATTTGAATCTATCGACTTTTCTTTGTGATGATTTTCAGATCAGGAGAGTTTCACAAATATAACATGGATCAAAAACTCACATTAGAAAGAATCAGAGTCATAACTGACCCATCACCACTTTTACAGACGTCTCTTATGCAGACTGCGAGTGTGCACAGGGCAGCGAAACCTCATCCAGATCCTTTTATATTGAAAACACGTCACGTCATGAAGAGTTACCATCTATAGTTAGAACTCATCTGTCTGAACTTTATTCTATATACTGTCAGTTTAGCACTGATTTGTCATATTACAGGACTTGCAGCACTTCACTGATTATTGTAATCTGAGTTTCTTTTTTTGGTGTGTTTCTCACCTGACACTGATCTGCTTGTGATTCTTAGAACAGGCGGATTACTGAGATAATAAGATCAGCTCTGAAGCTGCCGGCTCTCAGATTTAGAACAACACGTCCACAATCTGCCTCCGAGGAGCCGCTTCCCTGGAAAAACAGCTGACTTCAAAGATTCACCTCCTCTGGCTGACTTCTCCGATGAGGTCCCCCGAGGTCTGGTCGCTGCCTCCGTCGCCCCTGCTCGGGGTCCGGCCTGGCGGCGAGGGGGCCGGCATAGGTGTGAGGAAGGAGGCAGCCGCGCTGATGAGACGAAGCTCATCTATAACACTAATTGGACAGAGCGGCAGCTGCAAGCCTCGAGGTAATCAAAGCATCAGAGCCACGAGCATGCCCAACATCAGCAGTGATGGAGGCGAGCATGCCCAACATCAGCAGTGATGGAGGCGAGCATGCCCAACATCAGCAGTGATGGAGGCGAGCATGCCCAACATCAGCAGTGATGGAGGCGAGCATGCCCAACATCAGCAGTGATGGAGGCGAGCATGCCCAACATCAGCAGTGATGGAGCATGCCCAACATCAGCAGTGATGGAGGCGAGCATGCCCAACATCAGCAGTGATGGAGCATGCCCAACATCAGCAGTGATGGAGGCGAGCATGCCCAACATCAGCAGTGATGGAGCATGCCCAACATCAGCAGTGATGGAGCATGCCCAACATCAGCAGTGATGGAGCATGCCCAACATCAGCAGTGATGGAGGCGAGCATGCCCAACACCAGCAGTGATGGAGGCGAGCATGCCCAACATCAGCAGTGATGGAGGCGAGCATGCCCAACACCAGCAGTGATGGAGGCGAGCATGCCCAACATCAGCAGTGATGGAGGCGAGCATGCCCAACATCAGCAGTGATGGAGGCGAGCATGCCCAACATCAGCAGTGATGGAGCATGCCCAACATCAGCAGTGATGGAGGCGAGCATGCCCAACATCAGCAGTGATGGAGCATGCCCAACATCAGCAGTGATGGAGGCGAGCATGCCCAACATCAGCAGTGATGGAGCATGCCCAACATCAGCAGTGATGGAGCATGCCCAACATCAGCAGTGATGGAGGCGAGCATGCCCAACATCAGCAGTGATGGAGCATGCCCAACATCAGCAGTGATGGAGCATGCCCAACATCAGCAGTGATGGAGGCGAGCATGCCCAACATCAGCAGTGATGGAGCATGCCCAACATCAGCAGTGATGGAGCATGCCCAACATCAGCAGTGATGGAGCATGCCCAACATCAGCAGTGATGGAGCATGCCCAACATCAGCAGTGATGGAGGCGAGCATGCCCAACATCAGCAGTGATGGAGCATGCCCAACACCAGCAGTGATGGAGGCGAGCATGCCCAACATCAGCAGTGATGGAGGCGAGCATGCCCAACATCAGCAGTGATGGAGCATGCCCAACATCAGCAGTGATGGAGGCGAGCATGCCCAACATCAGCAGTGATGGAGGCGAGCATGCCCAACATCAGCAGTGATGGAGCATGCCCAACATCAGCAGTGATGGAGGCGAGCATGCCCAACATCAGCAGTGATGGAGCATGCCCAACATCAGCAGTGATGGAGGCGAGCATGCCCAACATCAGCAGTGATGGAGGCGAGCATGCCCAACATCAGCAGTGATGGAGCATGCCCAACATCAGCAGTGATGGAGCATGCCCAACATCAGCAGTGATGGAGGCGA
Source organism: Collichthys lucidus (assembly GCA_004119915.2). Classification (NCBI taxonomy): domain Eukaryota; kingdom Metazoa; phylum Chordata; class Actinopteri; family Sciaenidae; genus Collichthys; species Collichthys lucidus. The sequence continues at coordinate 37,612,604 of CM014083.1, forward strand.
GCATGCCCAACATCAGCAGTGATGGAGCATGCCCAACATCAGCAGTGATGGAGCATGCCCAACATCAGCAGTGATGGAGGCGAGCATGCCCAACATCAGCAGTGATGGAGCATGCCCAACATCAGCAGTGATGGAGCATGCCCAACATCAGCAGTGATGGAGCATGCCCAACATCAGCAGTGATGGAGCATGCCCAACATCAGCAGTGATGGAGGCGAGCATGCCCAACATCAGCAGTGATGGAGCATGCCCAACACCAGCAGTGATGGAGGCGAGCATGCCCAACATCAGCAGTGATGGAGGCGAGCATGCCCAACATCAGCAGTGATGGAGCATGCCCAACATCAGCAGTGATGGAGGCGAGCATGCCCAACATCAGCAGTGATGGAGGCGAGCATGCCCAACATCAGCAGTGATGGAGCATGCCCAACATCAGCAGTGATGGAGGCGAACATGCCCAACATCAGCAGTGATGGAGGCGAACATGCCCAACATCAGCAGTGATGGAGGCAAACATGCCCAACATCAGCAGTGATGGAGCATGCCCAACATCAGCAGTGATGGAGGCGAGCATGCCCAACATCAGCAGTGATGGAGCATGCCCAACATCAGCAGTGATGGAGGCGAGCATGCCCAACATCAGCAGTGATGGAGCATGCCCAACATCAGCAGTGATGGAGGCGAGCATGCCCAACATCAGCAGTGATGGAGCATGCCCAACATCAGCAGTGATGGAGGCGAACATGCCCAACATCAGCAGTGATGGAGGCGAGCATGCCCAACATCAGCAGTGATGGAGCATGCCCAACATCAGCAGTGATGGAGGCGAACATGCCCAACATCAGCAGTGATGGAGGCAAACATGCCCAACATCAGCAGTGATGGAGCATGCCCAACATCAGCAGTGATGGAGGCGAGCATGCCCAACATCAGCAGTGATGGAGGCGAGCATGCCCAACATCAGCAGTGATGGAGCATGCCCAACATCAGCAGTGATGGAGGCGAGCATGCCCAACATCAGCAGTGATGGAGCATGCCCAACATCAGCAGTGATGGAGGCGAGCATGCCCAACATCAGCAGTGATGGAGGCAAACATGCCCAACATCAGCAGTGATGGAGCATGCCCAACATCAGCAGTGATGGAGGCGAGCATGCCCAACATCAGCAGTGATGGAGGCGAGCATGCCCAACATCAGCAGTGATGGAGGCGAGCATGCCCAACATCAGCAGTGATGGAGGCGAGCATGCCCAACATCAGCAGTGATGGAGCATGCCCAACATCAGCAGTGATGGAGGCGAGCATGCCCAACATCAGCAGTGATGGAGGCGAGCATGCCCAACATCAGCAGTGATGGAGGCGAACATGCCCAACATCAGCAGTGATGGAGGCGGCTGCAGAGGCCGAGCTGCAGGAAGGTGCTGAGAGCAGCCCGCTGATCCAGCAGCTGATTGGTCGCTGCCATCGATCGACCAAACCGGTGCTGGAGAGCGAGGACGTCCGTAATGTTTTGGGAAAGTGGGGACATCAGGACATGTCAGTATTATTATTATTATTATATATTATTATTATTATATTATTATTATTATTATTATTATTATTATCATCAGGTATTTTAGAAAGTCAGACTGTTTTTGAAAAACGTTTTCGGGAAAGTGAGAGTATTTTTGGACAGAGGGACTTCAGTACTATTTTTGGAACATGGGGAAAAGTGGACATATGAAATATTAAGTGTTTTACAAAGGTAAGACTATTTTTGGGTGGGGTTTTAATTCTGACTTTTCAGGAACTTTTTAGAAAGACATTTTGTCCGCAGCTCGTTTATTACTGAGGTCAGGTTTGCAGCTGGTTGTGGTTGATTTGTCTTATGATTAAATAAAGAATGAACTGATTCACTGTGCTGCTGCTGGTTAGCTGTTAGCAGCCTCTCCTGTAAAGCGAGTGGAGACTCGATAAAGCAGCAGACGTCCAGCCCTGCTCTCTCTCTCTCTCTCTCTCTCGCCCTGTGCACTGTGCTGAGGCTCGCATTGATCCTCAGAGCTCGGCTCCAGCTTTAATTAGCGGCTGCATCCTAATGACAGAGATGAAGAGACGGTGGACAGATGTCTTCTTCATGGCATCCTGTACGTTTGCATTCCTCACACTGTATCATGTGTCATCTCGTCTGCTTGTGTTTTTTTTTTATCATCTTTTATTGCCTGTCTTAATTTGTCTTCCAGTCGTCGGCGCTGTGCTTGGCAGAGTGGAGGATCTGGCTGCAGACGAGTCAAATCTGTTCCACATTACTCCCTGTTGCATTTCCTGTTTCCCTGCATGTGTGCGGGGGAACAGTGAGTGGACACATGGAGATGCCAACAGCAGCCGCCAGCTACGCCTCACTAACATCCAGCGCTAATGGAAACGCTGGCCTCGGCCGCTGCGGCGCCGGCCCGGCAGCTGTTTGGCTCCAGCCTGCGTTTGCAGCGAATACACAGACCCAGAAGCTCCGAGTCTTTTTACTTTCTGAGCTCCGACAGCCTGTTAAACCTGCACCCATCCAGATTTTTATGTAAAAATCCAGCTGTCATCTCACCCTGAATGAGAAAGTGTGCTGGCAGCAGAGGCAGCGTATGAGCTGCCGCTTACTGTACGCTGAACATAGAAAAAATCAAACGTAACGTCAGACAGCTGCTGTGACGAGATGAATGAATGTATCAGTGCTGTCAGTTCACATCTGATTTCATCGGCAGAAAGTATTGAGAGCGGACACAAACATGTTGTTGGTTTGGATCTGACTTCCTGTCTCATTGGTTCCTACTGAAGAATCAGCTGAGAGGTCCGTCACCAGCGTGCACTGATTCAAGTGCTCGGCTTATTTTCAACCCCAGTCGTCACGTTCCCGCGTTTGAATGTGAATGTGGACGACATCAGGACGTTTCAGCCTCTGCTGCTGCTTCAGTTCCAACCAGGGGTTGCACAGACTAGTCGACTTCACCACGCCACGATGACGTTTAGAGCTCGACGTCGACTAGTCGCTAATCGAGAGAGGGCAGCGGCAGCTAGTCGTGGCAGCGGCAGCTAGTCGTGGCAGCGGCAGCTAGTCGTGGCATTTTCGGGAAATGCTGCTGCACTAGAACCAGGACAGATTCCCCCGTTTGGCCACGTCAGGCAAACGTTACCTGGCTGTCCCAGCGACAAGCAAGAGGATTTCTTCACTCGCTGGTGAAACCATCAGGCGACAGCGGGCGAGCCTTCACCCAGCGCACGTGGATGCGCTCGTGTTCCTGCAAACCAGGACCGAGAAACCAAAACTGTGACTCAGCAGGACTGTGACGGTGACTCGGCTGCAGGTGTTGTGTTGTTTTGTTCAGTATTTAGTTTTCCACTATGGGAGATGTAGATTTACGTGCAGATATGTTACTGTTACATTTAACAGCTGAGCTGCTGCTTGTTTTTACTTGATGCTTCCTGTTCTGCAGAAATTCTGTGTAACAGCAACAATTACTGAAAATATCAATGACGTCACCGGCGACTAGTCGACGTCGACTCGATTTTCATCATATTGGTGTCGACTTAAAAAAATCAGAAGTTGTGCAAGCCCTAATTTCAACAAATCTGCCAACTTTATGGACGTGCACTAATAAATCAGGAGACTGTCCTCTGCTAAAGGACACGTTCACACCCCAGTAACATCAGGAACTACAAAGCCAGGAGAAACCTCTGTGTCTGAGAGCTGCGACTTTAAAGTTGTGATTGAAACCAAATCAGCTGCAGATGGAAATAACAAATCGCTCAGCATGTTCTCCGGCTCTGTAGCAGCTGAGACACACTGACACAAAATGATCGATCACTGTTTGTATCAGAAACAGTAGCAGGATGTGAAAGTCCTTGACTTAATCTGATCCTAAGAGCAACAAGATCGTTTAATTACCAAAAGCAAAAATCCCTGATCATCCCTCAGAGTCTGATCTGTGTTCATGTGAGAAGCATCTTTGGATTTAAATTTGGATCCCGGCTCAAACCTTCATAAGCTCCGAGGAAAGCAGCGTTCACTCGTGTTTATCTGTGAGAAGCATTAAAGTCACAGAGACATGAAATGACTCTGAAGCGTAAAATTACAGACTGTACAAGTTTATGGATTAATGCCTGCAGCGGACGTGACTGCGCTCCGGTTTTGGGGAGTCCATTAAACAGGTTTGTGTGTCGGGAGTGAGAGGCGGCGCTGCAGCGTCTCAGACTGCTTTACTTCTCTTTATGTAACCGCTGCAGGCTGAATCTTTAAACGCCTCGACGGAAACACTGCCGGCACCATTAAGAAGAAGGAGAGACCGGTCCAGCAGAGAGCCGCTCTGAAAAACGCTCACAGTTAATGCACAGCAACAAGAATAATGTCTGATGAGTCTTCAGGATGCTGCAGGAATCCTTCCAGAGTTTCCAGCTGAAGTTACTAATTAAAACATTTTGTTTGTTTGATCAATACACAAACTTCTACAACAGACTGTGCTTCCCGGCGCCGTGCGGACTCCTGGCTCCTGGGAATGTGCTGGGCGAAATGTCTAAACTCTCAGAAGCTGCAGGAAACATGTGACAAAGCAGCGTTAAAATGAAGCGCTGCAGAGCTGACCCACAAATCTCCAGACCAGCAGATCAGCATTACAATGCGTTTGGAGTATTATTTTTTCCACTTTTACTGCACTACATATTTTTGATGAGTTTAATACTTTTACTCGGATACATGTTTCATGTGCTGAGTCGTTACTCGTTACTATTGTAGCGTCCAGCCGGACACGTGATGAATGACGAGGCGATATTGAACAAACTGCATTTATTGCTGAACGGTTTGGTTCCAGGACTCGGTGACTGTCGGCCGGAACCACGACAAAAAAAACAACTGAACAGTCCCGGCCTCACATCAACCTCGCTCGTGCGCCGTACGTCACACACCTGACTCACCCAGGTGCGCTCTCTCACCTGCTGCCCCGCCCCCTCGCTCTGCATTCATTCAGACGCATTCACAGACCATGGGAAATCACAGAACTCTACCATGAACATTGTAACACTGTAACATTAGAAGTTGTGCCTTAATAAATATTTGAAATAATATAAACAGCAGTACTTGTACTTTTACTTTCAGTACTTGAGTAGCAATTTTTTTACATACTTCTACTTGCAATACTTAAGTACAAAACATTTTGAATACTTCAGTACTTTTACTTCAGTATGGTGTTTAAAGAACACTTCAACTTCTACTCAAGTCAGTTTTTTGATGTAGCACTTGTACTCCACTCCTTTACTGCAGTACTTTATACATCTCTGCTGCTACGTTAGCCGCTATTAGCACAACAAACTCCGTCTTCAGATTGTGGGTAATGTCGCGACCACAAACTTTAAAACAGGACGAACGTGTGGCATAAAAAAAGACGGTGATGTCTCATTTCTAACTGTGCATTGTCTCGTAGCCGTGCAGGTTTTACGCAGCGCTGATTAAAGTTACATGTTTAAGTGAAATTGGAGCCAGAGAATCAGGAAATATTCTCTGATTGATTTCTGTTTCTTTTCCTGCAAAGACAGACAGACAGACAGACAGACAGACAGACAGACAGACAGACAGACAGACAGACAGACAGACAGACTCGTGTCTGTAAAGCTCGTATAAAGCTGCTGATTAGCTGCCTGGCTGTTAATTCCTGCTGACTCTGTGCTCGGCCTCTCACTGACCGTACCTCACACAATGAGGAAGTGACACTTTAATGTGGCGGATAGATCAAAATGGCTAATGTTTTATTAGCGGCCTGCCATCGGCTGCAGGTAAAAGCTGCTTTTATTGGAGCCCTTCCCTCCTCTCTCAGCACTCTGTGCAGAAATAAATGGAGGTATTAACATTAAGCACCATGGAGTCGAGGCGCCGGGTCCCTCCGCGCACGCCGTTATGTCCTGCAGCCAGAATGTACCCACGCAGCCGCTGCTCACCTGCCCTCAGCCAGGTGAACCGAATCATTCCTCCGTCACAGTTACAGCTGCTCTGAGTTCACATCTCCTGGATGTTGTTGTTGTTAAAATGAATCCGAGGTGATGTTCACGACGTGTCGGCTCCGTGTTCGCATCAGCCTGCTGCAGCGAGTCTGTTTCCAGGAGAACAAAGCAAAGAGACAGGACACACACACACACACACACACACACACACACACACACACACACACACACACACACACACACACACGTGTACCTGCAGGAAATCTGGTTGTTTTAGTCAAGATGATGCTGAAACATATTTTTCTCCCCAACTATATTTAAGTTCCCCGTTCAAGGGGCAACCTTCAGTTTAGTAAATTTCCAGTTTATTCCCATGGAAAGTTTCCATTTTGCAACCCCACTCTACAAGTCATCTATGATCTTAATGCGTCTGTGATTCATGGAGTCAAAGTTTCTCTGCAGATGACAGAAAACTGTTCAGAACAAACACAAACATATAAATAAGTTTTGTGTTTGACCCTTCGTCCTCTGACATCCTCCTCCAGCCTCAGAGTTTGTCCGAGCCGCTGTCGATGACTTCTGACTCTTCTTCCTTTGAATCAATATATTTGTGTTCTGACTGTAAACATCAAATCAAAGTTTCTGAAACTTGGATTTATGCGTTTCCATCTCCTGACCCTGCTGCCTCCATCTGTGAGAGATACACAAAACATTTTCCTGCAGAGGATTTTCCGTCTGTTTCCCCATAATAATCCGGATATAATGCTGTCACATGGAGCTGATGTCTTCTGGATGTGACAGCTGTCAGCCGATGTCTCCTCGGCTTCAATCATGTCCAATAGATCGAGTGTCAACAGCTGACAGAGTCCTCTGTTGTTGAGCGACTGTCACCTGAAACCAGCCGAGCAGCTGAGATGAAATGGAAATCCCACATCAGAGACGTTCATTAAAAGAAAACGAGGGTCCCTGAACTGACCCGACTCCAGTTTTTGAGATCTCCACAGTTTGTTAGACCAGCTTCAGGTTCAGGCAGCCCGGCTCATATGGTCTCAGCTTATGGGGCTTGTAAACACAGTGAATAGCTGCAGCTCAAGTCCCAGCAGGGGTGGAGCAGGAGTTAAACCACAGCACTCCGCCTTGAAACGCTCCAGCACCCGCCCAGCTGTGAGAGCGGATGTAAACATGTGAGAGCAGCAGACGTGTGTTTATGTGAAAGATAATTATACATGTGTGCATACGAGGCGCTGGATGAATTCTGCTCTCGACTCATTTTATATTTATTCATTCATTTAATGGACTGTACAAGTATTTCTCCTTTCTAGCGCTTTACAGAACGTATCTCATTCACACACTGATGGCATCAGTTTCACGAGCTAAACATTCACACACCGGGGATCGAACCGCCGATCTTCTGATTAGTGGATGACCGATCATATTTTATGGAGGAAATGTTTTCTGGTTTTCCCTCTGATGTCCTCCGGCTGCTCCGCCTCAACTCTCTGTGATTTACAGAGTTTATGATGGACAGTGAAGTAAACTGCTGACAGCTGTAGCTGCTGTTAGCTCATGTTAGCTCAGTCTGTTAGCTGCTGTTAGCTCAGTCTGTTAGCCGCTGTTAGCTCGTGTTAGCTCAGTCTGTTAGCCGCTGTTAGCTCGTGTTAGCTCAGTCTGTTAGCTGCTGTTAGCTCATGTTAGCTCAGTCTGTTAGCTGCTGTTAGCTCATGTTAGCTCAGTCTGTTAGCTGCTGTTGGCTCATGATAGCTCAGTTTGTTAGCTGCTATTAGCTCATGTTAGCTCAGTCTGTTAGCTGCTGTTAGCTCATGTTAGCTCAGTTTGTTAGCTGCTGTTAGCTCATGATAGCTCAGTTTGTTAGCTCAGTCTGTTAGCTGCTGTTGGCTCATGATAGCTCAGTTTGTTAGCTGCTATTAGCTCGTGTTAGCTCAGTCTGTTAGCCGCTGTTAGCTCGTGTTAGCTCAGTCTGTTAGCTGCTGTTAGCTCATGTTAGCTCAGTCTGTTAGCTGCTGTTAGCTCATGTTAGCTCAGTCTGTTAGCTGCTGTTAGCTCATGTTAGCTCAGTTCGTCAGCTTGGTGGTGAGCTCAGAGGGACGGGTACAAACGGCAGTGTTTGTACCAACAGGTGTTATGGACGACCAGGAAGAAGAAGAGGAGGTAACCAGGCTCAGCAGCCTCTATGGACATGATGGCAGAGGAGAAGAGAGTGAAGAGGACACTGACGGAGGAAGCTAAGAAGAGAAAAAAGTAGATCCAGAGGTTTAAGGTTTTGGGTCGGATCATTCACACAGGGTAGTAGTAATAGAGGTCGCCTCAGTGATCTGGGCTCGTTCGTTCTCATGAGTTTTCATGTTTCCTATTTTTTGCCTCTTTCCTGTTGAGAATCATCAAAGCTGTAATTTTAAATTACAAAGTCTTCACAGTATTTTCACGACTCGCCATCCAGACCCTGAGAGAGCTGAAATCCATCAGAGGAGCGAAACCTGGAGGATGATGAGATGGAAGCAGTGGTTATGTTGTTATGTTGTTACACAGAGCTGTGACATCATCTCTGGGTGTTAACGGGACCATTTCTAAATCACAGGAGCATCCTGGTAATACAGGATCTTTGTGAGCTGTCACTGTGTGCGTGGAAACAAAGATGTGAATGTTTCTTTATGTGTGTCTGTTGTGGCTGTCAGGAATGATGCTTTATTTAAGCTCATTGCTTTATGGACCTTGAACTCTGAGACTGATCTGAAGCTGATCCTCAGTGTCCACATGTGAGCGGCGTCTCCTCCGGCTGCTGACGGCGGCCTTCTTGTGTTGTGAATCTCACGCTGGCGCTGCAGATGCTTTCTGCTGTCGCCTCTTAACTCGGCGCACCGGGAGCCTGACACTTAACAATCTGGAGCTCATAATGTGCGGCGAGGAGGAGCACTCGTCTCCCAGCATGCTCTCTGTGTTCGGTCCTCGCCCTGGAGGGACGGGATAACGATTCATAAAGAGGATCTGTGTTTTTAATCTTCAGAGGTAACTCTGTGTTGTGAGGGCTCTCTGCGCTCGGCTGCACGTTTCCTTCAGACTTGTGAAGGCGTCAAAGAAGTTTTTTAAGTTTGACGGCAGGAAGAAAAACAACACGTCCAGAGCTGCAGCTGAAATGCTGAACAAGTAAAAAAACCTGATTATGGTTTGCTGTGTTGTGCAGCGTGATGTAACGATCTCTTTGGTGTCTCCACGTTTTACAGTTTTTCTCCGAGGCGGCGTGAAGTGGCACATTTCATCTGCGAGGCTTTGTAACGGTGCAGATGTGCTGGAGTCTGACTCGCCCGACAGAAAAAGTTGATGACATGTTCGGCTCGCTTGTCTCGGAGAATGACAGCTACGAATTTGAAGCTGTCGGGTTGTTCTGTGACAGCGAGTCAGAACTCTCAGAGACCCGGTTTGATTTTTCTTTTAAAGAGAGTTTACATCACATCCCGTCACCTCGCCACTTACAGCCGTCTCCTGTTCGACTGCACGACAACACAACATATCATCTGTATCAGTGTCCATGTAAATATAATATAAAGTTTATTCACACGCCGTCCTGCTTCCACAAATACTCACCAGAGGACCAAATGTGGATTGGGTCTTTGCATGAGATTTGGGTCTTTGCATGAATCAAGATGGCGCCAGTGTGTGTGGCGGGCCGTCAGATGCTCCGACTGTTGTGTGTGTTTCTGCTGTTTGTAACACTTGTTGCACAAACCATCAACTCTCTGCTTGTTTATGATCGCCAAACGTTGCTAAATCTAAGAACCTCCGCCAATAATCTTGTCAACTTCGATCATTTTGGACAAAAAACTCTGCCCCCTTTTCTATGGGACATCCCGACAAACCTCTGCCGTACTCCAGCGCCACCACCGCGGCGTAAACGGCACCGCCGCCGGGGGAAGCGTAGTGGCTGTCTGGTGAGGCTGAGGGCCGGACGTCCCGATCCAGGTCGATATGGAGCGGGGCCTCGCCTTTGCTTCTGCCGACGTTCGCTGGACCCTGTCGCTGCCTGGTTGGTACCGGTGGCGGGCTCGGATGGGACCCTGCTCTCCTCGTCTCCGCTGGCGCGGAGTGAATCTGGGGAACCTGCGGCCTCTGAGTCGGGCCTCTCCGTCAGCTGTTCGCCCTGTCCCGCCAGCTCCGGCCAGGTTTGGCCTGGTAAACGCCAGATCCCTCGCAAACAAATCATTTATTCTCAGGGATTTCTTCACATCACGGGAACTGGATTTCCTTTTTATCTCCGAGACCTGGCTGAGTGTTGGTGAGTCCAGTGTCTTCACAGAACTTTTACCCGATGACTGCTGCTTTTTTAACTCTCCTCGGATGGCTGGTCGAGGAGGAGGAATTGCGACTGTTTATAAGCGTGTTTTTAATTGTAAACAGATATCGCTGCCATCCTCCTTCACCAGCTTTGAACTCAGTCTGTTTGAGCTGGGACACCCTCACACGGTGCTGTGTGCTGTGGTTTACCGGCCTCCCAGATACAACAAAGACTTTTTAACTGACTTTTCTATGTTCTTAGCTGATATTATGCCGAAATATGACCGGGTCCTTATTGTTGGTGACTGTAATATTCATGTGTGTTGCCCTGAAAACCCTTTGGCTCGAGACTTTTTAAACATCATTGACTCTTTTAATCTCGTGCAGTCTGTACTTGGGCCTACACATGAACGTGGTCACACACTTGATCTTGTTTTATCTTATGGTTTGCCTGTTCTTAACCTGGAGATATGTGACGCTTTTTTCTCTGATCATATGCCTGTACTGTTTGAAGCTGCTGTTTGCTGTCACACAGTTAAACCTCGCGCTCCTGTTCGCAAATGTCGAGTCATTAACTCTTCCACTGCTGCTCACTTTTCCGCACTTTTCAGCCAGAACTGCGTCATTCCTGAGCCTGTGTATGAGGATACAGAGGCTCTTAACTCATGGTTTCGTGACACCTGTCAAACTGCCATAGACATTGCGGCTCCTTTAAAGACCAGGCAGCAAAAAGCCAAATCAGAGCCCTGGCTGAATGATACAACCCGCACTGCCAGACAGCAGTGTCGAAGAGCTGAGCGAAAGTGGAAGAAGGACAAACTCCAAGTGTCTTTTCAAATCCTGAGGGATTGTTGGCGTCATTATCAGTCCACTGTGAAAGAGGCTAAAAGAAAATACTTCTCTGATATAGTTTTGTTAAACTGTCATAATCCTCGTGTATTGTTTAAAGTCATCAACTCCGCTCTGAATGCACCACAGACTGGAATCGAGGCCTCCCCTGCTGTGTGCGAGAACCTTTTGAACCACTTTATCGATAAGGTCACTTTTACTAGAGCATGTATTTCTCTTCCTGTTTCGGACCCCTCAGTATTTGTCCCCTGCTCTATGGTGTTAGACACGTTTGACCCTGTGACCCTGCCCCTATTGCAGGAGATTGTGGGTCATCTGAAGCCCTCAGGTTCTCCGTATGATGCTGTCCCACCCCGACTTTTTAAGGAGGTGTTTCCCACCATTGGACCATCATGTCTCACGGTCATTAATAGCAGCCTGTCCTCTGGTGTGGTCCCTGTACATTTTAAACATGCAGTTGTGCAGCCTCTGTTAAAAAAACCTGGGCTTGATCCTTCTGTCCTGTCTAATTTCAGGCCTATCTCTAAACTGCCCTTCTTTTCTAAAATCTTAGAGAAGATTGTTTATTCCCAGCTTATGGACTTTTTAAACGAGCATAATATTCTTGAGATTTTCCAATCCGGTTTTAAAACATTGCACAGCACAGAATCAGCGCTTTTAAGAGTTTTTAATGATATCTTTTTAGCTACTGACTCTGGTCACGGTGTTGTCCTTGTACTTTTAGACTTGACTGCAGCTTTTGATACAGTGGACCACGAAATCTTGATTGCTCGTCTGGAGCAGTGGGTGGGCATCAGTGGCACGGCACTCCAATGGTTTAGGTCCTATCTGTCACATCGGACTTTCTGTGTCAGCCTCGATGACTCTGTGTCCTCCACCGCTCCTCTGTCGTGTGGGGTCCCACAGGGCTCTGTGCTTGGCCCTCTTTTATTCTGCCTTTATATACTCCCACTTGGCTCCATCCTAAGGAAACACGGCATATCCTTCCACTGCTATGCGGATGATAGCCAAATCTATGTCCCTCTCAAAAAGGCTGACTCGTACTCTGTCAAACCGCTTCTAATGTGTCTAGAGGATATCAAAGCATGGATGGCTTTAAATTTTCTGAATTTTAATGAGAGAAAGACAGAAGTCATAGTCTTTGGTGGCACTTCTGGGACCCCCCCCCCTCTAGTTGATCTGGGTGCCTTGGCTCAGTATCGCATCCCATGTGTTAAAAATCTAGGGGTTAAGGTAGACGCCGATCTTAAATTCGATAGCCAGATTAGAGCTGTGGTGAAGTCCAGCTTTTTCCAGTTAAGGCAGCTAACAAAAATAAAACCAGTCCTTCAGAGACAGCACCTGGAGACAGTAATTCACGCCTTTGTGTCCACCCGGCTTGATTACTGCAATGCACTTTATTTGGGGGTTAGTGGGTCCTCGATTAGCCGTCTTCAACTGGTCCAAAATGCTGCTGCACGTCTTTTAACTGGGACAAGCAAATTTGAGCACATTACACCGATTTTAGCTTCACTCCACTGGCTGCCTGTTCATTTTAGGATTCATTTTAAAGTTCTTTTATTTGCTTTTAAGGCCTTGAATGGCCTTGCCCCACCGTACCTCTCTGAGCTGCTGCTCCCCTACATGCCTAGCCGTTCCCTCAGGTCAGCGGACCAGCTGCTCCTGACTGTCCCTAAGGCTCGGCTTAAGTCCAGAGGGGATCGAGCATTTGCCGTTGCAGCCCCCAAGCTTTGGAACGAACTCCCGCTGCACGTGAGACAGGCCTCTTCTCTATCTCGTTTTAAGTCACTTCTTAAAACCCACCTCTTTGCCTTGGCTTTTAACACCATGTAGTTGGTTGATTTTATGTGCATACATGCATTTTGTTATTTACTTATTTATACTTGTCTGTTTTTTAGTTATTTTATCTAGTGCCTTTTACTCTATTTATTTTATTTTTATTTATTTATTTATTTATTTTATTTTTTATTCTTATTTTTTCCTTCTATCTTTCTCTTATCTACTTGATGTTGTGTTGTGTTACCATAGTGTTATTTAATGTGTTTTTATCGTACTGTGCAGCACTTTGGAAACCCTGTGTTTTACTAAAATCGTGCTATATAAATAAAGTGGATTGGATTGGATTGGATTAATCCACCGGGGAAAATAGTCCCCAACAAATGTTTCTGTTTGTTTGTTTGATAAAAACCAGAGCGAGCAGCTGTTCCAGGAAATTATTTGTTTTATGCCAACAGATGTTGCTGCAAGGTCACATGGAACTCAGTGAACAGACTGAAAGAGTTACAGAGTGTGTACAGACGGATGAGTCACATAAGAAAGAAGTCTGAATGTATAATGATCAATTTTCATTTCAATCAGCCTTGGAAAATAACTGCAGTTCCTCTGACGTCCACTTGAGGCTGGCTCCAGAAGTGAGTCAGTCTCCATAAGGCCGGACTCAAAACAGGACTCGATCACAGAGTCAAATGAGCTGATTCATTGACAACAAAAAACCCTCGACAGAGTGAGGCTATGAAAACGGCCAAAGGAGGAAAACTCTAAACTACTCTATGAAAGATTATTAAAATCAAAATGGTGGCTGCACACATGAACTGAAGGCTGGAAAACACTACGCTATGAAACAAAAGACTAGACTAAGAAGTTACAACAAAAAATCACTCATACGAGGAAAAATAAACAAAAGAAGACTTGAGCTATAACGCTGTGACTGTGGGCTATGAAACGAAGCTTGGGTGATCGCTATGAAAGACGAAACACTTTGTTACAGGACAAAGGGAGATGCAGACGATAAATACACAGGGTGATGGAGAACAGGTGGAAACAATCAGACAGGTGACACATGAGGAAGTGACCTGAAACGAGAGGACAGGTAAATATCAAAATAAAACAGGAAGTGACGAGACAGGACAAAAACCCAGCTTGACCTCAAGAGTCAGTCAACAACAGAGATGTATAAAGTACTGGAGTAACGGAGTACGAAGTACAAGTGCTACATCAAAAAACTGACTTGAGTAGAAGTTGAAGTGTTCTTTAAACACCATACTTAAGTGAAAGTACTAAAGTATTAAAAATAATTTGTACTTAAGTATTGCAAGTAGAAGTATGTAAAAAAAATGCTACTCAAGTACTGAAAGTAAAAGTACAAGTACTGTTGTTTATATTATTTCAAATATTTATTAAGGCACAACTTCTAATGTTACAGTGTTACAATGTTCATGGTAGAGTTCTGTGATTTCCCATGGTCTGTGAATGCGTCTGAATGAATGCAGAGCGAGGGGGCGGGGCAGCAGGTGAGAGAGCGCACCTGGGTGAGTCAGGTGTGTGACGTACGCCTCGTCATTCATCACGTGTCCGGCTGGACGCTACAATAGTAACGAGTAACGACTCAGCACATGAAAAATGTATCCGAGTAAAAGTATTAAACTCATCAGAAATATGTAGTGCAGTAAAAGTGGAAGTTGGGGAAAAAATAATACTCCAAAAAAGTACAGATACTGCATTTTAGTACTTAAGTACAGTACTTGAGTAGTTCCACTTCGTTACTGTACATCTGTGGTTATAACAGAGATGAGCAGCAGCTGCAGCAGGTGGAGTTACAGGACAGTAGAGAACAATGTGACGGTGTTGGTCTGTGTGGAGTTTTATTGTCGAGCTCTGGTTTGGTCTCCACCAGCTCCTGAGCATCTTTAGCTGTTCCTGCTGTTTTCGGATCGGCCGTGTTCAGGTCGTGAAACCAGAACCAGGAGCTGAATGAGGCTGAAAACTTCTCTGTGGATTCAAAGGAAAGAATAATTCAAAGTATATTAAATATGAAAACACTGATGAGTGCCTCCTGTAGAGCAGTGGTTCCCAACCTTTATTTTCAGGGACCCATATTTTTACCATTGTAAGCTTTGGTGACCCATCCCTTTCGTTCGCCAGTTTGTCACGGCAAAAAATACATTCAGCTCGAACTTCCATTGCTTC
>CM014083.1:37632656-37642429 GCA_004119915.2 Collichthys lucidus
GGGTGTTTTTCCGCAGAGGGAAGCGACAGAGACAGGAAGTGAGATGAGCGTCAGGAGTCGGACAACAGCCACTTTAATTGTTTCCTCAGGGATTTAGCGTTAGCTGTGGATTTCGCCTTCATTATCATGCATCCCCCAAACAATTCCTGGCACTTGTTGACGTGGGCACCATGCCTCCATCTCCTCCTCCTTTCTTTTCTCTTCGCCACCACCTCTCAATCTCCTCCTCCTCCTCCTCCTCTCGCAGCGGGCCTCGCTCGCTCGGCTTGGCACAGATGGGCGAATCCAGCAGATGTTTTTATCAGGCCGTTTTTTTTCTTCCTCTTCTCCCTCCTCCTCTTCCTGTCTTCTCCCCTTCTCCTCCCTCGTGTTCGCTCATCTCTCCTGCTGCAGAGTGGATTTGTGTTGGGGAGTTAATGAGGTGATTTGCATCTGTCCAAAGCTGTTTGCTGTTGATTGTTTTGAGGGAAGAACAACAGGCCAAACAAAAAAAATAAAGAGGGAAGCTTCACTCTGCTGCAAGACGCAGAAACTCAGTCTCTCATTGAGTCATCAAACCCTCGTTTAAAGAGACGAGACGAAGCGTCCTGCACGCCGAGCGACCACGGACAAACGTCCAACATCCAGCTACAAGACTGAAGCTACCGCAGACTGTCTGGACCTGGACGTAGTCTCTGAGACGTCCCCGCAGACTGTCTAAAACCTGGACGTAGTCTCCGTGTAGTCCCCTCAGACTGTCTAAAACCTGGACGTAGTCTCTGTGACGTCCCCGCAGACTGTCTAAAACCTGGACGTAGTCTCTGAGACGTCCCCGCAGACTGTCTAAAACCTGGAGGTAGTCTCTGTGACGTCCCCGCAGACTGTCTAAAACCTGGACATAGTCTCTGTGACGTCCCCGCAGACTGTCTAAAACCTGGACGTAGTCTCCGTGACGTCCCCGCAGACTGTCTAAAACCTGGACGTAGTCTCAGTGACGTCCCCGCAGACTGTCTAAAACCTGGACGTAGTCTCAGTGACGTCCCCGCAGACTGTCTAAAACCTGGACGTAGTCTCAGTGACGTCCCCGCAGACTGTCTAAAACCTGGACGTAGTCTCTGTGACGTCCCCGCAGACTGTCTAAAACCTGGAGGTAGTCTCTGTGACGTCCCCGCAGACTGTCTAAAACCTGGACATAGTCTCTGTGACGTCCCCTCAGACTGTCTAAAACCTGGACGTAGTCTCCGTGACGTCCCCGCAGACTGTCTAAAACCTGGACGTAGTCTCCGAGATGTCCCTGCAGACTGTCTAAAACCTGGACGTAGTCTCTGTGACGTCCCCGCAGACTGTCTAAAACCTGGACGTAGTCTCTGTGACGTCCCCACAGACTGTCTAAAACCTGGACGTAGTCTCCGAGATGTCCCTGCAGACTGTCTAAAACCTGGACGTAGTCTCCGTGACGTCCCCACAGACTGTCTAAAACCCGGACGTAGTCTCCGAGATGTCCCTGCAGACTGTCTAAAACCTGGACGTAGTCTCCGTGTAGTCCCCTCAGACTGTCTAAAACCTGGACATAGTCTCCGTGACGTCCCTGCAGACTGTCTAAAACCTGGACGTAGTCTCCGTGACGTCCCCTCAGACTGTCTAAAACCTGGACATAGTCTCTGTGACGTCCCCGCAGACTGTCTAAAACCTGGACGTAGTCTCTGAGACGTCCCCGCAGACTGTCTTAAACCTGGACATAGTCTCTGTGACGTCCCCGCAGACTGTCTAAAACCTGGACGTAGTCTCTGTGACGTCCCCGCAGACTGTCTAAAACCTGGATGTAGTCTCCATTGACGTCCCCGCAGACTGTCTAAAACCTGGACGTAGTCTCTGTGACGTCCCCGCAGACTGTCTAAAACCTGGACGTAGTCTCTGTGACGTCCCCGCAGACTGTCTAAAACCTGGAGTAGTCTCCGTGACGTCCCCGCAGACTGTCTAAAACCTGGACGTGTCTCTGACGTCCCTCAGACTGTCTAAAACCTGGACGTAGTCTCCGAGACGTCCCCGCAGACTCTATAAAACCTGGACGTAGTCTCCGTGACATCCCCGCAGACTGTCTAAAACCTGGACATAGTCTCCGTGACGTCCCCGCAGACTGTCTAAAACCTGGACGTAGTCTCTGTGACGTCCCCGCAGACTGTCTAAAACCTGGACGTAGTCTCCGTGACGTCCCCACAGACAGTCTAAAACCTGGACGTAGTCTCCGAGACGTCCCTGCAGACTGTCTAAAACCTGGACGTAGTCTCCGTGACGTCCCCGCAGACTGTCCAAAACCTGGACGTAGTCTCCGAGATGTCCCTGCAGACTGTCTAAAACCTGGACGTAGTCTCTGTGACGTCCCCACAGATTGTTTAAAACCTGGACGTAGTCTCTGAGATGTCCCTGCAGACTGTCTAAAACCTGGACGTAGTCTCTGTGACGTCCCCACAGATTGTTTAAAACCTGGACGTAGTCTCTGTGACGTCCCCGCAGACTGTCTAAAACCCGGACGTAGTCTCCGTGACGTCCCCACAGACTGTCTAAAACCTGGACGTAGTCTCCGAGATGTCCCTGCAGACTGTCTAAAACCTGGACGTAGTCTCCGTGACGTCCCCACAGACTGTCTAAAACCCGGACGTAGTCTCCGAGATGTCCCTGCAGACTGTCTAAAACCTGGACGTAGTCTCCGTGTAGTCCCCTCAGACTGTCTAAAACCTGGACATAGTCTCCGTGACGTCCCTGCAGACTGTCTAAAACCTGGACGTAGTCTCTGTGACGTCCCCCAGACTGTCTAAAACCTGGACTAGTCTCTGTGACGTCCCCGCAGACTGTCTAAAACCTGGACGTAGTCTCTGAGACGTCCCCGCAGACTGTCTAAACCTGGACGTAGTCTCTGTGACGTCCCCGCAGACTGTCTAAAACCTGGACGTAGTCTCTGTGACGTCCCCGCAGACTGTCTAAAACCTGGATGTAGTCTCCGTGACGTCCCCGCAGACTGTCTAAAACCTGGACGTAGTCTCTGTGACGTCCCCGCAGACTGTCTAAAACCTGGATAGTCTCCGTGACGTCCCCCAGACTGTCTAAAACCTGGACGTAGTCTCTGTGACGTCCCCGCAGACTGTCTAAACCTGGACGTAGTCTCTGTGACGTCCCCGCAGACTGTCTAAAACCTGGATAGTCTCTTGACGTCCCCGCAGACTGTCTAAAACCTGGACGTGGTCTCTGTGACGTCCCCGCAGACTGTCTAAAACCTGGACGTAGTCTCTGTGACGTCCCCGCAGACTGTCTAAAACCTGGATGTAGTCTCCGTGACGTCCCCGCAGACTGTCTAAAACCTGGACGTGGTCTCTGTGACGTCCCCTCAGACTGTCTAAAACCCGGACGTAGTCTCCGAGACGTCCCCGCAGACTCTATAAAACCTGGACGTAGTCTCCGTGACGTCCCCGCAGACTGTCTAAAACCTGGACGTAGTCTCTGTGACGTCCCCGCAGACTGTCTAAAACCTGGACGTAGTCTCTGTGACGTCCCCGCAGACTGTCTAAAACCTGGACGTAGTCTCTGTGACGTCCCCGCAGACTGTCTAAAACCTGGACGTAGTCTCTGTGACGTCCCCGCAGACTGTCTAAAACCTGGACGTAGTCTCTGACGTCCCCGCAGACTGTCTAAAACCTGGACGTAGTCTCTGTGACGTCCCCGCAGACTGTCTAAAACCTGGACGTAGTCTCCGTGACGTCCCCGCAGACTGTCTAAAACCTGGACGTAGTCTCTGTGACGTCCCTGCAGACTGTCTAAAACCTGGATGTAGTCTCCGTGACGTCCCCGCAGACTGTCTAAAACCTGGACGTGGTCTCTGTGACGTCCCCTCAGACTGTCTAAAACCTGGACGTAGTCTCCGAGACGTCCCCGCAGACTCTAAAACCTGGACGTAGTCTCCGTGACGTCCCCCAGATGTCTAAAACCTGGATGTAGTCTCCGTGACGTCCCCCAGACTGTCTAAAACCTGGACGTGGTCTCTGTGACGTCCCCGCAGACTGTCTAAAACCTGGACGTAGTCTCTGTGACGTCCCCGCAGACTGTCTAAAACCTGGATGTAGTCTCCGTGACGTCCCCGCAGACTGTCTAAAACCTGGACGTGGTCTCTGTGACGTCCCCTCAGACTGTCTAAAACCCGGACGTAGTCTCCGAGACGTCCCCGCAGACTCTATAAAACCTGGACGTAGTCTCCGTGACGTCCCCGCAGACTGTCTAAAACCTGGACGTAGTCTCTGTGACGTCCCCGCAGACTGTCTAAAACCTGGACGTAGTCTCCGTGACGTCCCGGCAGACTGTCTAAAACCCGGACGTAGTCTCCGTGTAGTCCCCGCAGACTGTCTAAAACCTGGACGTAGTCTCTGAGACGTCCCCGCAGACTGTCTACAACCTGGACGTAGTCTCTGTGACGTCCCCGCAGACTGTCTAAAACCTGGACGTAGTCTCCGTGACGTCCCCGCAGACTGTCTAAAACCTGGACGTAGTCTCCGTGACGTCCCGGCAGACTGTCTAAAACCCGGACGTAGTCTCCGTGACGTCCCCGCAGACTGTCTAAAACCTGGACGTGGTCTCCGTGTTGCCCCCCACAGGTTTCTGAGAAGCTGCTGTGAAGCTCAGTGTGGACTCTGGTTGTCCACATCTTGGCAGTCCTGTCTCCGGCTCCTGGCTAATCTGCTGACTCACTTTTGGAGGCAGATTTCTGGCTCCTGAGTCTAACGGCTGTTAAATGAAGACGGTGAAACATGGTCAGCTGTGAGCTACAGACACTGAAAGGCTTCAAAGATGCAGGGTTGGTGATCGGCTATCAAACGTCCCGTGATAAAAAGTGTGGAGCAGCCCTCAGTCCACTCTGTGACTGCATGTGTTGTGTTACAGCCCACCTGTGGTCTGCTATGATGACAGAGAGCCTCCCTGACAGGTGTGGGCATGTTCTGTTTATATCCACACTCACATTACCAGGATGCATCTGCTCGTTTGGGTTTTGTTCACATTTTATATCTCGGACAGAGGATCTGCTGGACGCTGGAGGCATTTTTCACATTTTTCACCATTCTTGCATCCACGGTGGTGTAATTAATCTGGCTGACAGGTGTCTGCTGCGCAGGTACAAACAGCCAAATAATAGGGTCTGTTCAGGATGTGACGGCTCCCGCTGCTCCGAGCCCGAGAAGAGAAAAAAAAAAGGACCAGCAGGTGTTTACTAAAAATGAAACAGAGTGGAATCAGCAGTTTACAGCAGTTCATTCAGCGGCAGCAGAAACACGGAGCGCAGGGAGCTCTTACTGATTATTCCTATCCTGCCTCGGGCTTTATTTAGCAGCACAGCTGAGGCCCGGGCCCGGTTCTGACTGAGCCATTACAGAGCAAACCCGACCCGTGATGTCAGAGCTCTGAGGACGCACGATGTTCATCAGGGTTTTATTCAGACTGGAGAAATTTCATACACTGTAACACACACTCCTGCAGCTTTATTCAGCCGGCGTGGTCCAACCTTGACTCACATTAGTTAGCATCACTTGCTGATCAGATCCATGTTCTCTGTATGCACAGTACACTATATTTACACATCACTGGGTAACAGTGGAAGCAGCTGTGCATGTCAGTGACTCACTGTTCCATTGAGAATATATTAAGGGCTGAAGAGCAGCATGTATTAGGGGGCGGTCTGACAGGTGTGTCAGCCCGGCCGGCTGCTCTTACTGTTCATGTCAGCTGCTTCCAGCTCTTTGCCCAAACTGTCAAGATGGCGACGATGAAGTGGCAAAGTTATTACGTGCATGAAGTGAGGCTAACACCGCCACGCGGCCCGAGTCTCTGCGCAGTCAGAGGACAGACAGCTTCAGTGTCTCAGTGCTGGAAATAAGACCGACCCCGAAACTTCACTGGACAACGGCTGCAGCACGACCGCTGGAGCCGACTGACGCAGATCCAGGCAATGATTCTGTCTGTGAGGACGTCACGGAGACTACGTCCAGGTTTTAGACAGTCTGCGGGGACGTCACGGAGACTACGTCCAGGTTTTAGACAGTCTGCGGGGACGTCACGGAGACTACGTCCAGGTTTTAGACAGTCTGCGGGGACGTCACGGAGAGTACGTCCAGGTTTTAGACAGTCTGCGGGGACGTCACGGAGAGTACGTCCAGGTTTTAGACAGTCTGCGAGGACGTCTCAGAGACTCTGTCCAGGTTTTAGACAGTCTGCGGGGACGTCACGGAGACTACGTCCAGGTTTTAGACAGTCTGCGGGGATGTCACAGAGACTACGTCCAGGTTTTAGACAGTCTGCGAGGACATCTCAGAGACTACGTCCAGGTTTTAGACAGTCTGCGGGGACGTCACGGAGACTACGTCCAGGTTTTAGACAGTCTGCGGGGACGTCTCAGAGACTACGTCCAGGTTTTAGACAGTCTGAGGGGACGTCACGGAGACTACGTCCAGGTTTTAGACAGTCTGCGGGGACGTCTCAGAGACTATGTCCAGGTTTTAGACAGTCTGCGGGGACGTCACGGAGACTACGTCCAGGTTTTAGACAGTCTGCGGGGACGTCAGAGACTACGTCAGGTTTTAGACAGTCTGCGAGACGTCACGGAGACTACGTCCAGGTTTTAGACAGTCTGCAGGGACGTCACGGAGACTACGTCCAGGTTTTAGACAGTCTGCGGACGTCACGGAGACTACGTCCAGGTTTTAGACAGTCTGCGGGGACGTCACGGAGACTACGTCCAGGTTTAGACAGTCTGCGGGGACGTCACGGAGACTACGTCCAGGTTTTAGACAGTCTGCGGGGACGTCACGGAGACTACGTCCAGGTTTTAGACAGTCTGCGGGACGTCACGGAGACTACGTCCAGGTTTTAGACAGTCTGCGGGACGTCACGGAGACTACGTCCAGGTTTTAGACAGTCTGCGGGGACGTCACGGAACTACGTCCAGGTTTTAGACAGTCTGCGGGGACGTCACGGAGACTACGTCCAGGTGTTAGACAGTCTGCGGGACGTCACGGAGACTACGTCCAGTGTTAGACAGTCTGCGGGGACGTCACGGAGACTAGTCCAGGTTTTAGACAGTCACAGAGACTACGTCCAGGTTTTAGACAGTCTGTGAGAACGTCACAGAGACTAGGTCCAGGTTAAAGACAGTCACGGAGACCACGTAAGGTTTTAGACAGTCTGCGGAGACGTCACAGAGACTACGTCCAGGTTTTAGACAGTCTGCGGGGACGTCACAAGACTACGTCCAGGTTTTAGACAGTCTGCAGGGACGTCACGGAGACTACGTCCAGGTTTTAGACAGTCTGCGGGACGTCACAAGACTACGTCCAGGTTTTAGACAGTCTGCGGGGACGTCACGGAGACTACGTCCAGGTTTTAGACAGTCTGCGGGACGTCACGGAGACTACGTCCAGGTTTTAGACAGTCTGCGGGACGTCACGGAGACTACGTCCAGGTTTTAGACAGTCTGCTGGGGACGTCACAAGACTACGTCCAGGTTTTAGACAGTCTGCGGGGACGTCACGGAGACTACGTCCAGGTTTTAGACAGTCTGCGGGACGTCACAAGACTACGTCCAGGTTTTAGACAGTCTGCGGGGACGTCACAGACTACGTCCAGGTTTTAGACAGTCTGCGGGACGTCACGGAGACTACGTCCAGGTTTTAGACAGTCTGCGGGGACGTCACGGACTACGTCCAGGTTTTAGACAGTCTGCTGGGGACGTCACAAAGACTACGTCCAGGTTTTAGACAGTCTGCGGGGACGTCACAGAGACTACGTCCAGGTTTTAGACAGTCTGCGGGGACGTCACAAGACTACTCCAGGTTTTAGACAGTCTGCAGGGACGTCACGGAGACTACGTCCAGGTTTTAGACAGTCTGCGGGGACGTCACACAGACTACGTCCAGGTTTTAGACAGTCTGCGGGGACGTCACGGAGACTACGTCCAGGTTTTAGACAGTCTGCGGGACGTCACGGAGACTACGTCCAGGTTTAGACAGTCTGCGGGGACGTCACGGAGACTACGTCCAGGTTTTAGACAGTCTGCTGGGGACGTCACAAGACTACGTCCAGGTTTTAGACAGTCTGCGGGGACGTCACGGAGACTACGTCCAGGTTTTAGACAGTCTGCAGGGACGTCACGGAGACTACGTCCAGGTTTTAGACAGTCTGCGGGGACGTCACAGAGACTACGTCCAGGTTTTAGACAGTCTGCGGGGACGTCACAGAGACTACGTCCAGGTTTTAGACAGTCTGCGGGGACGTCACGGAGACTACGTCCAGGTTTTAGACAGTCTGCGGGACGTCACAGAGACTACGTCCAGGTTTTACAGTCTGCGGGGACGTCACGGAGACTACGTCCAGGTTTTAGACAGTCTGCTGGGGACGTCACAGAGACTACGTCCAGGTTTTAGACAGTCTGTGAGAACGTCACAGAGACTAGGTCCAGGTTAAAGACAGTCACGGAGACCACGTAAGGTTTTAGACAGTCTGCGGAGACGTCACAGAGACTACGTCCAGGTTTTAGACAGTCTGCAGGGACGTCACGGAGACTACGTCCAGGTTTTAGACAGTCTGCAGGGACGTCACGAAGACTACGTCCAGGTTTTAGACAGTCTGCGGGGACGTCTCAGAGACTACGTCCAGGTTTTAGACAGTCTGCGGGGACGTCACGGAGACTACGTCCAGGTTTTAGACAGTCTGCGGGTACGTCACGGAGACTACGTCCAGGTTTTAGACAGTCTGCGGGGACGTCACGGAGACTACGTCCAGGTTTTAGACAGTCTGCTGGGGACGTCACAGAGACTACGTCCAGGTTTTAGACAGTCTGTGAGAACGTCACAGAGACTAGGTCCAGGTTAAAGACAGTCACGGAGACCACGTAAGGTTTTAGACAGTCTGCGGAGACGTCACAGAGACTACGTCCAGGTTTTAGACAGTCTGCAGGGACGTCACGGAGACTACGTCCAGGTTTTAGACAGTCTGCAGGGACGTCACGAAGACTACGTCCAGGTTTTAGACAGTCTGCAGGGACGTCACAAAGACTACGTCCAGGTTTTAGACAGTCTGCGGGGACGTCACGGAGACTACGTCCAGGTTTTAGACAGTCTGCAGGGACGTCACGGAGACTACGTCCAGGTTTTAGACAGTCTGCGGGGACGTCACGGAGACTACGTCCAGGTTTTAGACAGTCTGCTGGGGACGTCACAAAGACTACGTCCAGGTTTTAGACAGTCTGCGGGGACGTCACGGAGACTACGTCCAGGTTTTAGACAGTCTGCAGGGACGTCACAAAGACTACATCCAGGTTTTAGACAGTCTGCTGGGGACGTCACAAAGACTACGTCCAGGTTTTAGACAGTCTGCAGGGACGTCACGGAGACTACGTCCAGGTTTTAGACAGTCTGCGGGACGTCACGGAGACTACGTCCAGGTTTTAGACAGTCTGCGGGGACGTCACAAAGACTACGTCCAGGTTTTAGACAGTCTGCGGGGACGTCACAGAGACTACGTCCAGGTTTTAGACAGTCTGCGGGGACGTCACAAAGACTACATCCAGGTTTTAGACAGTCTGCAGGGACGTCACGGAGACTACGTCCAGGTTTTAGACAGTCTGCAGGGACGTCACAAAGACTACGTCCAGGTTTTAGACAGTCTGCGGGGACGTCACGGAGACTACGTCCAGGTTTTAGACAGTCTGCAGGGACGTCACGGAGACTACGTCCAGGTGTTAGACAGTCTGCGGGGACGTC
>CM014083.1:37642529-37655029 GCA_004119915.2 Collichthys lucidus
CTTCTGACAGGCTGATCCCAGGTCTGTCTCTGCTCCGCCTCCACACAGCTACAGCAGCTTTAAGGCCTGAATGTGGGTTCGTTATGACTCTAATTAGGAATCTAATCGTTTGTTTATCAGTAAACTGGACAAAAGTAACCGTCAGTCAGTAAAACCTGATGAAAGCAGGTTGGTGATGGAGCCTTTCAGCCTCTTTTAGCTCCTGGGTTTGGTTTCCTAGCAGCAGCTTCTTGTTGGGTCGCATCTCCTCCTCAAACTACATGGACAAACCGAATACAGTCGTCCCTCGCTTTAACACGGTTCACTTTTCGCAGACTCGCTGATTTTCTTAGTGTAATTTTTTTTTCTTCTTTTTACCCCTAGGGGTACGCGGAGGCACTGCAGGGGGTACGTTACAAAAACTGTAGTCCAAATAAAAAGCCTGTTTAAGGAGAATGGAGGACACTCACACACAGTTTTGTGATAAATACACGTTAGTTAAATTTACAGTTATGTTACAGTGAGAGAGATAGAAATGTTACCTGCTGTATTTTGAAGGTTATTTTAAATTTAGTATTCAGGCTATTTTGGCCAATTATTTTTATTACAAGAAAACATATTCTTTATTCTTATGTTGCATTAAGTTGATGCTAAAAAAGAAGATTAAATAAAATGATTTTCATCTATAACCGCTGTGTTATGCTCTATTTTTCTGAGAATTTTCAACGCATATATGTGTGAGGGGTACTCCTGAAGTGACAAGAAGGCTCAGGGGGTACTCAAGCCAAAAAAGGTTGGGAAACACTGCTGCACAGTATGAACGCTCATTGTGTTCTGATTAACTAAGGGAGTACTGTGCAGCGTGTAAAAAGCTGTATAACAGCGTGTGTTAGGGGGTTTACGGCCTTAAAACATGGATAATAATTATAAAACTTACTTCGTGGATTTTGTTTATTGCGGGATATTTTTAGAACGTATCCCCTGTGATATACGAAGGACAACTGTACTGCAGAATCTGCACATTCATTAATATATGTGCTTCTACCATGAGTAAGTAGTTAAACTGTTGCACGCTGTCTGGAGTCTTTTATTTTGAAAATTCACCAGATTCCTTGTGTAGCGCTCCCCTTAATAGATATATTGATCAGGGAAGGGCTTTTCTTTATCAAATGTTGTTAACCCTGATTAACTCAGTTTTAATAATTATCTTGGATCTCGTTTTACATTAAACACATGAAATTATTTAAACATACCTCTGATAAATTCACCTTTTAGAGCTTTAGTTTCAATACTGATTTTAAACCAAAGGTGTCTATGTGTCTCTTTAAATATAAAATTATTCCGGTAAATGCAATAAAATCACACCACTCAGATTTTAGAAAAATAATACTCAATTATTTTAAGAATGAGTTTTGGAAACAAAAAAAATAAATGAAATTATAGGAATGTCTTTGAACCTAAAGTAGATTCAGTTATAAAACCTTCATTAACCCTCTTCTAGGTCAACATATAAACACAACACACACAGGTTCAGTGGACCCACTCACACACACCTTAGCATTAATGTTCCCTGAAGCCGGAAAAACTCAGGTTACTTAAACTAAACAAAACGTTGCAGGCCCAGATCGATGCTCGTGATCGTGGCAGCCCAAAACTGAATGTTTTTCTCTCCAATGAGCAAAATAAAAACTTGGTACCTTAGCGATAACTCCGGGCTCGTCTGGGATCCAAACGGCACAGGTCCAGGTCCAGCAGCAGGTCCAGGTCCAGCAGCAGGTCCAGGTCCAGCAGCAGGTCCAGGTCTCACCACAGCCACCTCAGCGTGTCCTTCCCTCCTCGGCCGTCACCAAAAGCATGCACAGAGGAAGTCCACGTCCAAGTCGGTCTGTATCCGGGTATCAGGTCCGTCTTCAGGTAGGAAACAGCCTTCCCGCTCTTAAGCAGTTCGACTGGGTTAGTTAACTATACCTGGAGACGTCAGTACCCGGGTAATGGACTCAATAACAGCTAAACTTCAGGTTAGCCTAGCCGCAGCACTAGCGATAGCGCTCGCGCTAGCATTAGCACAAACATACAGTCTCTAAACTTCGTGTCGAAACTTCTCTTCTCTCTTCATGCAAACTGTTTTTACACATCGACCGTTTGGCAAACAATCGAAGAAAAAACAAGATTCACAAAGATTTGTGCGCTCACAGTTACTGTTTAACTTGTTAGCATGCTCCTCTGTTGCTTTAGCTCGTGGCTCGTCTCTCATCCCGCAAAAAAAAACACACCTCCATTGTCCGTGCTGAACACCTGAAAACACCTGGAAACAACTGGAAACACCTGGAAACAACTGGAAACAACTGGAAACACCTGAAAACAACTGGAAACAACTGGAAACACCTGAAAACAACTGGAAACACCTGGAAACACCTGGAAACACCTGAAAACACCTGGAAACACCTGGAAACACCTGAAAACACCTGGAAACACCTGACGCTCCTGTAGCGTGTTATTAACCCCATAACTGCTGGTCTAAACATTTGCCAGGAAAACATTGCACCTTTTAACAAACACCAAGCACATCAAACATTTTACAACCCTTCTTAAATTAAAGTTTTTTTTTTAACCTTTTTTAAACTAAAACATATCTAAATGATTTTAATAGTATTTATACTGCTATTTATTACATAGCTTCAACAACCTTTTTACAGACGGGTTATACTTGTCAGAAGTAGAACGTTGCTGGTCGCAGTCATGTGGCACGGCTGTTTGATTTAGACGTGACGCCCTCAGGGTATCGGACTGAGAGGAGTGAAGTTGTTTCTCCGTTCTTTGATCCATCGATTGATTTTTTGTTTTCACTTGTAGTCTCGTTAAAAACTTCTGGCTGCAGCAGGACTCAAGGAAGTCAAAGTTCACTGAAATCCCTCCGACACGTCCAAGTTAAAGTTCAGTCGAGAGAAAGTTGGAGCTGCACTGATGTGTCGGTTGTTATTTTCCCGCAGCAGCAGATCTGACTGACTGTGTGTGTAATTATGAAAGGAAGTCAGTCTGTACTAACAGAGATTTAAAGCTAATGAGAAGACAAATGGAGCGGAGGTGAATTTCCCCCCTGAAGCATAATCAAAACATGCAGGAACGTCGACTCATTACCCACATATAATTACCAAGTCACACTTATGTGTAATGGGAAACTTTGGCTACTCTTTTTTTATCCATTTGATTTCACTTTCAGAATGATTACCTTTTTTCTCCTCGCTCTGCTCTGAATTGTATTCTGCCATTAGTCTAATACAGTGTTTCTCAAACTTTTTCAGACCAAGGACCACTTTGTCAAAAAAAAATTTTTCAGGGACCACCTGACCCCGTCTTCAGCCACCTATCCATCATTGTTTCCCATCCTCTCCGTGCCTTGTTTTAGTTAAAGTTCACAGCTTTTGCTGCTCTTTTCCTTGCTTTCTTTTCCTTACTTACTGACGTGACAGCGGAATGATTTTGTCTATAGGAGACTCCGTGGTTGCTTAGGCAACAATTTGGGCACTGCTAATTCAGATTTATCTTCATATATCCATTATACATATTTAAAAAAAATATTTGTCTGCATTTTTGTTCAGAGAACAAATTCGCTTTACACTTCAAATAATGTTAGGTAGGACTAGGGCTGATATGGCCTGTAACCAATATCTCGATATTTTTAAGCTATATCGCGATACACGATATATATTTCGATATTTTTGTTGTTGTTGTTTTGTATTGTTTATTTCTAATAAATATTGTCATTATTTCCATGATAGCATTGTAATTGCTCAGAATCAACGTAGAACAGTAGATTTACACTTGCTGTGAGACACACCTCTTTTATAGCATTTTAACACTTGTCATATTTTTTATGAATTTTTAATACATTTCATAATGTAAATATGAGCTTTGAAGCTCAATAGCTTCCAGGTCCTGTGACCTATTGGCTCAAAATCATTGTTGAACAGTCGAGCTACACCTGCTATACGACACACACTCTTTTTATAGCATTTTAACACTTGTCATATTTTTTATGAATTTTTAATATATTTCATAATGTACATATGAGCATTGAAGCAGTGCAGAATCATACTTGGCATATGAGACACTTTTTTAAATCAAATTTTAACCGTTCTTCATATTTTATAAATAAACGTTTAATACATTTAACACCCACGTTTTATTTTGAAAACCGAAAGTGTCCACACGCTGCAGTAAGCTAGCGCTGACTTTCCAGTTTTTTAAAAGTGTTTGCCATAAAGTCGGCAGTAAGGGCGCACTTGAAAATATTGGAGCAGCTGACGTAACCACGCGAAAACGAGAGACGGCGTGACCGCAGCTGTTTTTCTTCAGAACCAAGTCGTCCGTCTCCATCTTCAATTACCTCACTTGGACTCTTGGCTTCACCTCTCCTCACTTGATACAGAAAGTACGCATGCGCGCAGGGGATGTTTCTGGGTGGGGCGGGGCAGTGTGCTGCGTGCTGTGAGCAGCAGGAGTGAGTGACAGGCGAATCCCCGGAGAATTAAATGCCGACGGCTTAAAACATTTACGTGACAAGTACTCGATGGTCGCGATATAGTCATTTCATACATCTCACGTAGAACAAGCCGCGATATATCGAGTATCCCTAGGTAGGACTCCACAAACTTGTGTGGGAAATTCGAATATTTTAAGAGATCCTCTCACGGACCACTTGAGGTCGCTCGCGGACCACTAGTGGTCCGCGGACCACACTTTGAGTAACACTGGTCTAATAATACATAATTGCATTTTAAAGAGGTGATAGATTATAAATTCGCATAATGAGGACTGCCACCTCATTTATGGCATAAATCTCTGTCAGCATAATGTGTGTCCTTAATAATGCTTGTTCACAGCCTGCCGAATTAATTAAAATCAATTGAACCTGTCGTATAAATCAAGGTAATAAATTATTAATTTATATTGTGTCACTTCACGTCGACAAAGGAGGCGATTTATCAGGTGTTTGTGAACGCGGCTCGGCGGAGGCGGAGGAAGTGCTGCGAGGTGGAGGTGAAACAGATTACCCATGATTCAAAGTGCAGTGGGTGGAGTTATATCAGGTGGAAGTTTGTTTATTTAACAGATTATGACGTCATGGGACGGCCTGTATGTTCTCATGTTGTTTGAACACTCTCCGTCCGTTCACATGCAGGCATGGAGAGTTATGATTTATGATTTATGATTTTGTTGAACGCCTTGTTTACACTGCAGAACAGCTGTTAGCTTTAGCAGCATTAGCATACTCTCTGTGGAAAGACCAGAGATCTCTGCTGAAGTGACGAGACGCAGACAGAGACGCAGACGGAGACGAAGATGCAGACGGAGACGCAGACAGAGACGCAGACAGAGACGGAGACGGAGACGCAGAGCTGATGGAAGACGGTACGAGCCACGAGGACAGGAACAAAAAATCTCTAACTCTAACGAGGCGAACAGAGGGAGGATGGAGAGAGTAGCATCCCAGAGACAGCAACTAACATGAGCTAACATAAGCTAACAGACTGAGCTAACATGAGCTAACAGGCTGAGCTAACATGAGCTAACAGACTGAGCTAACAGCAGCTAACAGACTGAGCTAACATGAGCTAACAGCAGCTAACAGACTGAGCTAACATGAGCTAACAGACTGAGCTAACAGCAGCTAACAGACTGAGCTAACATGAGCTAACAGCAGCTAACATGAGCTAACAGGCTGAGCTAACAGACTGAGCTAACATGAGCTAACAGGCTGAGCTAACAGACTGAGCTAACATGAGCTAACAGGCTGAGCTAACAGACTGAGCTAACATAAGCTAACAGACTGAGCTAACATGAGCTAGCAGGCTGAGCTAACATGAGCTAACAGGCTGAGCTAACATGAGCTAACATGAGCTAACAGACTGAGCTAACATGAGCTAACAGGCTGAGCTAACAGACTGAGCTAACATGAGCTAACAGACTGAGCTAACAGACTGAGCTAACATGAGCTAACAGACTGAGCTAACAGACTGAGCTAACAGCAGCTAACAGACTGAGCTAACATGAGCTAACAGACTGAGCTAACAGCAGCTAACAGACTGAGCTAACATGAGCTAACAGCAGCTAACAGACTGAGCTAACATGAGCTAACAGACTGAGCTAACAGCAGCTAACAGACTGAGCTAACATGAGCTAACAGCAGCTAACAGCAGCTAACAGACTGAGCTAACATGAGCTAACAGCAGCTAACAGACTGAGCTAACATGAGCTAACAGCAGCTAACAGACTGAGCTAACATGAGCTAACAGCAGCTACAGCTGTCAGCAGTTTACTTCACTGTCCATCATGTTACTCAGTAACTGAGGAAAGACGTCGGCCTCCGTCAGCTTCCTGATGGAGACGGAGGACTGGCTGTCATCCTGTCTGTGGATCAGATCAGTGTGGTGTAAAAACATCCGTCATCATTAAAAACACTGAACCGTCTCTGGCTGTGACAGACCAGCAGGTACGAGCACAGGTGGCGTCCCCGGAGTCCCTGCAGGCGCGGTGGGACCCGATGCGGCTGTAATCTGGTTTTCGTGGCATTACTGGATATTGAAAACTCGATATGTGGTTTGCAGTGCGCTTCCTGTTAAGTGCCAAAGACCAGCCGGCCGTTTGCACCTTGGAGGTAGCCATTGACCTGCGTTAATGTACAGGAAGTGGATTTATGAAGCGCAGGTGGAGAAGGCCCGACGGGCCGGATAAGCTGATTTGTTGTGCAGGATTGATTACAGTGTAATGTCTGTTTCTTTGCTGAACGCATTAATGTCCCGAGCTCCTCAAGTGGCTCAGCTTCCAGACGAGCACTTGTGTATTGATTTATTATGTTGTCTCGGTCTAATTACTGAGGAGGGACGCAGCGAATGAATGAAAGAAAGAAGAAGAAGAAGAAGCTGCCTCAGACAGTCTGAACAGATGAAACCTGGAGAAAGTTTCTCTGTCCGGTACCTCGAGAATCAGGAAGTTCGGAAAAGACTGGAAGCAAAGAAAAACTGCATCAAACCGGTTCCTCTTACCCAAAGACGGCATAAATAAACCTGGACGTAGTCTCCGTGACGTCCCCGCAGACTGTCTAAAACCTGGACGTAGTCTCCGTGACGTCCCCGCAGACTGTCTAAGACCTGGACGTAGTCTCCATGACGTCCCCGCAGACTGTCTAAAACCTGGACGTAGTCTCCGTGACGTCCCCGCAGACTGTCTAAGACCTGGACGTAGTCTCTGTGACGTCCCCGCAGACTGTCTAAAACCTGGACGTAGTCTCTGTGACGTCCCCGCAGACTGTCTAAAACCTGGACGTAGTCTCCGTGACGTCCCCGCAGACTGTCTAAAACCTGGACGTAGTCTCTGTGACGTCCCCGCAGACTGTCTAAAACCTGGAAATAGTCTCTGTGACGTACCCGCAGACTGTCTAAAACCTGGACGTAGTCTCTGAGACGTCCCCGCAGACTGTCTAAAACCTGGACGTAGTCTCTGTGACGTCCCCTGCAGACTGTCTAAAACCTGGACGTAGTCTCTGAGACGTCCCCGCAGACTGTCTAAAACCTGGACGTAGTCTCTGTGACGTCCCCTGCAGACTGTCTAAAACCTGGACGTAGTCTCTTTGACGTCCCCAGCAGACTGTCTAAAACCTGTACATAGTCTCCGTGACGTCCCCGCAGACTGTCTAAAACCTGGACGTAGTCTCCGTGACGTACCCGCAGACTGTCTAAAACCTGGACGTAGTCTCTGTGACGTCCTCGCAGACTGTCTAAAACCTGAACATAGTCTCCGTGACGTCCCCGCAGACTGTCTAAAACCTGGACGTAGTCTCTGAGACGTCCCCGCAGACTGTCTAAAACCTGGACGTACTCTCCGTGACGTCCCCGCAGACTGTCTAAAACCTGGACGTAGTCTCCGTGACGTCCTCACAGACTGTCTAAAACCTGAACATAGTCTCCGTGACGTCCCCGCAGACTGTCTAAAACCTGGACGTAGTCTCTGAGACGTCCCCGCAGACTGTCTAAAACCTGGACGTACTCTCCGTGACGTCCCCGCAGACTGTCTAAAACCTGGACGTAGTCTCCGTGACGTCCTCACAGACAGAATCATTGCCTGGATCTGCGTCAGTCGGCTCCAGCGGTCGTGCTGCAGCCGTTGTCCAGTGAAGTTTCGGGGTCGGTCTCATTTCCAGCACTGAGACACTGAAGCTGTCTGTCCTCTGACTGTGCAGAGACTCGGGCCGCGTGGCGGTGTTAGCCTCACTTCATGCACGTAATAACTTTGCCACTTCATCGTCGCCATCTTGACAGTTTGGGCAAAGAGCTGGAAGCAGCTGACATGAACAGTAAGAGCAGCCGGCCGGGCTGACACACCTGTCAGACCGCCCCCTAATACATGCTGGTCTTCAGCCCTTAATATATTCTCAATGCAACAGTGACTCACTGACATGCACAGCTGCTTCCACTGTTACCCAGTGATGTGTAAATATAGTGTACTGTGCATACAGAGAACATGGATCTGATCAGCAAGTGATGCTAACTAATGTGAGTCAAGGTTGGACCACGCCGGCTGAATAAAGCTGCAGGAGTGTGTGTTACAGTGTATGAAATCTTCTCCAGTCTGAATAAAACCCTGATGAACATCGTGCGTCCTCAGAGCTCTGACATCACGGGTCGGGTTTGCTCTGTAATGGCTCAGTCAGAACCGGGCCCGGGCCTCAGCTGTGCTGCTAAATAAAGCCCGAGGCAGGATAGGAATAATCAGTAAGAGCTCCCTGCGCTCCGTGTTTCTGCTGCCGCTGAATGAACTGCTGTAAACTGCTGATTCCACTCTGTTTCATTTTTAGTAAACACCTGCTGGTCCTTTTTGTTTTTTCTCTTCTCGGGCTCGGAGCAGCGGGAGCCGTCACATCCTGAACAGACCCTATTATTTGGCTGTTTGTACCTGCGCAGCAGACACCTGTCAGCCAGATTAATTACACCACCGTGGATGCAAGAATGGTGAAAAATGTGAAAAATGCCTCCAGCGTCCAGCAGATCCTCTGTCCGAGATATAAAATGTGAACAAAACCCAAACGAGCAGATGCATCCTGGTAATGCGAGTGTGGATATAAACAGAACATGCCCACACCTGTCAGGGAGGCTCTCTGTCATCATAGCAGACCACAGGTGGGCTGTAACACAACACATGCAGTCACAGAGTGGACTGAGGGCTGCTCCACACTTT
Source organism: Collichthys lucidus (assembly GCA_004119915.2). NCBI lineage: Eukaryota > Metazoa > Chordata > Actinopteri > Sciaenidae > Collichthys > Collichthys lucidus. Next base: position 37,651,743 of record CM014083.1, read on the forward strand.
TTATCACGGGACGTTTGATAGCCGATCACCAACCCTGCGTCTTTGAAGCCTTTTAGTCTCTGTAGCTCACAGCTGACCATGTTTCACCGTCTTCATTTAACAGCCGTTAGACTCAGGAGCCAGAAATCTGCCTCCAAAAGTGAGTCAGCAGATTAGCCGGGAGCCGGAGACAGGACTGCCAAGATGGAGACAACCAGAGTCCACACTGAGCTTCACAGCAGCTTCTCAGAAACCTGTGGGGGGCAACACGGAGACCACGTCCAGGTTTTAGACAGTCTGCGGGGACGTCACGGAGACTACGTCCAGGTTTTAGACAGTCTGCGGGGACGTCACGGAGACTACGTCCAGGTTTTAGACAGTCTGCGAGGACGTCACGGAGACTACGTCCAGGTTTTAGACAGTCACAGAGACTACGTCCAGGTTTTAGACAGTCTGTGAGAACGTCATGGAGACTACGTCCAGGTTTTAGACAGTCTGCGGGGACGTCACAGAGACTACGTCCATGTTTTAGACAGTCTGCGGGGACGTCACGGAGACTACGTCCAGGTTTTAGACAGTCTGCGGGGACGTCACAGAGACTACGTCCAGGTTTTAGACAGTCTGCGGGGACGTCACAGAGACTACGTCCAGGTTTTAGACAGTCTGAGGGGACTACACGGAGACTATGTCCAGGTTTTAGACAGTCTGAGGGGACGTCACGGAGACTACGTCCGAGTTTTAGACAGTCTGCGGGGACGTCACGGAGACCACGTCCAGGTTTTAGACAGTCTGTGGGGACGTCACGGAGACCACGTCCAGGTTTTAGACAGTCTGCGGTAGCTTCAGTCTTGTAGCTGGATGTTGGACGTTTGTCCGTGGACGCTCGGCGTGCAGGACGCTTCGTCTCGTCTCTTTAAACGAGGGTTTGATGACTCAATGAGAGACTGAGTTTCTGTGTCTTGCAGCAGACTGAAGCTTCCCTCTTTATTTTTTTTGTTTGGCCTGTTGTTCTTCCCTCAAAACAATCAACAGCAAACAGCTTTGGACAGATGCAAATCACCTCATTAACTCCCCAACATAAATCCACTCTGCAGCAGGAGAGATGAGCGAACACGAGGAGGAGAAGGAGGGAGAAGACAGGAAGAGGAGGAGGGAGAAGAGGAAGAAAAAAAACGGCCTGATAAAACATCTGCTGGATTCGCCCATCTGTGCCAAGCCGAGCGAGCGAGGCCCGCTGCGAGAGGAGGAGGAGGAGGAGGAGGAGGAGGAGGAGATTGAGAGGTGGTGGGCGAAGAGAAAAGAAAGGAGGAGGAGATGGAGGCATGGTGCCCACGTCAACAAGTGCCAGGAATTGTTTTGGGGGGATGCATGATAATGAAGGCGAAATCCACAGCTAACGCTAAATCCCTGAGGAAACAATTAAAGTGGCTGTTTGTCCGACTCCTGACGCTCATCTCACTTCCTGTCTCTGTCGCTTCCCTCTGCGGAAAAACACCCGCTGTTCTCCTGCTCCACCTCTTTCAGATCTCCACCCGCTGTTCTCCTGCTCCACCTCTTTCAGATCTCCACCCGCTGTTCTCCTGCTCCACCTCTTTCAGATCTCCACCCGCTGTTCTCCTGCTCCACCTCTTTTAGGGGGATTTAGCGATTGATACGCCCGAGGCTGGGCTCTGCTGATCAGATCTCCGCCCGGTGCTGCTCCTCCACCTCATCAGATCTCCTCCTGGTGCAGCTCCTCCACCTCATCAGATCTCCACCCGGTGCAGATCCTCCACCTCATCAGATCTCCTCCTGGTGCAGATCCTCCACCTCATCAGATCTCCGCCCGGTGCAGCTCCTCCACCTCATCAGATCTCCGCCCGGTGCAGCTCCTCCACCTCATCAGATCTCCTCCCGGTGCTGCTCCTCCACCTCATCAGATCTCCGCCCGGTGCTGCTCCTCCACCTCATCAGATCTCCGCCCGGTGCTGCTCCTCCACCTCATCAGATCTCCGCCCACTGCAGCTCCTCCACCTCATCAGATCTCCTCCTGGTGCAGCTCCTCCACCTCATCAGATCTCCACCAATCTCCGCCTGGTGCTGCTCCTCCACCTCATCAGATCTCCACCGATCTCCGCCCGGTGCAGCTCCTCCACCTCATCAGATCTCCGCCCGGTGCAGCTCCTCCACCTCATCAGATCTCCGCCCGGTGCAGCTCCTCCACCTCATCAGATCTCCGCCCGGTGCAGCTCCTCCACCTCACATTTCTTTGAATTCTAGCCAAAAGTAGAAGAAGAAGAAAAAGAAGAAGAAGGAGGAGGAGGAGGAGGAGGCGGAGGAGGCGGAGGAGGAGGAGGCAGCTTCTGGGTCAGCAGAGGAGAAGATGTCTGTCTGATTACAGTTGAATTGACGGAGATGATCCTCCTGGCAGTGGAACAGAGATTATTGCATTGTGCCTGCACGCTGCATAAAGACTACAGGCTGAGCTTTACAGCCACAGACAGACAAAGACATCAGCGGCTGAGACGACGTTTAAGATCCAGTCCTGACTTAAGACGACAACACAGCAAACACCAGGGGAGCCGAGCAGCTGAAGTTCGACTGAAACCTCCACAGAGGGAAGAACCGCTGCCGGTTAATCCGACCCGATGACGTGCGTGTGCTTAAAAACCGGATTGCCGACCGGAGCCGGCAGGAGGTCCTGAGGGCTGCGAGCTCACCACATGTCTGTGGGATCATCCCATCAAACCATCATTCGTCTCAGAATATGCATTTTTATGAAATCACTGTTTTTTCCCTGAAGGGATTACGACGATATTTTTATTTATTTTTTATCGTCGGTAAATCCTGTTAAAAGAAAAAAAAAAAAAAAACGTTTTTGCATCATAGCAACCGTAACCAAGGACAACAGTCCGTTTGATGTCAACATAACACAATCCTTCATATATATATATATATATATATATATATATATATATGCAGAGGGACTGACCCGGCCCTCGCTGCCCAGGCCGAGGCTGTTTTTCTGGGGGGACAGTTTGCTGAAGAGTCGTTGGGTGAAAACAGGATTTTCTGCTTTGCTTTGTGATGAACAGACTGTTTATTGTTTATATAATTAATAATTGATTATTTGTGGAAAAAACTGACAGATGAATTAGAATAATCTTTAATTGCTTTGAGGGGAAATTATAATCCAGTGTGGAGGCATGATTGAGTGATTACATGTTCCTCAATGTTCGAGTCACAGCTGGCTGGAGATGGATTAATGAGAAAACCATGAAGGTCCTTATACATCCATACGTCCTTATATGTGCGTGCGTGTGTGTGTG
>CM014083.1:37660029-37682529 GCA_004119915.2 Collichthys lucidus
GTGTTAGCTCAGTCTGTTAGCTGCTGTTAGCTCATGTTAGCTCAGTCTGTTAGCTGCTGTTAGCTCATGTTAGCTCAGTCTGTTAGCTGCTGTTGGCTCATGATAGCTCAGTTTGTTAGCTGCTATTAGCTCATGTTAGCTCAGTCTGTTAGCTGCTGTTAGCTCATGTTAGCTCAGTTTGTTAGCTGCTGTTAGCTCATGATAGCTCAGTTTGTTAGCTCAGTCTGTTAGCTGCTGTTGGCTCATGATAGCTCAGTTTGTTAGCTGCTATTAGCTCGTGTTAGCTCAGTCTGTTAGCCGCTGTTAGCTCGTGTTAGCTCAGTCTGTTAGCTGCTGTTAGCTCATGTTAGCTCAGTCTGTTAGCTGCTGTTAGCTCATGTTAGCTCAGTCTGTTAGCTGCTGTTAGCTCATGTTAGCTCAGTTCGTCAGCTTGGTGGTGAGCTCAGAGGGACGGGTACAAACGGCAGTGTTTGTACCAACAGGTGTTATGGACGACCAGGAAGAAGAAGAGGAGGTAACCAGGCTCAGCAGCCTCTATGGACATGATGGCAGAGGAGAAGAGAGTGAAGAGGACACTGACGGAGGAAGCTAAGAAGAGAAAAAAGTAGATCCAGAGGTTTAAGGTTTTGGGTCGGATCATTCACACAGGGTGAGTGTTCAGACCTGTAGTAATAGAGGTCGCCTCAGTGATCTGGGCCCGTTCGTTCTCATGAGTTTTCATGTTTCCTATTTTTTGCCTCTTTCCTGTTGAGAATCATCAAAGCTGTAATTTTAAATTACAAAGTCTTCACAGTATTTTCACGACTCGCCATCCAGACCCTGAGAGAGCTGAAATCCATCAGAGGAGCGAAACCTGGAGGATGATGAGATGGAAGCAGTGGTTATGTTGTTATGTTGTTACACGGAGCTGTGACATCATCTCTGGGTGTTAACGGGACCATTTCTAAATCACAGGAGCATCCTGGTAATACAGGATCTTTGTGAGCTGTCACTGTGTGCGTGGAAACAAAGATGTGAATGTTTCTTTATGTGTGTCTGTTGTGGCTGTCAGGAATGATGCTTTATTTAAGCTCATTGCTTTATGGACCTTGAACTCTGAGACTGATTTGAAGCTGATCCTCAGTGTCCACATGTGAGCGGCGTCTCCTCCGGCTGCTGACGGCGGCCTTCTTGTGTTGTGAATCTCACGCTGGCGCTGCAGATGCTTTCTGCTGTCGCCTCTTAACTCGGCGCACCGGGAGCCTGACACTTAACAATCTGGAGCTCATAATGTGCGGCGAGGAGGAGCACTCGTCTCCCAGCATGCTCTCTGTGTTCGGTCCTCGCCCTGGAGGGACGGGATAACGATTCATAAAGAGGATCTGTGTTTTTAATCTTCAGAGGTAACTCTGTGTTGTGAGGGCTCTCTGCGCTCGGCTGCACGTTTCCTTCAGACTTGTGAAGGCGTCAAAGAAGTTTTTTAAGTTTGACGGCAGGAAGAAAAACAACACGTCCAGAGCTGCAGCTGAAATGCTGAACAAGTAAAAAAACCTGATTATGGTTTGCTGTGTTGTGCAGCGTGATGTAACGATCTCTTTGGTGTCTCCACGTTTTACAGTTTTTCTCCGAGGCGGCGTGAAGTGGCACATTTCATCTGCGAGGCTTTGTAACGGTGCAGATGTGCTGGAGTCTGACTCGCCCGACAGAAAAAGTTGATGACATGTTCGGCTCGCTTGTCTCGGAGAATGACAGCTACGAATTTGAAGCTGTCGGGTTGTTCTGTGACAGCGAGTCAGAACTCTCAGAGACCCGGTTTGATTTTTCTTTTAAAGAGAGTTTACATCACATCCAGTCACCTCGCCACTTACAGCCGTCTCCTGTTCGACTGCACGACAACACAACATATCATCTGTATCAGTGTCCATGTAAATATAATATAAAGTTTATTCACACGCCGTCCTGCTTCCACAAATACTCACCAGAGGACCAAATGTGGATTAATCCACCGGGGAAAATAGTCCCCAACAAATGTTTCTGTTTGTTTGTTTGATAAAACCAGAGCGAGCAGCTGTTCCAGGAAATTATTTGTTTTATGCCAACAGATGTTGCTGCAAGGTCACATGGAACTGAACAGACTGAAAGAGTTACAGAGTGTGTACAGACGGATGAGTCACATAAGAAAGAAGTCTGAATGTATAAAGATCAATTTTAATTTCAATCAGTCTTGGAAAATAACTGCAGTTCCTCTGACGTCCACTTGAGGCTGGCTCCAGAAGTGAGTCAGTCTCCATAAGGCCGAACTCAAAACAGGACTCGATCACAGAGTCAAATGAGCTGATTCATTGACAACAAAAAACCCTCGACAGAGTGAGGCTATGAAAACGGCCAAAGGAGGAAAACTCTAAACTACTCTATGAAAGATGATCAGAATCAAAATCACTCACGAGGAGTGGCTGCAAACATGAACTGAAGGCTGAAAACTCTACGCTATGCACTATGACACAAAAGGACTAGACTAAGAAGTTACAACAAAAAATCACTGATACGAGGAAAAATAAACTAAAGAAGACTTGAGCTATAACGCTGTGACTGTGGGCCATGAAACGAGGCTTGGGTGAACGCTATGAAAGACGAAACACTTTGTTACAGGACAAAGGGAGACGCAGACGATAAATACACAGGGTGATGGGGAACAGGTGGAAACAATCAGACAGGTGACACATGAGGAAGTGACCTGAAACGAGAGGACAGGTAAATATCAAAATAAAACAGGAAGTGACGAGACAGGACAAAAACCCAGCTTGACCTCAAGAGTCAGTCAACAACAGAGATGTATAAAGTACTGGAGTAACGGAGTAGAAGTACAAGTGCTATATCAAAAAACTGACTTGAGTAGAAGTTGAAGTGTTCTTTAAACACCATACTTAAGTAAAAGTACTAAAGTATTCAAAATGTTTTGTACTTAAGTATTGCAAGTAGAAGTATGTAAAAAAAATGCTACTCAAGTACTGAAAGTAAAAGTACAAGTACAAGTACTGCTGTTTATATTATTTCAAATATTTATTAAGGCACAACTTCTAATGTTACAGTGTTACAATGTTCATGGTAGAGTTCTGTGATTTCCCATGGTCTGTGAATGCGTCTGAATGAATGCAGAGCGAGGGGGCGGGGCAGCAGGTGAGAGAGCGCACCTGGGTGAGTCAGGTGTGTGACGTACAGCGCACGAGCGAGGTTGATGTGAGGCCGGGACTGTTCAGTTGTTTTTTTTGTCGTGGTTCCGGCCGACAGTCACCGAGTCCTGGAACCAAACCGTTCAGCAATAAATGCAGTTTGTTCAATATCGCCTCGTCATTCATCACGTGTCCGGCTGGACGCTACAATAGTAACGAGTAACGACTCAGCACATGAAAAATGTATCCGAGTAAAAGTATTAAACTCATCAACAATATGTAGTGCAGTAAAAGTGGAAGTTGGGGAAAAATAATACTCCAAAAAAGTACAGATACTGCATTTTAGTACTTAAGTACAGTACTTAAGTAGTTCCACTTCGTTACTCTACATCTCTGGTCAACATTAAGTGTAGAAATGAAGCTGGCTCCTGTGTGAGCCGTCTGCATGATGGTGGGAGTGTTTCCTGAGGTGTGCAGACTTTGAGAAACAGCTTTGCTGCTTTTAGCGGACTCACATTGTAATGCTGATCTGCTGGTCTGGAGATTTGTGGGTCAGCTCTGCAGCGCTTCATTTTAACGCTGCTTTGTCACATGTTTCCTGCAGCTTCTGAGAGTTTAGACGTTTCGCCCAGCACATTCCCAGGAGCCAGGAGTCCGCACGGCGCCGGGAAGCACAGTCTGTTGTAGAAGTTTGTGTATTGATCAAACAAACGAAATGTTTCAATTAGTAACTTCAGCTGGAAACTCTTGAAGGATTCCTGCAGCATCCTGAAGACTCATCAGACATTATTCTTGTTGCTGTGCATTAACTGTGAGCGTTTTTCAGAGCGGCTCTCTGCTGGACCGGTCTCTCCTTCTTCTTAATGGTGCCGGCAGTGTTTCCGTCGAGGCGTTTAAAGATTCAGCCTGCAGCAGTTACATAAAGAGAAGTAAAGCAGCGCCGCCTCACTCCCGACACACAAACCTGTTTAATGGACTCCCCAAAACCGGAGCGCAGTCACGTCCGCTGCAGGCATTAATCCATAAACTTGTACAGTCTGTAATTTTACGCTTCAGAGTCATTTCATGTCTCTGTGACTTTAATGCTTCTCACAGATAAACACGAGTGAACGCTGCTTTCCTCGGAGCTTATGAAGGTTTGAGCCGGGATCCAAATTTAAATCCAAAGATGCTTCTCACATGAACACAGATCAGACTCTGAGGGATGATCAGGGATTTTTGCTTTTGGTAATTAAACGATCTTGTTGCTCTTAGGATCAGATTAAGTCAAGGACTTTCACATCCTGCTACTGTTTCTGATACAAACAGTGATCGATCATTTTGTGTCAGTGTGTCTCAGCTGCTACAGAGCCGGAGAACATGCTGAGCGATTTGTTATTTCCATCTGCAGCTGATTTGGTTTCAATCACAACTTTAAAGTCGCAGCTCTCAGACACAGAGGTTTCTCCTGGCTTTGTAGTTCCTGATGTTACTGTGTCGAGTCCGGGGTGTGAACGTGTCCTTTAGCAGAGGACGGTCTCCTGATTTATTAGTGCACGTCCATAAAGTTGGCAGATTTGTTGAATTGTTGAAATTAGGGCTTGCATGACTTCGAGTCGACGTCGACTAGTCGCCGGTGACGTCGTTGATATTTTCAGTAATTGTTGTTGTTACACTGCAGAACAGGAAGCATCAAGTAAAAACAAGCAGCAGCTCAGCTGTTAAATGTAACAGTAACATATCTGCATGTAAATCTACATCTCCCATAGTGGAAAACTAAATACTGAACAAAACAACACAACACCTGCAGCCGAGTCACCGTCACAGTCCTGCTGAGTCACAGTTTTGGTTTCTCGGTCCTGGTTTGCAGGAACACGAGCGCATCCACGTGCGCTGGGTGAAGGCTCGCCCGCTGTCGCCTGATGGTTTCACCAGCGAGTGAAGAAATCCTCTTGCTTGTCGCTGGGACAGCCAGGTAACGTTTGCCTGACGTGGCCAAACGGGGGAATCTGTCCTGGTTCTAGTGCAGCAGCATTTCCCGAAAATGCCACGACTAGCTGCCGCTGCCACGACTAGCTGCCGCTGCCACGACTAGCTGCCGCTGCCACGACTAGCTGCCGCTGCCCTCTCTCGATTAGCGACTAGTCGACGTCGAGCTCTAAACGTCATCGTGGCGTGGTGAAGTCGACTAGTCTGTGCAACCCCTGGTTGGAACTGAAGCAGCAGCAGAGGCTGAAACGTCCTGATGTCGTCCACATTCACATTCAAACGCGGGAACGTGACGACTGGGGTTGAAAATAAGCCGAGCACTTGAATCAGTGCACGCTGGTGACGGACCTCTCAGCTGATTCTTCAGTAGGAACCAATGAGACAGGAAGTCAGATCCAAACCAACAACATGTTTGTGTCCGCTCTCAATACTTTCTGCCGATGAAATCAGATGTGAACTGACAGCACTGATACATTCATTCATCTCGTCACAGCAGCTGTCTGACGTTACGTTTGATTTTTTCTATGTTCAGCGTACAGTAAGCAGCAGCTCATACGCTGCCTCTGCTGCCAGCACACTTTCTCATTCAGGGTGAGATGACAGCTGGATTTTTACATAAAAATCTGGATGGGTGCAGGTTTAACAGGCTGTCGGAGCTCAGAAAGTAAAAAGACTCGGAGCTTCTGGGTCTGTGTATTCGCTGCAAACGCAGGCTGGGCCAAACAGCTGCCGGGCCGGCGCCGCAGCGGCCGAGGCCAGCGTTTCCATTAGCGCTGGATGTTAGTGAGGCGTAGCTGGCGGCTGCTGTTGGCATCTCCATGTGTCCACTCACTGTTCCCCCGCACACATGCAGGGAAACAGGAAATGCAACAGGGAGTAATGTGGAACAGATTTGACTCGTCTGCAGCCAGATCCTCCACTCTGCCAAGCACAGCGCCGACGACTGGAAGACAAATTAAGACAGGCAATAAAAGATGATAAAAAAAAAACACAAGCAGACGAGATGACACATGATACAGTGTGAGGAATGCAAACGTACAGGATGCCATGAAGAAGACATCTGTCCACCGTCTCTTCATCTCTGTCATTAGGATGCAGCCGCTAATTAAAGCTGGAGCCGAGCTCTGAGGATCAATGCGAGCCTCAGCACAGTGCACAGGGCGAGAGAGAGAGAGAGAGAGAGAGAGCAGGGCTGGACGTCTGCTGCTTTATCGAGTCTCCACTCGCTTTACAGGAGAGGCTGCTAACAGCTAACCAGCAGCAGCACAGTGAATCAGTTCATTCTTTATTTAATCATAAGACAAATCAACCACAACCAGCTGCAAACCTGACCTCAGTAATAAACGAGCTGCGGACAAAATGTCTTTCTAAAAATAGTTCCTGAAAAGTCAGAATTAAAACCCCACCCAAAAATAGTCTTACCTTTGTAAAACACTTAATATTTCATATGTCCACTTTTCCCCATGTTCCAAAAATAGTACTGAAGTCCCTCTGTCCAAAAATACTCTCACTTTCCCGAAAGATCTAATACTACAACGATCTAATACTACAAAGATCTAATACTACAAAGATCTAATACTACAAAGATCTTATACTACAACGATCTAATACTACAACGATCTAATACTACAAAGATCTAATACTACAAAGATCTAATACTACAAAGATCTAATACTACAAAGACCTAATACTACAAAAAAAAGTCCTGAAGTCATAATAAAATCCCACTTTCGAACAGTTCTGCCGTCATCATCCCTGTTTTGCAGAATATTAAATCTTTTTCAAAAACAGTCTGACTTTCTAAAATACCTGATGATAATAATAATAATAATAATAATAATAATAATAATAATAATAATAATAATAATAATAATAATAATAATACTGACATGTCCTGATGTCCCCACTTTCCCAAAACATTACGGACGTCCTCGCTCTCCAGCACCGGTTTGGTCGATCGATGGCAGCGACCAATCAGCTGCTGGATCAGCGGGCTGCTCTCAGCACCTTCCTGCAGCTCGGCCTCTGCAGCCGCCTCCATCACTGCTGATGTTGGGCATGTTCGCCTCCATCACTGCTGATGTTGGGCATGCTCGCCTCCATCACTGCTGATGTTGGGCATGCTCGCCTCCATCACTGCTGATGTTGGGCATGCTCGCCTCCATCACTGCTGATGTTGGGCATGCTCCATCACTGCTGATGTTGGGCATGTTTGCCTCCATCACTGCTGATGTTGGGCATGTTCGCCTCCATCACTGCTGATGTTGGGCATGTTCGCCTCCATCACTGCTGATGTTGGGCATGCTCCATCACTGCTGATGTTGGGCATGCTCGCCTCCATCACTGCTGATGTTGGGCATGCTCGCCTCCATCACTGCTGGTGTTGGGCATGCTCCATCACTGCTGATGTTGGGCATGCTCGCCTCCATCACTGCTGATGTTGGGCATGCTCCATCACTGCTGATGTTGGGCATGCTCCATCACTGCTGATGTTGGGCATGCTCCATCACTGCTGATGTTGGGCATGCTCGCCTCCATCACTGCTGATGTTGGGCATGCTCCATCACTGCTGATGTTGGGCATGCTCCATCACTGCTGATGTTGGGCATGCTCGCCTCCATCACTGCTGATGTTGGGCATGCTCCATCACTGCTGATGTTGGGCATGCTCCGTCACTGCTGATGTTGGGCATGCTCCGTCACTGCTGATGTTGGGCATGCTCGCCTCCATCACTGCTGATGTTGGGCATGCTCGCCTCCATCACTGCTGATGTTGGGCATGCTCCATCACTGCTGATGTTGGGCATGCTCCATCACTGCTGATGTTGGGCATGCTCGCCTCCATCGCTGCTGATGTTGGGCATGCTCCATCACTGCTGATGTTGGGCATGCTCCATCACTGCTGATGTTGGGCATGCTCCATCACTGCTGATGTTGGGCATGCTCCATCACTGCTGATGTTGGGCATGCTCGCCTCCATCACTGCTGATGTTGGGCATGCTCCGTCACTGCTGATGTTGGGCATGCTCCATCACTGCTGATGTTGGGCATGCTCCATCACTGCTGATGTTGGGCATGCTCCGTCACTGCTGATGTTGGGCATGCTCGCCTCCGTCACTGCTGATGTTGGGCATGCTCGCCTCCATCACTGCTGGTGTTGGGCATGCTCGTGGCTCTGATGCTTTGATTACCTCGAGGCTTGCAGCTGCCGCTCTGTCCAATTAGTGTTATAGATGAGCTTCGTCTCATCAGCGCGGCTGCCTCCTTCCTCACACCTATGCTGGCCCCCTCGCCGCCAGGCCGGACCCCGAGCAGGGGCGACGGAGGCAGCGACCGGACCTCGGGGGACCTCATCGGAGAAGTCAGCCAGAGGAGGTGAATCTTTGAAGTCAGCTGTTTTTCCAGGGAAGCGGCTCCTCGGAGGCAGATTGTGGACGTGTTGTTCTGAGTCTGAGAGCCGGCAGCTTCAGAGCTGATCTTATTATCTCAGTAATCCGCCTGTTCTAAGAATCACAAGCAGATCAGTGTCAGGTCAAACATACTCCAAAAAAAGAAACTGAGATCGTAACAATAATCAGTGAAGTGCTGCAAGTCCTGTAATATGACAAATCAGTGCTAAACTGACAGTATATAGAAAATAGTTCAGAGAGATGAGTTCTAACTATAGATGGTAACTCTGCATGACGTGACGTGTTTTCAATATAAAAGGATCTGGATGAGGTTTCGCTGCCCTGTGCACACTCGCAGTCTGCATAAGAGACGTCTGTAAAAGTGGTGATGGGTCAGTTATGACTCTGATTCTTTCTAATGTGAGTTTTTGATCCATGTTATATTTGTGAAACTCTCCTGATCTGAAAATCATCACAAAGAAAAGTCGATAGATTCAAATGAACGAGAAACAACTGAAATCTCTGAAATATACGTTTGAATTAAATGAATTAATTTAGTCTGATAAAATACTTTAAATTTAAAATAGGTTTTGCATTTCCTGTAATACTGTTATTATCCCATTCATGCAGGTAGCTCATGTTTGAGAGGGAAAAGTTGTATGAATATAGCAGCAGGTTAATGGAGGCAGAAACGCTGAACTTCATTAATTCTGCAGTTTGTCACAGTTTCGTATTGTCGGGCTGCAGCTGCTTGTTTCTACGTGAAGCTCGTCAGCGCTAATCTCTCCGGGGATCAGAGCGACTGAGCTCGATTAACAGCTCCTTCACAGCGATGCTACTCGTCAGCCGGGCAGGAAACAGAGGCGGCGTGGTACCAACATTAGCCCAGTTAGTGTCTGACAGCCTGTAGGTGACACGTCCTGCAGCACTTCCTTCTTCTATCTGCAGAAATAATCCCAGGTCCGATGCACCTGTCATACAAATGAACCCCCTCATGTTTTATTAATGAGCGTTTCATGAATAGATGTCCTCTGTGTTTCTGACACTCATAAATTGCAGGGTATTCTGGGAGGCTTAGCGTGGCTGTCGTTAGAGGTCCCGGCGTTGGGTCAGAACCTCGCTGCGTCGTACAGAGAAGCAGCAGCTACACGACACAATAACTGGGCGCGCAAAGCGAAGGCGTGAATATGTGAGGGAGGCTTCTGTTTCTGCTCCTGTGTCACCCTGACAGGTGTGACACAGAAGAAATAGTCCTCGCCACAAACGTGCGAAACAATCTCACCAACCGGAGCGCCATGAACACGAGGATAGGAACGAGGTGTGAAGAAGAAAAGCAGCTGTGTTTACTGTCGGCTCCGTCCATTAATGAAGTGCAGCCTCTATTTCTGCATCTGATTCCTCAGAGCCAGAAAACAAACGAGTATCACATCAGGCGCTCATCAAACGTGTCCTGACCTGTTATTCAGTCAGTGTCGAGGAAGCAGCCGAGCAAAAACTCAGACATGTTGGTGTCTTCTGTATTTTATCTTCTAGATAAAGACTCATTCAAAGTGCTGAACACTGTCCTGTCAGTCGATGTGCACCGTCCTCCAAACGTGGTGCCACCGCCCAAGAACAAGAACGCCCCATGAAGCATCCTGACTGTGTCACAACATTAAACTTCCACTGGGACCAGGGACGGACTGGCCATCTGGTATACCGTGCATTTGCCCAGTGGGCCGACAAGTCCCGATATATATGTATTTAACGGGTAGATCACACACCACAAACACACTCTTGGGCTTAGCGATGGGCAATGTGGGCCGCGCAGGAGGAAAAATTGGTTATGGGCTGCTCTGGTCCAAAATGCCAGGGCCGATTTTTTTGTCCCAGTCCGTCCCTGACTGGGACGTGCAGGAAACATCAAGTAAAGATTATTTAGAGTCTCTGTATGGATGACTGCTTGTTATTGTATAAATAATTAAATCAACTCAGTGATAAAATAAAAAAAGACTCAGTCAGTGAAAAATCAAAGTGTGTTTTCACTAGGGATGTAACGATACACTCAACTCACGACTCGATTCGAGTCACGATTTTTTGTTCACGATACGATTTTTTCACTCATTATATTTATTATACTTTTTATTTGTAGGAAAAAAATCTTTCTTTACAGAAACTCTCAAACAGTTTGTGTTCTCTTATAAAAAGTGCAACTTACATCTTAAACAACAGAACTCATGACAGATATCTGCTTTCTGTAGAAACAGTCTCACAGTAAACTGCTGTTAACTGCTGTGATGTGCAGTTTTCCTCTCGAGGCGTAACCAAATTAACTTTTCTGATCAGCAGCCAATGTGGCTGGTAAGTTTTGTACATAACAATAAAATAAAAACATTAAAACTTGCGTCAATTTCCACAGAGCACCTCGAGCGGGCGGAAGCCAGACACAGGAAAAGCAAAGAGAACCCGGTGGATTTTCAAAATAAAATACCCCGTGCAAACTGCCGGTCGTAAAAACAGACAAACTAACTAACTACGTAACATATTTAGACATGTAGAAGCATGTTTAGAAGAACATACACCGGGAAAATGTCCAAATCTGAGCAGGTAAACAAAGTCTGGCGGGCTAAGCGCTCGCTCCTGAAACTCTCCCGGTGGGTTTGAAGTCGCGTGCAGGACGGACCAAACACGCCACGCTCACGCAACGCGGCGGGAAGCCTGTTTGACCAGTGAGAGCACGCGCTGTGCGGGTTCCCATTCAACAAGAATCAAGATTCATTTCTTCTGTCAACCGATGCGAGTCGTCACGCATCTGTACCGATTTTTAATCGTGTCACGATGCATCGTTACATTTCTGGTTCTCGCAGACGTTTGCAGACGTTTCTTTATCTATGACTGCGATGCTCACTGATAGATTAGCACGGAGCTCACTGGCTTCAGCTCGGTCACTCTGTCACTTCTCACACCAACTATTCACTCACATTTAATCTCGCAGAGACGCTTCGGGCCTGGTAATAACTCACACAAAAGCCACGTGACTCCCGGACTCATTAGCTAATAACATACAGTAACATGGTTGGAGGCTGGAAGTTCTCCGTCAGCTGGTGGAGCAAACTTCATCTTTCCATCAGCCAGAACGTCCGATTCTGCCTTTAAACAAACGCCTCGCATCCTTTATAAGAGCCGATTCTTCTGGGGTAAGTATGAATAAGTCAAACCCTCAGTAGTAAATAACCGTCCCAGCAGCAGAATACTGTTGTAGGATAAAGTGTAATTATAAGAACTGCCAAGGTGTGTCTGAGGCATATGGCTGTTTCTCGCTGGGTGACTGTTGTCAGACAGTTTGTGATTACTGCTGTTTTATTTATTTCCAGCTTCCTTGTTTCTCGGAGGATTTCAGCTGCCGCCAAAGGCTGTGTCCTGGTCATCCATCATTTAAAGGTGCCAGTCAATAAATTATATGAGTGAATGATTCATTCAGGCACTAAGTGCAAGCAAATACTGTGTAAGCTGCCCGTGTTCATGTTCAGAAGAGGAGCTTCCTCTTTAATTCATCAGCCCGTTCCTGCTCGTACACTGTAAAAACATGCTCTGTGTTTGAAAATCAGCTCGTGTCAGGTTCAAGCTGCATTTTTCTTTCTTTGTCTTGTTTCTTATTAAAGAACAACGAGTTTCTTAGTGCGACAACAAATTGTTCAAATTTGCCATTGGTGGAAGAACTCTCAGGAGCTGTACCTTGCTTGAGTATATTTAAATATGTTGTTTTATATTTCTACAAGATATTAAAGAGGAAATTCTTGGATTTTTTTCTTCTTTCCTCTCTCATTAATTATCTCTGCAGAGCTGGAGGTCTTCAGGAGGTCTGTGAAGGTCTACAGCAGGGGTGGGCAAACTTTGGGCCACATTGGGTTTTAAAATTTGACAGATGCAGAGTGTGGATGATTGACACCTGTCACCTGTCGACCAATCAGAGTCAGGAGAATCGCTTAGTACCGCCCACATTCACCTTTGACCCACCAATGACGATCAAGAATGAAGTAAACTCAAAGGTGGTATATCACAGCAAGAGGTCTCACTTCACTGTCAAAGCCTCTTTGTCTTTATAACAACCAGGAGCTTCTCACGAAACAGCAAAGATATAACTACTGCGTGATTTTGTGGGTTTTGTTGCTTCTCTTTGGGGGCTAGCTCGCCGAGTTTTCATCGCACAGTGATGAGACACATACCTTTGTAAGATATATTTTTGGTTTTTGGATGTGGATAAGTTCGGCGATGTCTGGTCTAGAGGGACGCCCCTGATCTGTAGGAGCTGGTAGGACGTTCCACCAACGGGAACAACAGACAGAAAAGTTTGGACTGTCCTGAGCCAGGAGGAGGAAACATCTGTCTGTGTGAGGACGATCAGGAACCAGAGACGCTTTGTCGTCAAGGTAGCAGCTCATGCAGGTTCATCACCTGGAACTTTTCAATGAACAGGTACATGAACCTGTTCATTGAAAAGCTTTCCAGATGCACCAGGTGTTGCACCAGGGCGGCTGTGGCTCAGAGGCAGAGCGGGTCGTCCACCAATCAGATGATCGGCGGTTCGATCTCCGGCTCCTCCGGTCTGCATGCCCACTTTGAGTGGTCGGAAGACTAGAAAGGCGCTATATAAGTACAGTCCATTTATCATTACCAATTAGCACAGTTTCTGACCTTCTGATTGTGTCTGAGGCGTCAGTTGTTCAATCGTAGTGTTGACACAGTGATTCAACTTCCCAAAGATCTGAATAAAAAGCAGCCGACAGGAGTTCAGCATGTACGGGAGCTTCTTCAAGGTTCAGTCAGCATCAGTTCATGGTTTGTACTTATACAGTAGATAATACAGGGTGAGTGAAACCTATGACAGGAAACAATCTTCATTAAAATGTGAATTCTTAGTGTGTTGAAGCCTCCGTCTTTACAGCCGCTTACGTAGCGCAGCAGTCCTCTGTCGTATCGAAGATTCATTTTCTTAATATCTGCCGCTGAACGCTGTGTGGAGCGGCTCAGAGGTGCCGCCCGGTGACAAGAGGCGACTTGTTTCGGTTCAGTGTTTGTGGAATAAAAGCAACAGGAAGACAGACAGGCGCTCTGCACCCGAGGCCATAATTATCCTGTTTGTTTCAAGGCCGCCGTTTTGTTTTATTCAAATCTCCGCAGGGCTGACGGGGCCGGGGAAAAGCTCATTTTACTGTCATGTCAGGTCTGTCAGCGCCAAGACGCAGCTTTGCATTAAGTATCCCGAGTCCTTTGTTACAGTGAATGAACTGCAGGAAGCAGCCGTGTTTTAACAGCCACCTGCAGACAGGAATAACACTCATCTTAATACTCCTGCACACCAACGGCAAGTCACATTTTCAACTGTCACGAGGAGGCGTCAGTGTTGAGAGGAGACGAGGAAATGCTCCATGACTTGATCAATAAGTGGATTTATTAATTACAGTTTCAGTGCGACAGATCATTTAGTGAAACGTACAGAGCTGATGTTTGACTGTGAACTGGGTGAAAATCTTGTTTTTGTCTTTATGCATGAAATGTGGCGGCGTCGTGGGGACAAAAGACGAAGACAAAGACTCAAAGACGGCTGAAACTCGGCTTGGACAGACAGACATGGATCAGCTACCCTGTAGAGGTGTCATTGGTCGAGGGGTAATTTGCTTTTTTTGAATATGTAAAGAGGATTTAATGTAGAACTGGGTGTTTTTGTCGTGGACACACAGACACTTCCTGGGTGGGTGTGGGTTGTGTCACTGAATGGCTGCTGCTTGGAATGAGTCTATAAATACTTTGTTCATGGATGAAATAACTCAAAGTATGAAATAACTGGAGAAGAAATAACTCTGCTCGCCTCCTGCCACCGCTGCTGACATGATTATTTCATGTAATGACTCTGGAGATGATTTTCCTTCCTGCCTCCTCTTTCTCTTCTTCTTTTGTTCCTCTTCGCTCACAACACGGCGGTGAGACGATGATGACTCTGTTTCTGTTTTTTCTTCTTCTTTAATGCTCCAAACCAGAAAGAAAGAAAAATGAAGAACGAGTTTCTGTGAAGCTGCTGCTGAATTCCAAGAAAAGAATCAGAGATGAAGACGGATTTAAAGTCTTCATGAAACAGAGCAGAGTGATGTCGTGCTGAACAGAACCTCTGAACCGGCAGTGTCCAGTCTAACAGCGAACACAGAGACAGAACCTCTGAACCGGCAGTGTCCAGTCTAACAGCGAACACAGAGACAGAACCTCTGAACCGGCAGTGTCCAGTCTAACAGCGAACACAGAGACAGAACCTCTGAACCGGCAGTGTCCAGTCTAACAGCGAACACAGAGACAGAACCTCTGAACCGGCAGTGTCCAGTCTAACAGCGAACACGGAGACAGAACCTCTGAACCGGCAGTGTCCAGTCTAACAGCGAACACGGAGACAGAACCTCTGAACCGGCAGTGTCCAGTCTAACAGCGAACACGGAGACAGAACCTCTGAACCGGCAGTGTCCAGTCTAACAGCGAACACGGAGACAGAACCTCTGAACCGGCAGTGTCCAGTCTAACAGCGAACACGGAGACAGAACCTCTGAACCGGCAGTGTCCAGTCTAACAGCGAACACGGCGACAGAACCTCTGAACCGGCAGTGTCCAGTCTAACAGCGAACACGGAGACAGAACCTCTGAACCGGCAGTGTCCAGTCTAACAGCGAACACAGCGACAGAACCTCTGAACCGGCAGTGTCCAGTCTAACAGCGAACACAGAAACAGAACCTCTGAACCGGCAGTGTCCAGTCTAACAGTGAACACAGCGACAGAACCTCTGAACCGGCAGTGTCCAGTCTAACAGCGAACACAGAAACAGAACCTCTGAACCGGCAGTGTCCAGTCTAACAGCGAACACAGTAACAGAACCTCTGAACCGGCAGTGTCCAGTCTAACAGCGAACACAGAGACAGAACCTCTGAACCGGCAGTGTCCAGTCTAACAGTGAACACGGCGATAGAACCTCTGAACCGGCAGTGTCCAGTCTAACAGTGAACACGGCGACAGAACCTTTGAACCGGCAGTGTCCAGTCTAACAGCGAGTTGAGTTTCTAATTGTGGATCTGAAGCTTCATTGTTTCTGAGCAGATTTATCTGTGGAGGAGGTGAAGTGTGTGATTCAGGTCCTTCAGTTTCATTCATGTCAGAAATTGTCACGATTCAGTTCAGTGGTTCATGAAGTGGAACCGAGTACAGACAAAGAAAAGTACCGTGAACCGAAAGTAACTCTGAGACAGACAAAAGAAGACACATGGGACACTGGACACAGGTGAGACTCACGAGGGACAGGTGGAGCCAATCAAAGAGAGAGACTTCCAAAATAAAACAGGAAACAACAAACTTAAAACCATCAGCAGCATCTGTCATCACATCACATCAGTTGAACCTTAGATTCAAAGCTCTGTCAGTCTTGAGAGCGCCGTGCATTATTAACAGTCACTTCATCATCCTGTTACATCTCTGGGTTTTATTACTCTTTATTCTCTTGTTCTTGTCCCGATTGTTCAGAAATCAGCACAGCAAACAAACACCTGGACTACTTTCAGCGGCGGATTCATCCACATGATGTTTGACAACAAGATGAATGCGGCGTGTCAGCGAGCTGATCTTCTAAATGTATCTGAAGTCTGTTTCACGTCCTCGGTGTCAGGACGACACGAACAGGATGAACCCGTGTCCTCCTCGGCTGCAGCAGGCCAGCGAGTGTCCCGTCCCGGACACAGCAGGTTCTCCCCGAGACAGGTGATCCATCAGCTCCTGCAGGGCGGGGCTTCCACGGCCTCGGAGCCAATCGGCTGCGAGATGTGTCCCCCTCACCCGCCTTCTCGCAGAGCCTAAAAGCAGCTGTCCTGGTGCTGTGGGAGGGACAAGGGCAGCGAGGAAGGCCCGACGTGGAGCCAGAGACGCTTTTAGAAACAGCGAGCAGCCCGATATAGCGGCCGGGACAGAAGAGGAGAGGACGGAGAGAACAGAGCGGTCAGGACGCCAACACCAGGCAAGGACACAAAGAGAGGCAGGGAGGGAGGACTCCTCCTCCACCACCTCCTCCTCCTCCTCTGGGCTCGTCCCAAGGACGAGCCCAGAGGAGGAGGAGGAGGAGGAGCAGGTGGATGAATGGAGGAGTCAGTTTGCTAAACTTTCCTGCAGCAGGACAGTCCTTCCTGCTGTGGGTGGAGTTTCTAAAAATGTGCTGATGCAGCGTCCCTCTGACTTTACCTCCCTGAAAACAGTTCATGAGCTCCACAAAGACGAAACAATGAAAAGATAAAAACAGGTTGGACACGACGAGAAGTCAGAGAAGGAAATGCAACTTTCACTGCAAACGTAAAACATAAAATATACATATGAATATATTAAACAAAGGCTGAATAATTTGCAGATAAACAGGAGGGATCAGTGTATTTGTTAGGGACTATTTTCAGATGTGGATTCATCCACATTTCGTGCTGTAATGAGTTATGAGTCCAGCCCAGCAGACAGCAGCTCACACCCTGGACCTTTAAACCTGGTGCTACAAACACTGACACTGACCCAGTGCTCTGAGCTCACAACCGGACAAACAAATGGAGCTAACAGACTGAGCTTACATGAGCTAACAGCAGCTAACAAACTGAGCTAACATGAGCTAACAGCAGCTAACAAACTGAGCTAACATGAGCTAACAGCAGCTAACAAACTGAGCTAACATGAGCTAACAGCAGCTAACAGACTGAGCTAACATGAGCTAACAGCAGCTAACAGACTGAGCTAACATGAGCTAACATAAGCTAACAGCAGCTTACAGACTGAGCTAACATGAGCTAACAGCAGCTAACAGACTGAGCTAACATGAGCTAACAGCAGCTAACAAACTGAGCTAACATGAGCTAACAGCAGCTAACAAACTGAGCTAACATGAGCTAACAGCAGCTAACAGACTGAGCTAACATGAGCTAACAGCAGCTAACAGACTGAGCTAACATGAGCTAACATAAGCTAACAGCAGCTTACAGACTGAGCTAACATGAGCTAACAGCAGCTAACAGACTGAGCTAACATGAGCTAACAGCAGCTAACAGACTGAGCTAACATGAGCTAACATAAGCTAACAGCAGCTTACAGACTGAGCTAACATGAGCTAACAGCAGCTAACAGACTGAGCTAACATGAGCTAACAGCAGCTGACAGACTGAGCTAACATGAGCTAACATAAGCTAACAGACTGAGCTAACAGACTGAGCTAACATGAGCTAACAGACTGAGCTAACATGAGCTAACAGCAGCTAACAGACTGAGCTAACATGAGCTAACATGAGCTAACAGCAGCTACAGCTGTCAGCAGATTACTTCACTGTCCATCATGAACTCTGTAAATCACAGAGAGTTGAGGCGGAGCAGCCGGAGGACATCAGAGGGAAAACCAGAAAACATTTTCTAAATAAAATATGATCCAGTTTCACCAGAATCAGTGAAATAGTTGCTGCTGTGTGACTTAGTGCCGTAAAGCGTTACGTACTTCTCCAGACCCGGAGCCCAAAGTTACATAGTGTGAGAACAGACGTACGAATGACAGAGACACCGTTCACCTGATCACAGGTCAGAGTGGGTCACCTGATCACAGGTCAGAGTGGGTCACCTGATCACAGGTCAGAGTGGGTCACCTGATCACAGGTCAGAGTGGGTCACCTGATCACAGGTGGGTCAGCGGGAGGTCACGTTCAGTCCAGCCTTTATTTAACCCTGGGGTCGTTTATGAGTCAACACGAGGTCGTCATGGTACTCTATCCACGTTTCCATGGCAACCGAACAAACTCAATCTGCTCTCGAGGAACAGCTGATCTGATCGAAGCTGAAATTGTTTTGTCAAGGTCGAGAGTGAAGAGCGAGTGAGTGAAGGAGGACTCGGTTTGAGAACGTGTCGTCGTCTTGAAGGTTTAAATATTAGAACTCTGTATGAAAAGAGAAAATGTGAAACGCTGCCGTCGACTTTCTCTCTGTCTTTGTGAAAGTGGCTGCGACACGACCATCCCGTCCTCCGTGTCCTTTCAGGGACAGTTTCAGTGAAGCGAGGACACGTTCACAGTTTAAAAGTTTTAAAGTTACACACACCGAAAACAAGAGGGCAGACAGAGGCCAGCAGCACCTGAACGCCTCACACTCCCTGACAGAGCCCAGCAGCACCTGAACGCCTCACACTCCCTGACAGAGCCCAGCAGCACCTGAACGCCTCACACTCCCTGACAGAGCCCAGCAGCACCCGAACGCCTCACACTCCCTGACAGAGCCCAGCAGCACCTGAACGCCTCACACTCCCTGACAGAGCACAGCACCTGAACGCCTCACACTCCAAGGCAGAGCTCAGCTCCTGAACGCCTCACACTCCCTGACAGAGCTCAGCTCCTGAACGCCTCACACTCCCTGACAGAGCACAGCAGCTCCTGAACGCCTCACACTCCCTGACAGAGCCCAGCTCCTGAACGCCTCACACTCCAAGGCAGAGCCCAGCAGCACCTGAACGCCTCACACTCCAAGGCAGAGCCCAGCAGCACCTGAACGCCTCACACTCCCTGACAGAGCACAGCAGCACCTGAACACCTCACACTCCCTGACAGAGCACAGCACCTGAATGCCTCACACTCCCTGACAGAGCCCAGCGGCTCCTGAACGCCTCACACTCCCTGACAGAGCCCAGCAGCACCTGAACGCCTCACACTCCCTGACAGAGCCCAGCAGCTCCTGGACGCCTCACACTCCCTGACAGAGCTCAGCAGCACCTGAACGCCTCACACTCCCTGACAGAGCACAGCAGCACCTGAACGCCTCACACTCCCTGACAGAGCCCAGCAGCACCCGAACGCCTCACACTCCCTGACAGAGCCCAGCAGCACCTGAACGCCTCACACTCCCTGACAGAGCTCAGCTCCTGAACGCCTCACACTCCCTGACAGAGCACAGCAGCACCTGAACGCCTCACACTCCCTGACAGAGCCCAGCAGCACCTGAACGCCTCACACTCACTGACAGAGCCCAGCACCCGAACGCCTCACACTGCCTGACAGAGCCCAGCACCTGAACGCCTCACACTCCCTGACAGAGCCCAGCAGCACCCGAACGCCTCACACTCCCTGACAGAGCCCAGCAGCACCTGAACGCCTCACACTCCCTGACAGAGCACAGCACCTGAACGCCTCACACTCCAAGGCAGAGCTCAGCTCCTGAACGCCTCACACTCCCTGACAGAGCCCAGCAGCACCTGAACGCCTCACACTCCCTGACAGAGCCCAGCAGCTCCTGAACGCCTCACACTCCCTGACAGAGCCCAGCTCCTGAACGCCTCACACTCCCTGACAGAGCCCAGCAGCACCTGAACGCCTCACACTCCAAGGCAGAGCCCAGCAGCACCTGAACGCCTCACACTCCAAGGCAGAGCACAGCAGCACCTGAACAACTCACACTCCCTGACAGAGCACAGCACCTGAATGCCTCACACTCCCTGACAGAGCCCAGCGGCTCCTGAACGCCTCACACTCCCTGACAGAGCCCAGCACCTGAACGCCTCACACTCCCTGACAGAGCCCAGCAGCACCTGAACGCCTCACACTCCCTGACAGAGCACAGCACCTGAACGCCTCACACTCCCTGACAGAGCCCAGCAGCACCTGAATGCCTCACACTCCCTGACAGAGCCAAGCTCCTGAACGCCTCACACTCCCTGACAGAGCCCAGCAGCACCTGAACGCCTCACACTCCCTGACAGAGCCCAGCACCTGAACGCCTCACACTCCCTGACAGAGCACAGCACCTGAACGCCTCACACTCCCTGACAGAGCACAGCACCTGAACGCCTCACACCCTGACAGAGCCCAGCAGCACCTGAACGCCTCACACTCACTGACAGAGCCCAGCACCCGAACGCCTCACACTGCCTGACAGAGCCCAGCACCTGAACGCCTCACACCCTGACAGAGCCCAGCAGCACCTGAACGCCTCACACTCCCTGACAGAGCCCAGCAGCACCTGAACGCCTCACACTCCCTGACAGAGCACAGCACCTGAACGCCTCACACTCCAAGGCAGAGCTCAGCTCCTGAACGCCTCACACTCCCTGACAGAGCCCAGCAGCACCTGAACGCCTCACACTCCCTGACAGAGCCCAGCAGCTCCTGAACGCCTCACACTCCCTGACAGAGCCCAGCTCCTGAACGCCTCACACTCCCTGACAGAGCCCAGCAGCTCCTGAACGCCTCACACTCCCTGACAGAGCCCAGCAGCTCCTGAACGCCTCACACTCCCTGACAGAGCCCAGCTCCTGAACGCCTCACACTCCCTGACAGAGCCCAGCAGCTCCTGAACGCCTCACACTCCCTGACAGAGCCCAGCTCCTGAACGCCTCACACTCCAAGGCAGAGCCCAGCAGCACCTGAACGCCTCACACTCCAAGGCAGAGCACAGCAGCACCTGAACAACTCACACTCCCTGACAGAGCACAGCACCTGAATGCCTCACACTCCCTGACAGAGCCCAGCGGCTCCTGAACGCCTCACACTCCTGACAGAGCCCAGCACCTGAACGCCTCACACTCCCTGACAGAGCCCACAGCACCTGAACGCCTCACACTCCCTGACAGAGCACAGCACCTGAACGCCTCACACTCCCTGACAGAGCCCAGCAGCACCTGAATGCCTCACACTCCCTGACAGAGCCAAGCTCCTGAACGCCTCACACTCCCTGACAGAGCCCAGCAGCACCTGAACGCCTCACACTCCCTGACAGAGCCCAGCACCTGAACGCCTCACACTCCCTGACAGAGCACAGCACCTGAACGCCTCACACTCCCTGACAGAGCACAGCACCTGAACGCCTCACACTCCCTGACAGAGCCCAGCACCTGAACGCCTCACACTCCCTGACAGAGCCCAGCAGCACCTGAACGCCTCGCTCTCCCTGACAGAGCCCAGCAGCTCCTGAACGCCTCACACTCCCTGACAGAGCACAGCACCTGAACGCCTCACACTCCCCGACAGAGCACAGCACCTGAACGCCTCACACTCCCTGACAGAGCCCAGCAGCACCTGAACGCCTCACACTCCCTGACAGAGCCCAGCAGCACCTGAACGCCTCACATTCCCTGACAGAGCCCAGCACCTGAACGCCTCACACTCCCTGACAGAGCACAGCACCTGAACGCCTCACACTCCCTGACAGAGCCCAGCAGCACCTGAACGCCTCACACTCCCTGACAGAGCCCAGCACCTGAACGCCTCACACTCCTGACAGAGCACAGCACCTGAACGCCTCACACTCCCTGACAGAGCCCAGCAGCTCCTGAACGCCTCACACTCCCTGACAGAGCCCAGCTCCTGAACGCCTCACACTCCCTGACAGAGCCCAGCAGCACCTGAACGCCTCACACTCCCTGACAGAGCCCAGCACCTGAACGCCTCACACTCCCTGACAGAGCACAGCACCTGAACGCCTCACACTCCCTGACAGAGCCCAGCAGCACCTGAACGCCTCACACTCCCTGACAGAGCCCAGCTCCTGAACGCCTCACACTCCCTGACAGAGCCCAGCAGCTCCTGAACGCCTCACACTCCCTGACAGAGCCCAGCACCTGAACGCCTCACACTCCCTGACAGAGCACAGCACCTGAACGCCTCACACTCCCTGACAGAGCACAGCACCTGAACGCCTCACACTCCCTGACAGAGCCCAGCACCTGAACGCCTCACACTCCCTGACAGAGCCCAGCAGCACCTGAACGCCTCGCTCTCCCTGACAGAGCCCAGCAGCTCCTGAACGCCTCACACTCCCTGACAGAGCACAGCACCTGAACGCCTCACACTCCCCGACAGAGCACAGCACCTGAACGCCTCACACTCCCTGACAGAGCCCAGCAGCACCTGAACGCCTCACACTCCCTGACAGAGCCCAGCAGCACCTGAACGCCTCACATTCCCTGACAGAGCCCAGCAGCACCTGAACGCCTC
>CM014083.1:37687529-37698856 GCA_004119915.2 Collichthys lucidus
GATGGGTGAACGCCTCCCATCATGCACCTCACAGAGGTGCATGATGGGAGGCGTTCACCCATCATGCACCCTCACAGAGGAGCATGATGAGGCGTTCACCCATCAGGTGCATCTTTAAAGACGCAGCCGACAGCCAGTCAGTCTCCCACTCACGTCTCATTTGTGTTTTCTTGTACATGATGTTTGGGTCAGCTGGGCCTCAGGTGGGATACCTGTTGGTTCAGTTAGACAGGGCTTAACATGGGACTCCTGCTTCACACAGGCACAGATAGAGGCCGGGGAACAAACCCAGACTCAGATAAAGGTTCTGAGGAAAATCAGAAAGTGGCTCAGTCAGTGAAGTGGCCGAGTTTGGGCTCTGACACAAGAAGCAGAGACAAACATCCAGGAGAGAGACATGCAGCCATTAAAGCCGCCTGACGAGCGAGTGAGGAGTGCAGAGCTAACAAAGAGAACGAGGACGAGATCGACGAGGACGTGAAGCTCCTGCGTGCTGCTGTGTGGCTCGTTTAATTTAAGATAATGGCCGCGCTCTGCTCAGTGTCACACTTCTACATGTGGTGTGAAAGCAGGAAGCGCGCCTGTTAAAGACAGGAGGGGAGGAAGCCGAAGAACTGAGTGACCCTGAAGAAACCAGAGCCGAGCGTGACACGAGAGAGCGAGGAGGCCGCGAACAGGAAACTGTTGCTTAGCAATGAAAGAGTAGAAGAAGTAACCGGGAGCAGATCTGCAGGTTAATAAGAAGCAGAGGAAGTCACAGTTTCACCAAGACGATCAATGAAGTGACAAACACTGAGGCGGTGAAGGCAACGGATCGCCCACGGCGACGGGTCTGACAGCGTGAGGCGAGCCAGAACATGTCG
Organism: Collichthys lucidus; assembly: GCA_004119915.2. NCBI lineage: Eukaryota > Metazoa > Chordata > Actinopteri > Sciaenidae > Collichthys > Collichthys lucidus. Next base: position 37,688,393 of record CM014083.1, read on the forward strand.
ATCAAACTCCAGAACCTCCAAGTCAAACGGGTGGAAGAACCCGAATGCAGCAGGAAATAAATGAAAGTCACTTTTACACCTGGCACCGTTCAAAGCAACAGCTGGAACCGTCTCTCTGGGCCTGGGGGAAGTCCGCGGGCTCCGGCTGGGGAAACCCGTCCAACAAGCAGGTGATTTGAAGCAAACAAACCAGGAACCAGCCGACGGTAGCCGGGCCGGCACCAGCTGGTGGAATCCAAGGGGCCGAAGCTGAAACTCAGGTCATACAGAAGGCAGGGCGGTTTCTGGGATTACAGCGAGACAGGTTGGTCCGCAAGGCAACGAGAGACCAGACCAGAGAAGGAACCTGTGCTCTATGGAGACTGCATCTGGCTCCAGGACAGGGGGAGAAAAAAACCGGTACCGGGGTACCACTAAAACATTCAGTGGCGTTTGCAGTCACTCTGGGTCAGAAAATAGATCCACTAACAACATGCATTCAAGGAAACGTCTGTTTAAAAATTATTTTTAACTCTTTGTGAAATGTTTCTGAACTGTCCGTGCTGACGGAGCCTCGGCCGGGCCTCTCCCCTCGGTGGTCTCCTCTGCGTCCAGCCTTCGACGCGTTTACAACACGTTTAGTGTCCCAGTTAAAATCAGTAGGAGAGTTCGCAGTTATGTTTCGTGTTCTGTTCAGAAAGCTCGGGACAGAAACTGCTGATGAGCTAACAGAGTTCACTCAGGGGTTAGTTTAAAAAGAATAAATTCAGAGACTTATCATATTCTAAAATTATTGGTCTAACTTAAAAAATGATTTATTTGTATTCAGTGTTAAAAACTTTTATCTGGCTCTCGTGGAAATACATTACGTGGCTTTCATGGCTCTGTCCGGCTTTATTACTGGCCTGATTGCTGATGGGAAGCAGGTGAGTCAGGCAGGTGAGGGGAGTTGGTCTGATGAGGAGGGCGTGGCTGGCAGGTGAGGGGAGTTGGTCTGATGAGGAGGGCGTGGCTGGCAGGTGAGGGGAGTTGGTCTGATGAGGAGGGCGTGGCTGGCAGGTGAGGGGAGTTGGTCTGATGAGGAGGGCGTGGCTGGCAGGTGAGGGGAGTTGGTCTGATGAGGAGGGCGTGGCTGGCAGGTGAGGGGAGTTGGTCTGATGAGGAGGGCGTGGCTGGCAGGTGAGGGGAGTTGGTCTGATGAGGAGGGCGTGGCTGGCAGGTGAGGGGAGTTGGTCTGACGAGGAGCGTGGCTGGCAGGTGAGGGGAGTTGGTCTGATGAGGAGGGCGTGGCTGGCAGGTGAGCGAGGAGCAGACTGTGACAGCGAGGCGGACATGCAGCTGAAAGATGTAACTTAATGTCAGAACTGAAACTTTTTCAAGGTTTGGCAGAAAAAACGTCGATATTTTATAGATTTTAGCTGGATTATTGTGATCAGACACATTTAATAAAGTGATGGCACTAATGATTTTACAGAAAAACACTGTCAACTATCTGAACTAAACTAAAACTGTTATTTAACAGATCTTCAGGCTGATCCAGAGACCGATCAGGGCCACAGCTGAAGCTTTTGTCGAGGTCCTTCAGATCTAAGATCAGCTGTGAAACCAAAAGGCCACGAGTGCTGTGATTTAAAATTTGAGATGTTAATTTTTCTGTTTGGATTTAACTACTCACATGATCCTAAAAGGGACTTTGCATCACGACCAACCGCTGAGTCCTGCTCCGGCTCCAAATGACATCACCGAGCCGAGATACATTGACTGTATTTACTATAGTGTGAGGAAGTGCAGAGACATCGATCTTTATATCTGTCAATGATACTGACACATTTCTAGAAAAGTCCAGAGAACTAGTTGAGTGAGTCTTAATGTATTCAGCTGAACTTCATTGTTTTTTTCAGTGACGCAGCTGTTTTCACTCAGAGCCTCATTTAACTCGACAAAGTGTCGCAGCCTGACCTCCGCTCCCGAGCCCGAGCCCGAGCCCGAGCGGCGGTTCTGCTCCGCTTTCATTCTGTCTTTGATTCCCCGCCGCTGACTGTACAGTACATTTGCATGTTTGACTAAATAATGTGAGCTGAGTCGGATCCGGCTGCTGGCAGGCAGCGCTCGGCAGTAAAATAATGCTAATCAGGCCCGGGCCGAGCTGACCGGCGCTCTGGCAGCTCGGCCCGGGCCTAACAGGCAGAGAGGTAATACATTTTTAATTGCAAGTGTGATTATACGGCATGAGGAACCTGCACCGGCTGATTAAATGCATTTGGGTTAATATTAGAGGCCAATCATTCCCAGTGACAAAGCCTCTGGAGGAGGGAAGGTAATTGCGGGAGGACAATTATAATCCCTCATATTGTAATAACGGAAAATAATGTCCTCCAGGAGGCTTTTTTTTAACCAGGCACACAAAAGATAAATGATTGGATGGGCGCTCGTATGAACTGCCGGCAGAAAAAAAGGCGAGATTCATCAGAAACAATGATTGGATGCTTATGTCAGCGGTTAGGACGCGTCTGTACAATACAGAAATATTAGAGGCAATAACACAGATTGGTTGTTGTTGTTATTTCTAACAAATGGAGGCAAAACATCGTGGTTGGTTCCTGATTCCTGGCTCTGTCACTTAGTCTCGTATTCAGCTTTTATTCTGCCGGTAGAGAGCGACAGCTAATGTTAGCTCAGTTTGTTAGCTGCTGTTAGCTCATGTTAGCTCGGTCTGTTAGCTCAGTTTGTTAGCTGCTCTAAGCTAATGTTAGCTCAGTTTGTTAGCTGCTGTTAGCTCATGTTAGCTCGGTCTGTTAGCTCAGTTTGTTAGCTGCTCTAAGCTAATGTTAGCTCAGTTTGTTAGCTGCTGTTAGCTCATGTTAGCTCGGTCTGTTAGCTCAGTTTGTTAGCTGCTCTAAGCTAATGTTAGCTCAGTTTGTTAGCTGCTGTTAGCTCATGTTAGCTCGGTCTGTTAGCTCAGTTTGTTAGCTGCTCTAAGCTAATGTTAGCTCAGTTTGTTAGCTGCTGTTAGCTCATGTTAGCTCGGTCTGTTAGCTCAGTTTGTTAGCTGCTCTAAGCTAATGTTAGCTCAGTTTGTTAGCTGCTGTTAGCTCATGTTAGCTCGGTCTGTTAGCTCAGTTTGTTAGCTGCTCTAAGCTAATGTTAGCTCAGTCTGTTAGCTGCTGTTAGCTCAGTCTGTTAGCTGCTCTAAGCTAATGTTAGCTCAGTCTGTTAGCTGCTGTTAGCTCATGTTAGCTCAGTCTGTTAGCTGCTCTAAGCTAATGTTAGCTCAGTCTGTTAGCTGCTGTTAGCTCAGTCTGTTAGCTGCTGTTAGCTCATGTTAGCTCAGTCTGTTAGCTGCTGTTAGCTCAGTCTGTTAGCTCAGTTTGTTAGCTGCTCTAAGCTAATGTTAGCTCAGTCTGTTAGCTGCTGTTAGCTGCTCTTAGCTCAGTTTGTTAGCTGCTCTTAGCTGCTCTTAGCTCAGTCTGTTAGCTGCTCTTAGCTCAGTTTGTTAGCTACTTTTAGCTGCTCTTAGCTCAGTTTGTTAGCTGCTGTTAGCTGCTCTTAGCTCATGTTAGCTCAGTCTGTTAGCTATTGTGAGCTCAGTCTGTTAGCTACTGTTAGCTCATGTTAGCTCAGTCTGTTAGCTGCTGTTAGCTCAGTCTGTTAGCTGCTGTTAGCTCAGTCTGTTAGCTGCTGTTAGCTGCTCTAAGCTAATGTTAGCTCAGTCTGTTAGCTCATGTTAGCTCAGTCTGTTAGCTCATGTTAGCTCAGTCTGTTAGCTGCTGTTAGCTTAGTCTCTTAGCTGCTGTTAGCTCATGTTAGCTCAGTCTGTTAGCTCATGTTAGCTCAGTCTGTTAGCTGCTGTTAGCTCATGTTAGCTCAGTCTGTCAGCTGCTGTTAGCTCATGTTAGCTCAGTCTGTTAGCTGCTGTTAGCTCATGTTAGCTGCTGTTAGCTGCTGTTAGCTCATGTTAGCTGCTGTTAGCTCAGTCTGTTAGCTCATGTTAGCTCAGTCTGTTAGCTGCTGTTAGCTCATGTTAGCTCAGTCTGTTAGCTGCTGTTAGCTCATGTTAGCTGCTGTTAGCTCATGTTAGCTCAGTCTGTTAGCTGCTGTTAGCTCATGTTAGCGCAGTCTGTTAGCTCATGTTAGCTCATGTTAGCTCAGTCTGTTAGCTGCTGTTAGCTCATGTTAGCTCAGTCTGTTAGCTCATGTTAGCTCAGTCTGTTAGCTGCTGTTAGCTCATGTTAGCTCAGTCTGTTAGCTGCTGTTAGCTCATGTTAGCTGCTGTTAGCTCATGTTAGCTGCTGTTAGCTCATGTTATTGTTGAAATAGAGCTGGAAGTGTCCTCCAGTGAGCGTCCTGGACTGCAGTCAGGGGGTCTCCAGGGTTAAACAGGCTGATTTGTCTCAGAAACCAAACGGCAGCTTTTCTCTGGCTCTGCAGAGACAAACACATCGTGAGCTCTTTGCTCTGTGTGTTGATTAGAAATCAGGATCATGTGTTCGTCTCTTAGAAGCAACGCTGACCGCCGATTCCCCGTAGTCCCCTCTCCTCCAACCCCGTGGCCCGTGGCGACAGTTGCTAAGTAACTGAACACTTAGGCCTGCTGCACACTGAGTCAGAGGTTAAAAAGTAGAACATGCAGGACGCTTCCTGCGGCATGTGAAATATTATATGCTGCTCTCGTAATTATGCTGCAGGATCGATACTGTCCACCGTCGGGCTCGCCCTCCTCATCGTCAGAGAGCTCGCACTGCACCGGCGTGGGTGGCTGATTTCTCCAGCAGAGCTTCAGTTGTTGATTCGGAGAATCTCTGAGCTGGGCCTTTTGTTCCTGAAGCTGCTGGAAGCCATGTTTTCCTGAAAAGATGAACGCTCATCAGAGGTAAGCTAGAAAAAGAAGAGTGAGTTAAAGGATCATTTTACAACTTCTCCAATCATCTGTGCACGAAGGGTTTGAAAGAGCAGTGGATGAGTGGACTCACACTGTGATGGTGCAGTAACAGAGCAGCAGCAATGCATCTGCAGCAGCTGATTATAACATCGTCATGAGGACACAGGGTTTAAGGTATGTAGAGAAGGCGCCTGCACTGCATGTTAGCTCAGCCTCAACTCTCTGTGATTTACAGAGTTTATGATGGACAGTGAAGTAAACTGCTGACAGCTGTAGCTGCTGTTAGCTCATGTTAGCTCAGTCTGTTAGCTGCTGTTAGCTCAGTCTGTTAGCTCATGTTAGCTCAGTCTGTTAGCTGCTGTTAGCTCATGTTAGCTCATGTTAGCTCAGTCTGTTAGCTATTGTTAACTCATGTTAGCTCAGTTTGTTAGCTAATGTTAGCTCAGTTAGTTAGCTGCTGTTAGCTCATGTTAGCTCATTCTGATAGCTATTGTTAACTCATGTTAGCTCAGTTTGTTAGCTAATGTTAGCTCAGTCTGTTAGCTGCTGTTAGCTCAGTCTGTTAGCTGCTGTTAGCTCATGTTTGCTCAGTCTGTTAGCTGCTGTTAGCTCATGTTAGCTCAGTTTGTTAGCTGCTGTTAGCTCATGTTAGCTCATTCTGATAGCTATTGTTAACTCATGTTAGCTCAGTTTGTTAGCTAATGTTAGCTCAGTCTGTTAGCTGCTGTTAGCTCAGTCTGTTAGCTGCTGTTAGCTCATGTTTGCTCAGTCTGTTAGCTGCTGTTAGCTCATGTTAGCTCAGTTTGTTAGCTGCTGTTAGCTCATGTTAGCTGCTGTTAGCTCATGTTAGCTCAATCTGTTAGCTGCTGTTAGCTCATGTTAGCTCAGTTTGTTAGCTGCTGTTAGCTCATGTTAGCTGCTTTTAGCTCATGTTAGCTCAGTGTGTTAGCTGCTGTTAGCTCATGTTAGCTTAGTCTGTTAGCTGCTGTTAGCTCATGTTAGCTCAGTTCGTCAGCTTGGCGGTGAGCTCAGAGCGACAAGTGTTTGTACCAACAGGCGTTATGGACGACCAGAAAGAAGAAGAGGAGGTAACCAGGCTCAGCAGCCTCTATGGACATGATGGCAGAGGAGAAGAGAGTGAAGAGGACGCTGACGGAGGAAGCTAAGAAGAGAAAAGGAGAGAGTGAGCGAGCAAGAAGCCGCCGGACAAGAGTAAATGTGGGACTGAGTTTTAGTGGTTGGTTGGTTGGTTGATGAAATAACATGCGTGTCCTGGCAGATTACTCTGTAATGAACAAAGAAGGTGAGGTAGCATCTTCATGACACTATAAATCACACAGTCAGCCAAAGAACATGGAACCAGCTCCGTTAGGAAATGTGCTTCATCGTCACGGTAACTATGCTGCAGTCATGTTAATATCACATAAGTGCATTTGGACCTGAGTGTTCAGACCCTGGAGAGCTCGTCCAACCCCCCGAGTACAAAATATGAAAGGAAAGCTGAGAAGCTGCTCACAGAAATAAAAACAGAGATTATGGGATAATACAAATATAGCTCGTCTGATCCAGCAGGAGGCGGGGCTGCTCGTTAAGCCATGAATTCTGAATTAAAACATAAATATTCACTAACAGCATCAGTTGTATTTTAAGCAATAACAAGATATGCTCAGTGTTAGTCATTAACTTCCATCCAGATCTGCAGTAAACATGCTTTGTCTGCGCAGAATCCATGAGTCACCACAATATATGTGTGTTTTCTTAAGTGTATAACAGGAGTCATTAATGCTCTCATGCTGTTTTACAACGTCTCATGCCTCCAGATTCAAATGAGGTGTAAAACACGAGCCGGCGGCGGCAGCGTCGTTATAAACGAGGCAGCAAAGCCACGAGGCGATGCATCACCTGCGAGGCGCCACGTTCAAACACGACGCTGTGAACACTGACTTCACTGTCAGAGCATCAGGACAAACACGTGACCACGACACGGCGACTTCACTGCTGATGTAACATGATGACGTCATTATTCATGTCATGAAGTTTGAACCTGCAGCTCCAGGAGCTCTGGGCTGTGAAAGAACCCAGTCTGGGATCTGGATCTTTATATCGCCGTCCTCAAAGCCTCCTTCGACAAAAACAGTTTTACCTCACAGCTCACTACCGACTCGATCTGCAGCAGTTACTCAACATGTGTAAAGTCAAACAACAAGAGGTGTCGTTTAGCTCCGCCCCGTGTACGAAGGCTCAGTCCAGGGTTCGAATCCGACATCTTTCCCCGTCTCTCTCTCCACATGTCCTGTCTCTATCTGATGAAGCTTGTAAAGGGCAAAAAATGTCTTTAAAAAAATAAATAAAAGTCATACAAAAACAAATGACCCGTTGGAGGCAGCAGTGGACCAGTAATGTCTGTTTTTGTCAGTGTCTGTTGGCCAAAGCACAGATCGACATCAGAAATACTCTATATAAATAATAATATAAATATAACCAACACTTGATATTGATGTTTGTCCCTTTTTAAGACAGCGGCGTCCTTCCACCGGTCTATGTTCGTGCATGCGGTCGCTGTCATGTTGAAACAGGAAAGAGACAAACCAGCTCCATGGAGAAAGTTTGGTGTGACCTGCACAGAGCCGTGCACGTGTGTCCTCAAACATTTGGCCAGAAGTTCCTGAATATCACCTTCTGCGCTGTGACAGAGGCTGAGAGCCCCGTCGCCTCCGTCGGCGTCCTTAGAGGCCGAAAACCTGTTCGGCCTGCAGAGCAGCTCGGTAAACTGACAGAGGGAGAGAGAGGAACGGCCTGACACCGGCGGCCCGACCATGCGTGACGCTCACACTGTTCATGTTGCCAGGAAGAGAATAATTGGACAAAGTTTTCATGTAAATTTCCCGAGGCCACAGAATTTAAGGTGGGATCTGTGCATTCATGCAGATGACAAGTTGAGCTCCCGGTTTGTCCGGACTCCCTCTGAATAATCTGAAGGAGAAAGAGGCGACGCTGGAAAACCGTCCAGAAAAACAAGGAAGGTGACAGGAATTAAAGAGCCACATGTTCAGCTGAGAGGAAACAACACACAGACGAGCACGGCGAACCACGTCCACGATGTCTGCGGCGGCTGACGGGCAGAACGGAGGCGGGTGCAGCCGTAAAGGGGAAAGATGAAGGAGTCGTTGAATTAGATATGCGACAGAAATGAAAGGGAATAATTAGGCAATCATCAAAAAGGCACAATTTGTTAAAATTCTCGACACTAATGAAAAAAGGGTGATTGAAGCTGATTGTTTTTCAGAGCCGCGAGACACGAGGAGGAGAGGGAAACGGGAAACGTGAATGTTTGTGATGCTCAGACGGAGGCTGGCGTGTTGCTGCTGCGTCACAACGCTCAGGTCCACAAACACGCTGATTTCTGAAAGTGAGACCGGTTCAAAGCTTCCTGATTTTATTTTATTTTTTACTTTCTTAAGTGCTCCGTGGAGACGCCAGCCAACACTGCATTAACAAACCACAGAGGTGCAGCTGTCACGCTGAAAAATGCATTCACCTGTTTGACTCTTTGGGGATTTTCAGGTTTATTCCGGGAGGTTTGTTTCTGGTTTTGTTATGCCGTGTTCTCCACGTTACCAGCTGAGATCTGGGAATATGTTGAGATCAATAAAAAGAAAACACAAGCAGTCGTTTAATGAAAACATCATTATTTAAATAAATGATAGAAACGTCGTGATAAAGTGAAATTATCCTCAGACGCAGACCCAAAGATGTAAAAGTATTTTCCATCTGAAGCAAAGATCAGAAACATCAGAGGAGAGGTGTTCCTTGTTATCACACAAAGGTTTGGAGCCACTGAAAGAAACAAATTAGCTGCAAACGCACGGCTCCACTTCCACATGCTGTTTATTCATCGTCCAAAACATTTCAGAGAACGCCGAGCACGGGTCCAAGGTGACTTCTTCAAACGTTTTATTCAATCAAAAGTCAAAGACTCAAATTCAGTTTCTGATTATAAGTCCTCCGACTGCTCCGCCTCAACTCTCTGTGATTTACAGAGTTTATGATGGACAGTGAAGTAAACTGCTGACAGCTGTAGCTGCTGTTAGCTCATGTTAGCTCAGTCTGTTAGCTGCTGTTAGCTCATGTTAGCTTAGTCTGTTAGCTCATGTTAGCTCAGTCTGTTAGCTGCTGTTAGCTCATGTTAGCTCAGTTTGTTAGCTGCTGTTAGCTCATGTTAGCTCAGTCTGTTAGCTGCTGTTAGCTCATGTTAGCTTAGTCTGTTAGCTCATGTTAGCTCAGTCTGTTAGCTGCTGTTAGCTCATGTTAGCTCAGTTTGTTAGCTGCTGTTAGCTCATGTTAGCTCAGTCTGTTAGCTGCTGTTAGCTCATGTTAGCTCAGTCTGTTAGTTCATGTTAGCTCAGTCTGTTAGCTGCTGTTAGCTCATGTTAGCTCAGTTTGTTAGCTCATGTTAGCTCAGTTTGTTAGCTGCTGTTAGCTCAGTTTGTTAGCTGCTGTTAGCTCATGTTAGCTCAGTTTGTTAGCTGCTGTTAGCTCATGTTAGCTCAGTTTGTTATCTCATGTTACCTCATGTTAGCTCAGTTTGTTAGCGCATGTTAGCTCAGTTTGTTAGCTGCTGTTAGCTTATATTAGCTCAGGAAGAAGAAGAGGAGGTAACCAGGCTCAGCAGCTTCTATGGACATGATGGCAGAGGAGAAGAGAGTGAAGAGGACGCTGAAGGAGGAAACTAAGAAGAGAAAAGGAGAGAGTGAGCGAGCAAGAAGCCGCCGGACAAGAGTAAATGCCTCAACTCTCTGTGATTTACAGAGTTTCCTGATGGACAGTGAAGTAAACTGCTGACAGCTGTAGCTGCTGTTAGCTCATGTTAGCTCAGTCTGTTAGCTGCTGTTAGCTCATGTTAGCTCAGTCTGTTAGCCAGGCCTATGAGCTGTTTTCAGGCCCAGCAGTCAGCAGCATCTACAAAACCTTCTGTGCTCGTTTCTTACAACACGTTCTTCATGCCTTACCCGAAACAACGTCTTCACAACATTTCAGTACGCGTCTCCGCCCAAACACTTTAGATCTGGTGTTGGTTCATCCTCTGGGGATCAATCTGTGCAGTAGTCTTTGCCTATATAATGGGACTAGATGAGGTCCACTGGATGCCACCCAGATAATGAGAATTCAATCTGAGGAGTTCATTAATATTAAGAGCAGATTTCATGAAAATCTGTTGAGCAGTTCATGAGATATTCATTTGAAGTTTTCAACAGACAAACTGAAAGAAAACGAAGCGACGGGAGGAAACGAGCAGGAGGGAGGTTCAGATGACGAAGGAGCGAGAGCAGCTGTAAACATGCCGTCCTTCACATATCTGTCACATTAACACCGCGCGGGGACAGCCGGCGCTAATCGCACACAGGATGTTGATTGATCGGCTGAATGACGGATGGATTACCTGTCCGCTTCAGGTCGCAGCCTCATCCATTATGCTACCTTGTTAAGTTGATAGTGCATTAAGCGTTTATTCAGAAATATGCCGGTGCGTGTCCTCTGTTCCCTCGGGGCGCGCTCATTACCGAGACGTGTCTTTGAGATCTTCTTTTCTCTTCTGGCAGGAAGTG
>CM014083.1:37698866-37706366 GCA_004119915.2 Collichthys lucidus
GTTTGTTAGCTGCTGTGTCGCTCACACACAAACATGTCAGCACGTTCTGGCAAAGATCTCTGAGGAACCAGCAGCAGGAACTTGATGAGGATCTGCAGGACGCGGGATGGCACAGTTCCAAACAGTTTGGACACACAGGCAACAACACAACACACACAATGATCAGAGTGTGACATCACGCTCTGTCTGCAGCTGGCTCCTGCTTTCCTGAAGCGGACACGTTCACACTTCATGACAGACTGATGCTAAGCTAGGCTAACATGCAGATGATTTCCCTCCCCTCGCCTCACAGAGAAGTTACAACAGATCATCACTGACAACGTTAATCTTCAATCTCAAACATTTGATCAGTGTTATAATATAAAATCTGTCAGAGGTGCATTGTGGGTAAATATCTGCTGTATTTACAGAGTTTCTATGAGCTCACACACACACACAGGTATGTGCTGTATGCTCACACACACCCTTCACATTGTTCACACACACACACACACACACACACAGTTCATGTGTGGAATGTGTGTGTGTATTTTTAGCGTCTCTCTCTGAGACTCTTGGACGAGCTGCAGTTGTTTTTTTCCAACAGCTGAGCGACGTCATGACGTCATACTGAAGTACTTAATCGAGTAAAGTACCTGAAAACTAAGTTACTAATACTACTCAAGTACTTAGTTACACAAAGGGAACTGCTGCCAACTAAAGCTGCTGTTAGCTCAGTTTGTTAGCTGCTGTTAGCTCAGTTTGTTAGCTGCTGTTAGCTTAGTTTGTTAGCTCAGTTCGTTAGCTGCTGCTAGCTCAGTTTGTTAGCTGCTGTCAACTCAGTTTGTTAGCTCAGTTCGTTAGCTGCTGCTAGCTCAGTTTGTTAGCTGCTGTTAACTCAGTTTGTTAGCTCAGTTTGTTAGCTGCTGCTAGCTCAGTTTGTTAGCTGTTGTTAGCTCAGTTTGTTAGCTCAGTTCGTTAGCTGCTGTTAGCTCAGTTTGTTAGCTGCTGTTAACTCAGTTTGTTAGCTCAGTTCGTTAGCTGCTGCTAGCTCAGTTTGTTAGCTGCTGTTAACTCAGTTTGTTAGCTCAGTTCGTTAGCTGTTGTTAGCTCAGTTTGTTAGCTGCTGTTAACTCAGTTTGTTAGCTCAGTTTGTTAGCTGCTGTTAGCTCAGTTTGTTAGCTGCTGTTAGCTTAGTTTGTTAGCTCAGTTTGTTAGCTTCTGTTAGCTCAGTTCCTTAGCTCAGTTCGTTAGCTGCTGTTAGCTCAGTTTGTTAGCTCAGTTTGTTAGCTCAGTTCGTTAGCTGCTGTTAGCTCAGTTTGTTAGCTGCTGTTAACTCAGTTTGTTAGCTCAGTTTGTTAGCTGCTGTTAGCTCAGTTTGTTAGCTGCTGTTAGCTCAGTTTGTTAGCTCAGTTCGTTAGCTGCTGTTAGCTCAGTTTGTTAGCTGCTGTTAGCGACACTGAAACTGATTTATATGTGATGTTGCTTTAAAGTCACGTGTCACTTCCTGTTTCCTCTACAGCTGATCCTGTTAAGAGCTTAATGCTGATTGGCTGATCCAGAGAAACGTGCTAACGTGACAGATGCTAATCGGATCAGAGCTACAAACAAAAAGATTAAACAGACACCTGAGTCAGGTTTCAGACAGTCTGTGGGGACGTCTCAGAGACTACGTCCAGGTTTTAGACAGTCTGTGGGGACGTCTCAGAGACTACGTCCAGGTTTTAGACAGTTTGCGGGGACGTCACAGAGACTACGTCCAGGTTTTAGACAGTCTGCGGGGACGTCACAGAGACTACGTCCAGGTTTTAGACAGTCTGCGGGGACGTCACGGAGACTACATCCAGGTTTTAGACAGTCTGCGGGGCGTTGACTTGTTGTCTAATTGTTGTCCTTGCGGTGACGTTTATGTGCTCAGTGGACATGGACTCTGTTGTCGGGTGTTGGTGGTCTGCAGGAAATGAAGTCAGTCATGTGATGTCTCTAACAGTAACACGTGTGTGCGTGTACATGCTATTCAAGGCCCTGAGTCCTCACAAGTCCAGCAGGACGTCCTGTGTGTGTTGTATGAGCTTTATGTTTCATAGTCCATAAAAAACTGCAGCCGAGCAACTGTGCAGCTTTAATTAATAACATGTTATAAATCTGAGCACACACACACACACACACTCACACACACACACACACACACACACACCACACACACACTCACTCTCAGTGTGACATCAGCTGTTAAAAATGTGATGATGTCACATTTGTAATGGGACGATTCAGATCGGTCGCAAGAAGTGATGTCATGCTAACAGAAGCTAAAGCTAACAGGTCCCAGGTCGTGATATGAAGCTAACAGAAGCTAAAGCTAACAGGTCCCATGTCGTGATATGAAGCTAACAGAAGCTAAAGCTAACAGTTTCAATGTCGTGATATAATGCTAACAGAAGCTAAAGGTAACTGGTCCCATGTCGTGATATGAAGCTAACAGAAGCTAAAGCTAACTGCTCCCATGTCGTGATCTTATGCTAACAGAAGCTAAAGCTAATTGGTCCCAGGTCGTGATATGAAGCTAACAGAAGCTAAAGTTAACTGGCCCCATGTCGTGATATGAAGCTAACAGAAGCTAAAGCTAACTGGTCCCATGTCGTGATACAATGCTAACAGAGGCTAAAGCTAACTGGTGTAATGTTAAATTAGCATTGCTTTAACTGGCTTTTATCGTTTACAAATCTCCGAGGTGCTCCTGAAGGCAGCACAGATAAGCCCCGCCCCCTGCTGTCGGCGGCCTGTGGTGCGTTCACGGCACATTTTCACGGAGTGTTTGAAAGTTGTCAACAGAGAAGAGCCGGAGGACCGGAGAGGACGAGCGGACACAGAGAGCGGCTTCACACCGACAGCAGAGCTCGGAGCTGGAGGGATGGGCTGCAGCCACAGCAAGGTGAGACACACCGGCACCGGAGCGCCGGGGGCGGAAAGTTCACTTTGTTTCGGAGGAAGTTGATTAGCAGGCGGCCGGTGGACACGAAACGTGCCGGGAATGAGCTCCGAGCATAAAGCTCCGTGTGGCTGAACCCGGCTCGCTTCTGCAGAATCCATCCGGCGGTTCTGACCCGCAAACCGAACACAGGCGGTGATTTTGGCGCCTGAAGTTTGGTGACAAAGACGCGGAGAAACGAGCGTGAACGTGACTTCATTGAACATCTGGTTTTCATCGTGTTTTCCCACGGTGCTGTCCGAGGATGGAACCCTCACATGAAGCCTGTTATATGTGTTATATGTTTACATCTCATTTACATAACGCGCATTTTAATGAGTTCATGTCCAGTTTACATGTTTAATATTCATCTGAGGCTCTGCACTGATTCCAAGTGACCCGATCACATGAACTCATAATCCGACTAAAGGCTGTGATAATAATCCGTTAATTTATAATCTGAGTTTCACTTCCTGTCTGTCTGTCTGTCTGTGTGTCTGTCTGTCTGTGTCTCTGTCTGTCTGTCTGTCTGTGTCTCTGTCTGTCTGTCTCTCTGTGTCTCTCTCTGTGTCTCTCTTTGTGTCTCTGTCTGTCTGTCTGTCTGTCTGTCTGTGTCTCTGTCTGTCTGTTGTCCAGTTATTGATAGAGGTGACAGGTCAATCAGTCCAAACTCTGTGGCCTCTCTCTCTCAATAAATGTCAAAATAAAAGTCAATCAGACACTTTTATTTTGAAATTTAAACGGTTATTGGTCAGCTTCCTGCCAAGTTTATGACTTAAATATTCACAGTTCATCAGGTGAGCAGCAGGTTGGATAACGAGCAGCTGATAGACAACAAATCAGAGACTTAGAGACTCAGACTGAACAACAGACTGTCTAAAACCTGGACGTAGTCTCTGTGACCTCCCCGCAGACTGTCTAAAACCTGGACGTAGTCTCTGTGACGTCCCCGCAGACTGTCTAAAACCTGGACGTAGTCTCTGTGACCTCCCCGCAGACTGTCTAAAACCTGGACGTAGTCTCCGTGACGTCCCCGCAGACTGTCTAAAACCTGGACGTAGTCTCCGTGACGTCCCCGCAGACTGTCTAAAACCTGGACGTAGTCTCCGTGACGTCCCCGCAGACTGTCTAAAACCTGGACGTAGTCTCCGTGACGTCCCCGCAGACTGTCTAAAACCTGGACGTAGTCTCCGTGACGTCCCCAGACTGTCTAAAACCTGGACGTAGTCTCCGTGACGTCCCCGCAGACTGTCTAAAACCTGGATGTAGTCTCCGTGACATCATGCAGACTGTCTAAAACCTGGATGTAGTCTCCGTGACGTCCCTGCAGACTGGACGTAGTCTCCGTGACATCATGCAGACTGTCTAAAACCTGGACGTAGTCTCCGTGACATCATGCAGACTGTCTAAAACCTGGACGTAGTCTCCGTGACGTCCCTGCAGACTGGACGTAGTCTCTGTGACCTCCCCGCAGACTGTCTAAAACCTGGACGTAGTCTCTGTGACGTCCCCGCAGACTGTCTAAAACCTGGACGTAGTCTCTGTGACCTCCCCGCAGACTGTCTAAAACCTGGACGTAGTCTCCGTGACGTCCCCGCAGACTGTCTAAAACCTGGACGTAGTCTCCGTGACGTCCCCGCAGACTGTCTAAAACCTGGACGTAGTCTCCGTGACGTCCCCGCAGACTGTCTAAAACCTGGACGTAGTCTCCGTGACGTCCCCGCAGACTGTCTAAAACCTGGACGTAGTCTCCGTGACGTCCCCGCAGACTGTCTAAAACCTGGATGTAGTCTCCGTGACATCATGCAGACTGTCTAAAACCTGGATGTAGTCTCCGTGACGTCCCCGCAGACTGTCTAAAACCTGGATGTAGTCTCCGTGACGTCCCTGCACTGGACGTAGTCTCCGTGACATCATGCAGACTGTCTAAAACCTGGACGTAGTCTCCGTGACATCATGCAGACTGTCTAAAACCTGGACGTAGTCTCCGTGACGTCCCTGCAGACTGGACGTAGTCTCTGTGACCTCCCCGCAGACTGTCTAAAACCTGGACGTAGTCTCTGTGACGTCCCCGCAGACTGTCTAAAACCTGGACGTAGTCTCTGTGACCTCCCCGCAGACTGTCTAAAACCTGGACGTAGTCTCCGTGACGTCCCCGACTGTCTAAAACCTGGACGTAGTCTCCGTGACGTCCCCCAGACTGTCTAAAACCTGGACGTAGTCTCCGTGACGTCCCCGCAGACTGTCTAAAACCTGGACGTAGTCTCCGTGACGTCCCCGCAGACTGTCTAAAACCTGGACGTAGTCTCCGTGACGTCCCCGCAGACTGTCTAAAACCTGGATGTAGTCTCCGTGACATCATGCAGACTGTCTAAAACCTGGATGTAGTCTCCGTGACGTCCCCGCATGTCTAAAACCTGGATGTAGTCTCCGTGACGTCCCTGCAGACTGGACGTAGTCTCCGTGACATCATGCAGACTGTCTAAAACCTGGACGTAGTCTCCGTGACATCATGCAGACTGTCTAAAACCTGGACGTAGTCTCCGTGACGTCCCTGCAGACTGGACGTAGTCTCCGTGACGTCTCCGCAGACTGTCTAAAACCTGGACGTAGTCTCTGTGACGTCCCTGCAGACTGTCTAAAACCTGGATGTAGTCTTCGTGACGTCCCTGCAGACTGGACGTAGTCTCCGTGACATCCCCGCAGACTGTCTAAAACCTGGACGTAGTCTCCGTGACATCATGCAGACTGTCTAAAACCTGGACGTAGTCTCCGTGACATCATGCAGACTGTCTAAAACCTGGACGTAGTCTCCGTGACGTCCCTGCAGACTGGACGTAGTCTCCGTGACGTCTCCGCAGACTGTCTAAAACCTGGACGTAGTCTCTGTGACGTCCCTGCAGACTGTCTAAAACCTGGATGTAGTCTTCGTGACGTCCCTGCAGACTGGACGTAGTCTCCGTGACATCCCCGCAGACTGTCTAAAACCTGGACGTAGTCTCCGTGACATCATGCAGACTGTCTAAAACCTGGACGTAGTCTCCGTGACGTCCCCGCAGACTGTCTAAAACCTGGATGTAGTCTCTGTGACGTCCCTGCAGACTGGACGTAGTCTCCGTGACGTCCCAGCAGACTGTCTAAAACCTGGACGTAGTCTCCGTGACATCATGCAGACTGTCTAAAACCTGGACGTAGTCTCCGTGACGTCCCCGCAGATTGTCTAAAACCTGGACGTAGTCTCCGTGATGTCCCCGCAGACTGGACGTAGTCTCCGTGACGTCCCCGCAGACTGTTAAAAACCTGGACGTAGTCTCCGTGACGTCCCCGCAGACTGTCTAAAACCTGGACGTAGTCTCCATGACATCATGCAGACTGTCTAAAACCTGGACGTAGTCTCCGTGACGTCCCCGCAGACTGTCTAAAACCTGGACGTAGTCTCTGTGACGTTAACGTGCTGTTTAATCTTTAATCTGGCGTCATGCTGTGTTTTAATTGTCTCCAGGATTCTGGGTAATGAAGTCTTTCAAAAGGTGTCATGTGACCTTGACACTGCGTTCACTGTCACTTTTCAAAGTTTTGAAAAACAGGAAGTTCAAACTTTAACGAATCAGGAGGAAGTGACATCACAGGTTGGTGACCTTTGACCTGGTCTTTGTTTACATTGGCTAATCGTGCTAACAGTTAGCTCATTGTTGTTTTTGGTACCTGAGGACTTCCAGCTGTGACGTCATGTGACTCGTCATGTGACTCGTCATGTGACCGCCTGCAGAGATCCTGAAGCTCGAGTTTCATGTGACTCTTTATTTATTTTTACTGTGGCCTTTAAGACTTATCTGCGTCACCGCGGCAACAGGAAAACATCACAACACTGCAGAGTAAACGTGTCGTGGTCGGGTTCATCTGTTCTGGACTCTCATGGACTGATGATGTCGGACCTGACCGGCTCCACGGCGTGATAACCTATCAAAGTATTGATTATTACTCAACGACACGGAGACACCGCAGAGAGCGGAGGAAGAACTGAACCGGGCTCAGTAACCGGACCGGACCGGGATGGAGCACAGACCAACAAGGAACAACGTGACAGTAAAGCATCTTGGTAGGCTGCTGTGATCCCAGAACCAGAACCAGAACCTGCTGCAGAGATTCTGGACCCTCGAGCTGACGGATCATGACGAGCACGATCCACAAGCCAAACCTGTTCAACTGTCAGTGTGACTGTTACTCCTTCAGGGGGCTTGAAGACAGACCGGTGTTTCCAGGTGTGTTCCAGGTGTGTTCCAGGTGTGTTCCAGTAGTCTGTCTGTTAGCTTAGCGTAGCATCACTCATGCTGTCAGCTGACACATTCAACACGTCGGGGAAACCGAGCTTCTCGACTCCGTGAGAGTTTCTGTGTCTGCTCGTTACGTCTCATCAGGAATGTTTCAACGTTTTGTCGTCGAGCTGGAATTTCAAATGGAACAAGCTGTTTGTCTTCATGTCTGTCTCTAAGACTGAGACTAAGACTGTCTAAAACCTGGACCTAGTCTTCGTGATCATGTTCAGGTTGGTT
>CM014083.1:37708866-37713866 GCA_004119915.2 Collichthys lucidus
GTCCAGGTCCCTGCAGAACATTTGCTTCATGTTCCTGACACACATCTGATTGTTTTATGAGTCGTAGAGATCAGCTGAGCTGAGTCGCCTTCATGGGGAGCGAGCGTGACGTGTCCGGTACTGATTGATGTGTCGGAGGTTCTGGTTCTGCGCTCGGTGATGTGGCAGGAAACGGATTCAGGGAGTTGACTTTTATGAATTTATAGTGTTTGGACGGAGTGGAAGGAGTTCTGGCTTTTCAAAATAAAAACATGTCGTCTCCACATTGTTTTATTGCCGTCAGCTGCTGTTTACCAGGCGGCGGGTCCAGAAGCCTGTCCGCCACGTCTCCTCCGTTTAAACGCTCATTATTGTGCCTGGTATGAGAAGTGAATCAAAATGGCGGATTTGGCGGGAAGGTGTGAAAAAGGGCAGGAAAATGTAACATGGCTGCTTATGGACGGCATGTTAGTGAGTCACATGGTCGCTAGAGTGGAGAAGGAGGGAAAATCTCTCCACAGAATAAAGTTTGAGCTGCTCTCACGGCCGCAGATCTGACTGCACAGAAATAACCTGAACATCAAACTGTTGTAAATGTCGTGCTGCTCGCTCACATTAAACTGCAGACGCTGTCAGACTGATCGTTTTGCCTCTGTGAGCTCAGACGTGTCAGGATCACACACACACTCACCCATTCACTCCATATTAACTGACAGCAGAAACTTTTTTTTAAGTCGCTCACATTGTCACTTTGTTAAACTTTATCCACACAGATGATGTTTGTAAATGCTCAGAAAGACCTCAGGATGCTTTATGAACACATCCATATATTCATAGGACATATAGTTTGCTGACAGCAATCTGTTGTTCGTTAAAGGCTTCTCCTCTCTCTCAGCAGTCCACCAATCAGAACAGCAGCTGGTTGCCGGGCAGAAATTCACCAGGCTGACTGTGATTAACCCAATTAAAAGTCTCTAACAGTTTGTTAAAGCTTCATAATCCTCTTTATGGGGCAGGTCTTAATCATCAAACTGTTGTTATTGTCACTTTAAGGATGTAGAGCCCCTCCAGTTTCATGTCAGTCTGTAACGTTTGTTAAATGTTACTGAAACGTTTCCTTCTTCTTCTTCTCTTCCTGTCGTTGTCAGAAGAAAAGCAAGAAGGGGGAGAAGAAGCAGAAAAAGAGCCGGCGAGATGAAGGTGAGTGTTTCCTCCTCAGCTCTTCTTCCTGTTCTCATGCCTGAAATGTTTTCTGATGAACACGGTTAAACTTCCTGTTTCATGTCTGCAGTAAAACATGAGTCCTGATTGATTCACGGTCTGCTGCATATTCACGAGTCTAAAGTCTCCATGAAACAGGAAGTAGAGTTCAGTTGACTTCATCATTTTTACCTGTTCCCTGTACAAACGTTGTGGATATTGATTTTACAGTCGTCATCACATTTAACACTCAAAGTGATTTACAGTATATCAGATATCACATGTCATTAACATGATATCACGTCGTTATTACGGTATCACGATATCACATGTCGTTATCACGGTATCACATGTCGTTGTCACGGTATCACATGCCGTTATCACAACAGTTATTGTCATAACCTGCTGTTAGAACAATAACGTGTCATACATAATGTGTTTTTATAACAGTATAATCTATGCACATGATCATATATATGTTACATGATTGATAATAATTAATAAAATCTGAAAAACTGTTTCGGATGAAGAAATCTTGGAAATGTGTCGTTGTGTGATGACATCATTTTGTTCTAAATCACCATGGCGATCAGTAAACTGATCCCAGAGCTGATCTAATGGACACGTTGACTTGTCACAGCAGGTGAATCACATTCAAACTGGCTGCATTCCTCTCAGGTGAGCTGCTTCACGGCGCCGTGATGCAGGGTTACTGTCGGGCGTGTAGATAATGTGGAGTGATGCATGTAGTTAAAGTCTCAGTGCGGTTATTATCTATATCAGCACTCATGAACCACTCTGGTCTGATCAGATTACTCGACCTGAACTTCTGCATGATTAGTTTGATGGTGTTTATTTCAGAACCTGCAGTGACTCTGTGATTTGAAACAGCTGCTGTGGAAAATCTGATGAAACCACAAAGTGAAAAACGTTCATGACCTGATGTGTCTGTTTATGAGCCCGAGTCTCTGAACCACAGACGTCAGGTTAACGGATCACAGCTGATTACAGGCTCACAGTGAAGCGTCTGTCAACACGTCACCTCGTTTCCTGTTTCACCAGCTGATTGTTCAGTTAAAAAACACGACCACGTCGTCACACTGAATCACTGATCCGTTCATTCACACCGTCCTGCTGCCACACACACTTTCATGTTGTAGTGAGACAGTAACAGTGTAATTATAATATGATAATATACTGATGAGGTGAAATATCTGACACTAAGTAAAGTTAATAAACTTAATAAACTTAATAATAAACCATCTTATTTCTAGTAAATGTTTCATGTTTAACTAAAGTTCATGAACCACCAACATTTCTCTGCATGTTTAAGTGTTTCATAATAATAATAATAATAATAATATTCATGTGTTCCTCTGAGCTGTGACCCCGTGTTGTTTCCTCAGCATTATAACGGACAGCTGATCTGCAGACGAGCTGCGACACGTTTGTTCACAACAGAAAATAAACTCGTTATTATGAAACGATGCGAACTTCAAAACAAACATTTGACTGTGTGTGTGTGTGTGTGTGTGTGTGTGTGTGTGTGTGTGTGTGTGTGTGTGTGTGTGTGTGTGTGTGTGTCAGCGTGTGTGTGTGTGTCAGCGTGCGTGTGTGTGTGTGTGTGTGTGTGTGTGTGTCAGCGTGTGTCAGCGTGTGTGTGTGTGTGTGTGTGTGTGTGTGTGTGTGTGTGTGTGTCAGCGTGTGTGTGTGTCAGCGTGTGTGTGTGTGTGTCAGCGTGTGTGTGTCTACATGTCGATGATGTAATTGACAGGTTCAAATTAAATTCCAGTCGGAAACGTTTCCTAAATGTTTCCTGAACGTTTGCCTGATTCATTTTAACCCTTCATCTCCTGGAGATACAGACAGAACAGCTGTCGATGTAACTAAGTACATTTACTCGAGTACAGCCTGTAGTCGTCCTTCCTGTGTTGCAGGTGAGCGTGCGTCAGGTGAGCAGGACGTCTACCTGGAGAAGCAGCTGGAGCGCTTCGAGTGGCAGCTGAGGACGCTAAAGGAAGTGCTGTCAGCCAATGGGAACCCGGAGGGCGGAGCTTCTGAAGGGCCACGCCGATGAAGAGCTGTGCGCCCTCGTCCTGAGCGTCCTCGATAAGGTGAGGACGTCAAACCAGGTCCAGGCACAGTGTCAGGTTATTTATAGACTGGATCTGGCCGAGGTCCGGCTCAGACAGCAGCTGTCCTCAGGTCACATGACCACCTCAGTCTGCAGCAGCAGCTCGTGACCTCTGACCTCTGTGTTTACATGTGTCCATCAGCTGATTCAATCTGAGTCTGTTTATTTCAGGTGAAGACGGAGACGACAGCTGATCTGAACGTCCTCCATGAACACAAGAGTAAGACTGCCACTGAAGAACACGAGAGACACGTCCAAGGTAAGACTGACTCAAACCTGGACGTAGTCTCTGTGACGTCCCTGCAGACTGTCTAAAACCTGGATGTAGTCTCTGAGACGTCCCTGCAGACTGTCTAAACCTGGACGTAGTCTCTGAGACGTCCCTGCAGACTGTCCAAAACCTGGATGTAGTCTCTGTGACGTCCCCGCCGACTGTCTAAGACCTGGACGTAGTCTCTGTGATGTCCCCGCAGACTGTCTAAAACCTGGATGTAGTCTCTGAGACGTTCCCGCAGACTGTCTAAAACCTGGATGTAGTCTCTGTGACGTCCCCGCAGACTGTCTAAGACCTGGACGTAGTCTCTGTGACGTCCTCGCAGACTGTCTAAAACCTGGACATAGTCTCTGTGACGTCCTCGCAGACTGTCTAAGACCTGGACGTAGTCTCTGTGACGTCCTCGCAGACTGTCTAAAACCTGGACATAGTCTCTGTGATGTCCCCGCAGACTGTCTAAAACCTGGATGTAGTCTCTGAGACGTTCCCGCAGACTGTCTAAAACCTGGACGTAGTCTCTGTGATGTCCCCGCAGACTGTCTAAAACCTGGATGTAGTCTCTGTGACGTCCTCGCAGACTGTCTAAGACCTGGACGTAGTCTCTGTGACGTCCTCGCAGACTGTCTAAGACCTGGACGTAGTCTCTGTGACGTCCTCGCAGACTGTCTAAGACCTGGACGTAGTCTCCGTGACCTTTTGTCTTTGTGTCTTTTGTCCTCAGAGCTGCAGAGGACACATGACGCAGAGACGTCTGAGCTGACTGGACGGTTTGAAGCTGCTGAAAAAGTCCTGAAGGTAAATTGTCCTTCATGAGGACATTCATGTCGTTCATGTGTCGTCCGTCTTCACGTGTCTCTGTCTATATGTCTCGTTAAGGACAAAGTGGACGCGCTGTCCGCAGACCTTCAGGTTTATAATGAGCTGAAGAGACGAGTGGACGAGTCAACGTTTAAGAAGGACCTGCAGAGGAACATCCAGGTGAGTTCAGGTGGACCTGGTCTTTACTGGACCTGGACTCGGCTCGGTTCAGGAGCTTTAACGGTCCGTCTGTCCTCCAGGCCCACGGCAGCCCAGGTGCATTCTGGGAGTCTGAGCAGGAGTCTCTGCTGTTCGTCATCGAGATGAAGACTGAGCGCGTGCAGGAGCAGAGCAGGAAGCTGCAGCAGATGGACGCTCTGGTTGGTCGACGGCGTTTATCCACCTGTACACACCTGTCTGCTCCAACTTCCTGTTTGTCATGTTCTCTCCTCCCTCCTCTCCTCTCTCTCTCTCTCTCCTCCTCCTCCCTCTCTCCT
The DNA here is from genome assembly GCA_004119915.2 of Collichthys lucidus. Classification (NCBI taxonomy): domain Eukaryota; kingdom Metazoa; phylum Chordata; class Actinopteri; family Sciaenidae; genus Collichthys; species Collichthys lucidus. The sequence goes on from CM014083.1 coordinate 37,713,749, forward strand.
CTCCTTCTCTCTCTCTCCTCTCTCTCCTCCTCTCTCCTCCTCCTCCCTCTCTCTCCTCTCCTTCTCCTCTCCTCTCTCTCCTCTCCTCTCTCTCCTCCTCTCTCCTCCTCCTCCCTCT
>CM014083.1:37718866-37786366 GCA_004119915.2 Collichthys lucidus
AAAACCTGGACGTAGTCTCTGAGACGTCCCCGCAGACTGTCTAAAACCTGGACGTAGTCTCTGAGACGTCCCCGCAGACTGTCTAAAACCTGGACGTAGTCTCTGTGACGTCCCCGCAGACTGTCTAAAACCTGGACGTAGTCTCTGAGACGTCCCCGCAGACTGTCTAAAACCTGGACGTAGTCTCTGAGACGTCCCCGCAGACTGTCTAAAACCTGGACGTAGTCTCTGAGACGTCCCCGCAGACTGACTAAAACCTGGACGTAGTCTCTGAGACGTCCCCGCAGACTGTCTAAAACCTGGACGTAGTCTCTGAGACGTCCCCGCAGACTGAAAACAAGCAGCAGTTTACTTTCCACTCTGTAAATTACAGAGACATACAAACTGGTGTGTGTGTGTGTGTGTGGTGTGTGTGTGTGTGTGTGTGTGTGTGTGTGTGTGTGAGACCCAGACTCGACACCCCTGACCTCCTCTAAGTGTGTGCGTGAAGTGTTGAGCGGATGTAAAGAGATCTGTGTGTCAGTGTCTGTTTGACAAGCTGAGACAATACCTGAAACTGTGTGTGTGTGTCAGCCATGGGTCACAGCCTCTGCTGTCATGTCACAGTGTTCCCATGACACTTCACAGCCACCTGGAAACACCTGAGGAGAGAGAATGACTCTGAACCAGCAGTGTCCAGTCTAACAGTGAACACAGAGACAGAACCTCTGAACCAGCAGCGTCCAGTCTAACAGTGAACACAGAGACAGAACCTCTGAACCGGCAGTGTCCAGTCTAACAGTGAACACAGAGACAGAACCTCTGAACCAGCAGCGTCCAGTCTAACAGTGAACACAGAGACAGAACCTCTGAACCGGCAGTGTCCAGTCTAACAGTGAACACGGCAGCAGAACCTCTGAACCGGCAGTGTCCAGTCTAACAGTGAACACGGCAGCAGAACCTCTGAACCGGCAGTGTCCAGTCTAACAGTGAACACAGCGACAGAACCTCTGAACCGGCAGTGTCCAGTCTAACAGTGAACACAGCAACAGAACCTCTGAACCGGCAGTGTCCAGTCTAACAGTGAACACGGCGACAGAACCTCTGAACCAGCAGTGTCCAGTCTAACAGTGAACACAGAGACAGAACCTCTGAACCGGCAGTGTCCAGTCTAACAGTGAACACGGCGACAGAACCTCTGAACCAGCAGTGTCCAGTCTAACAGTGAACACAGAGACAGAACCTCTGAACCGGCAGTGTCCAGTCTAACAGTGAACACGGCGACAGAACCTCTGAACCGGCAGTGTCCAGTCTAACAGTGAACACGGCGACAGAACCTCTGAACCGGCAGTGTCCAGTCTAACAGTGAACACGGCGACAGAACCTCTGAACCAGCAGTGTCCAGTCTAACAGTGAACACAGCGACAGAACCTCTGAACCAGCAGTGTCCAGTCTAACAGTGAGCACAGCAGCCTGTTGAGGTGGTTTTCTTGCCGCGTTTGGCTCCCGGCGTCCTGGGCTGAGTCAGTTCAGTTAGTTACATGTCCGGTCCGGTCCGGTCCGGTTGCTGAGCAGCCCCCTCGCCTCCTTACAGATGCAAAGTTTTTGTCACAAGTGAAGTTCAACTTTTACCAGTCTTATTTCATTGTGTTTATTTATTTAAAGGGACAGTGCATGTGAATGAACATTTACATGTAAACATGCCGGTTTAAAGCCACAGGCTGATCTGAAGTCCGTTGGCAGGTTGTTAAGAAGGAAAAAACTCAGACGAGAGAAACACAACAGAGACACAGAACTACAAACATGGACGTGGCACATTAACTCAGAATTGTATAAAAATGTGTGTAGTTATAAAAGTTGTGATGTGATGGCACACTGATCACAGTCAGTCATCATCATATAAACTTACATTTAATTTGAGCTGACGTTTTAACGTTAGCGTTACGTACGGATGCTAATATTTACGAACAGACGTAACCTCTGCGTCGCTGTGACGAATCCTCGATGTTAATATTAGTTTATTGATGTAACGATACGCTGAACTCACGAACCGAGACAGTTCACGATGTTTTGTTCAAGATACTTTTTTTTTTAATCAAAATGAGCTACAGACAAATTCTGACCAACTAAAATGATTTTTTTATTTGTAGGTGCTTTCTTTACGGAAACTCTCGAACAGTTTGTTCTTATAAAAAGTTCATCTGAAACAACAATCACAGATTTCTGCGTTCTTTAGAAACAGTCAGTGAACTGATGTTAGCTGCTGTGATGTGCAGGTTTCCCCTCGAGCTGGCGTAACGTGACTTTGCTTCTCACTGTGGCTGATCTGCTGCATGTTGCTTGTGTTGCCGCCGCATGTTGCTTGTGTTGCCGCTGCATGTTGCTTGTGTTGCCGCTGCATGTTGCTCGTGTTGCCGCTGCATGTTGCTTGTGTTGCCGCCGCATGTTGCTCATGTTGCCGCTGCATGTTGCTCGTGTTGCCGCCGCATGTTGCTCGTGTTGCCGCTGCATGTTGCTCGTGTTGCCGCTGCATGTTGCAGTCTCTCTATGTTTCCATGCTGTTCTGGTTCAGTCTGTTTCTCACGTTGTGTTTGTGAACATATCGAATTCTTCACAGCTGGATTTAAGCTGCGTCTCTGTCTCCTTCCCTACGTAGTGACGTGAGTCACGTGACTTGACGTCTGACGTTGAACAAATGAATCACCAACCCGTGACTTTTTTAAGGTAACGTAATAAAAAGAACTTATCCTACTTCTCTCTCATTCGCCAAGAATCGCGATTCATATTTTGTGCCAATCGATGAATCGTTGCGTCTGTACCGATTTTTAATCGTGTCGCGATGCATCGTTCAGCTCTGTTTATTAAATGACGAAGTGCGTGAGCTCGGTCTTCTTCTCGAGAGCGGAACCTTCAAACTAAACGTGGAACGTGGACGGGAACCATCGCCGAGCATCGCTCCGTGCAGCTGCATCGTCACTGTGTCGCTAACCGCTCATCCATCTGACGTTTTGAGGCGGGACATACGGAGACGCTGAATAAAGAACGCTGCAGTTATTTCCTGTTCGTATCGTCGCTCTAATGAGACGAGGCGCCTCTTCACGTGAAGAGGCTTAGCAGCAGTTAGCCGGCTCCAGGCTGCGGGACAATAATCACATTTTAACTCAGCCTCACACCCGCGGACACGCACAATAACTCACACCACTTAATTCCTCCTTTCAGAGCGGCGATAAAACGCCAGAGGCAGAATTAATGGATGCTAATGGCCGGCTTCAATCAGAGCCGAGCGGGTCCAAATCTGCCAGCGAGGCCGATTAATTAACATGTGGAGGAGGAGCAGAGGAGGCGACACAGCGAGGCAGGATGGGGAGGAGGAGGAGGCTCTGCGGTTCACACGGGCCTCCGCAGGGCAGCCCATTGAGGGTGGAGGCAGGGGGCCTTTGTGCAGCTTCCCGGGCCACAGTTGGAGGCTCCTGAATGGGCTGGCATTTGTCCTCCAGGTCCAGAAGCTGCACGGGAAGGTCCGAGGCTGCGCGGGTCGACTCAAGGCGTCGGCGAGACCGAGACGAGTTCCTCTGTTCCAGACCTTTCAAAATAAAACGCAACATTTCTGACTTCAAACACGAACAAAGAGAAACGTGACGAGAAGTTTAACACGGACACGTCACGAACACGTCACGAACACGAACACGTCACGGACACGACACGAACACGGACACGGACACGTCACGAACACGAACACGTCACGGAGACGTCACGGACACGAACACGTCACGAACACGTCACGGACACGTCACAAACACGAATACGTCACGAACACGTCACGAACACGAACACGTCACGAACACGTCACGGAGACGTCACGAACACGTCACGAACACGTCACGAACACGTCACTAACACGTCACGAACACGTCACGAACACGAACACGTCACGAACACGAACACGTCACGGAGACGTCACGAACACGAACACGTCACGGAGACGTCAAGAACACGTCACGGACACGTCACGAACACGAACACATCACTAACACGTCACGAACACGTCACGGAGACGTCACAAACACGAACACGTCACGGAGACGTCACGAACACGAACACATCACTAACACGTCACGAACACGTCACGGAGACGTCACGAACACGAACACGTCACGAACACGAACACGAACACGTCACGGAGACGTCACGAACACGAACACGTCCTGAACACGTCCTGAACACGTCACGAACACGTCACGAACACGTCACGAACACGTCCTGAACACGTCACGAACACGCCACGAACACGTCACGAACACGAACGCGTCACGAACACGTCACGAACACGTCACGGAGACGTCACGAACACGTCACGAACACGTCACGAACACGTCACGAACACGTCACGAACACGTCACGAACACGTCACGAACACGAACACGTCCTGAACACGTCACGAACACGTCACGAACACGCCACGAACACGTCACGAACACGAACACGCCACGAACACGTCACGAACACGTCACGGAGACGTCACGAACACGTCACGAACACGTCACGAACACAAACACGTCACGGAGACGTCACGAACACGTCACGAACACGAACACGTCACGAACACGTCACGAACACGTCACGGAGACGTCACGGAGACGTCACGAACACGTCACGGAGACATCACGAACACGTCACGGAGACGTCACGAACACGAACACGTCACGGAGACGTCACGAACACGAACACGTCACGAACACGTCACGGAGACGTCACGAACACGTCACGGAGACGTCACGAACACGTCACGGAGACGTCACGAACACGAACACGTCACGAACACGAACACGTCACGAACACGTCACTGAGACGTCACGAACACGTCACGGAGACGTCACAAACACGAACACGTCACGAACACGTCACAGAGACGTCACGAACACGAACACGTCACGAACACGTCACGAACACGTCACGGAGACGTCACGAACACGTCACGAACACGTCACGAACACGAACACGTCACGAACACGTCACGAACACGTCACAAACACGAACACGTCACGAACACGTCACGAACACGTCACGAACACGTCACGAACACGAACACGTCACGAACACGTCACGAACACGAACACGTCACGAACACGAACACGTCACGAACACGTCACGAACACGTCACGAACACGTCACGAACACGTCACGAACACGAACACGTCACGAACACGTCACGAACACGTCACGGACACGTCACAAACACAAATACGTCACGAACACGTCACGAACACGTCACGAACACGTCACGGAGACGTCACGAACACGTCACTGACACGTCACTGACACGTCACGAACACGAACACGTCACGAACACGAACACGTCACGAACACGAACACGTCACGGAGACGTCAAGAACACGTCACGGACACGTCACGAACACGAACACATCACTAACACGTCACGAACACGAACACATCACTAACACGTCACGGAGACGTCACGAACACGAACACGTCACGGAGACGTCACGAACACGAACACATCACTAACACGTCACGAACACGAACACATCACTAACACGTCACGAACACGTCACGGAGACGTCACGAACACGAACACGTCACGAACACGAACACGTCACGGAGACGTCACGAACACAAACACGTCACGAACACGTCACGAACACGAACACGTCCTGAACACGTCACGAACACGTCACGGAGACGTCACGAACACGAACACGTCACGAACACGAACACGTCACGGAGACGTCACGAACACGTCACGAACACGCCACGAACACGTCACGAACACGAACGCGTCACAAACACGTCACGAACACGTCACGGAGACGTCACGAACACGTCACGAACACGAACACGTCACGGAGACGTCACGAACACGAACACGTCACGAACACGAACACGCCACGAACACGTCACGAACACGTCACGAACACGTCACGAACACGAACACGCCACGAACACGTCACGAACACGTCACGAACACGTCACGGAGACGTCACGAACACGAACACGTCACGAACACGTCACGGAGACGTCACGAACACGTCACGAACACGTCACGGAGACGTCACGAACACGTCACGAACACGTCACGAACACGAACACGTCACGGAGACGTCACGAACACGTCACGGAGACGTCACGGAGATGCGTCAGGGTCACACATCAGTGTTCAGGCCCCCACCTGTCTGAGCCTGAACCTCCACCTTTCTGAACCTCCACCTGTCTGAGCCTCCACCTGTCTGAGCCTCCACCTGCCGCAGGAGGTTTGGGTAAAGTTTGGTTCAGGTTGTAAGAAGGTTGGAGTACGATGAGTAAAGGATCGTCTACGTCACCTCCACCTGTAAAGGCGGAGGTGACGTAGACGTCTGTCCATAGATGCTAACAGTTTCACTAGCTAACGTAACGAAGCCAGCGTTAACCACGGTAACGGAGTTGGCGTGAACCAGGAAGCTAACGACAAGCTAACGAAGTTTAACGACCTTTGTGTGTGTGTGTGTTAGTGTGTGTGTGTGTGTGTTAGTGTGTGTGTGTGTGTGTGTGTTATGTGTGGTGTTTGTGTGTGTTAGTTGTGTGTGTGTGTGTGTGGTGTGTTTTGTGGTGTGTGTGTTGTGTTGTGTGTGTGTGTGTGTGTGTGTGTGTGTGTTTGTGTGTGTGTGTGTTCGTGTGTGTGTGTGTGTGTGTGTGTGTGGTGTGTTTGTGTGTGTGTGTGTGTGTTCTTGTGTTGTGTGTGTTTCTTGTGTGTGTGTGTGTGTGTGTTGTGTGTGTGTGTGTGTGTGTGTGTTCGTGTGTGTGTGTGTGTGTTCGTGTGTTCGTGTGTTCGTGTGTTTCGTGTGTGTTGTTTGTTTTGTGCGTGTGTTCTTGTGTGTGTGTGTTTGTGTTCGTGTGTGTGTGTTGTGTGTGTTGTTTGGTGTGTGTTGTTCTTGTGTGTGTGTGTTTGTGTGTGTGTGTGTGTGTGTGGTGTGTGTGTTTGTTGTGTGTGTTGTGTGTGTGTTCGTGTGTGTGTGTGTGTGTGTGTGTGTTCTTGTGTGTGTGTGTTCGTGTGTGTGTGTGTGTGTGTGTGTGTGTGTGTGTGTGTGTGTGTGTGTGTGTCGGTGTTTGTGTGTGTGTCCGTGTGTTCGTGTGTTCGTGTGTTCGTGTGTGTGTGTGTTTCCCGGTGTGTTCGTGTGTGTGTTCGTGTGTGTGTGTGTGTGTGTGTGTGTGTTCGTGTGTGTGTGTTTCTGTGTGTGTGTGTGTGTGTGTGTTCGTGTGTGTGTTGTTCGTGTGTGTTGTGTGTGTGTGTGTGTTCGTGTGTGTGTGTGTTCGTGTGTGTGTGTGTGTGTGTGTGTGTGTTCGTGTGTGTGTGTGTTCGTGTGTGTGTGTGTGTGTGTGTTCGTGTGTGTGTGTGTGTGTTGTGTGTGTGTTCGTGTGTGTGTGTGTGTGTTCGTGTGTGGTTTGTGTTTGGTTGTGTGTTCGTGTGTGTGTTCGTGTGTGGTGTGTGTGTGTGTGTGTCGTGTGTGTGTGTGTTCGTGTGTGTGTGTGTGTGTGTGTTCGTGTGTGTGTGTGTGTGTTCGTGTGTGTGTTCGTTTGTGTGTGTGTGTTCGTGTGTGTGTTCGTGTGTGTGTGTGTGTGTTCGTGTTGTGTTTCGTTGTTGTTTGTCCCGCGCTTTGTTTTCTTTCTGTGTTTTTCTTTGCCCTTTGCCTTTTGGGTCCTGTGTTGTTCTGTGTCCCTTCCCTGTCCCTCTCCCCCCCCCACCCCCCCCCCCCCCCCCCCCCCCCTTAAAGTTTCAGATCAGTTTTATTTATATTTGAAACTGATTCATTGATTAATGAAATAAATAAAATCAAAAATTAAAATAACTGAAAAATATTTTGAAACCAGCAAAAACTGAAAAGTTTCAGACAAAAACGTCGATCGGCTCAAAGCAATGTAACGGAAACATTGATTCAACGTTAAACTAACGTTAGTTTAACGTTAGTTTAACGTTGAAATCATCACACGTCAGGTCATGTGACATAACAGCAGAGAAACTTCCTTTTAAGGACTTCCTGCTCAGATCCTGATAAATAATTTATAATCACAGAAACTTCATATTTAAATGTTTTGAATTATTTAAATTATTTTTGACTTCAAACTTCTGTTAGACCAAATCAAACATGAAGCAAATCATGAATAAATAATTAGGAGGATTTTAATTATTCAGGATGATTTTTAAATCAGACAAAGTTTGACTTGTTGATATGATTACAGTTATTATATTATAATTGTAATAATAATAATAATAATAATAATAATAATAATAATAATATTATTATTATTATTATTATTAATGTGTCTGCTCCTTTAAAGTGATTTGTTGACAAACTTAATTAATATGAATCCGTTTGAACTCCGTGACGTCACGGATGGCTCATTAATATTCATGGAGAAAAGTTGAAAAACTTTCTGAATATTTTTGGATATTTTGTAACTGAAGCTGTAAATATTTGAAGTACTTAGTTACTTCAGTAAACTCAGTTACTTTCCATCTTCATCATCTTTTCTTCCTCCTGTCACTCACGTCCCATCATCCTCCTCTTCCTCTCCGTCATCCACTCAAATCAACAAAATGGCTGTCGTGGTGGGCTGCTCTGCGCATGCTCAGCGCACCTCTGTCGGAGGGCAGGGCAGGTATCCGCGCGCGCCGCTCTCTCGCGGCTCAGACTCCAGCATGAGGCGGGAGGAGGAGTGAGGAAGCACCGACTGCTCAGAGCCCCGCTGCCCGCCTCTGCGCGCTCGAACCCGGCCGCTGCTGCTCGGAGGACCCGCCGCGCTCTGCCCGGACACTTTGCGGGACTTTGCGGGATTTTTCTCGGTTTACGGAGCGCGAGAGAGACACCGCCCCGCACACAGGTGAGAGGAAAGTTCAGCCGCCTCCAGGTGCAGCAGTCAGGGAGTGCGCGCGGCTTTTACGCACGGGAGGACTGTTGTGGAGAGTTATGGGTCTCCGGGGGAAGCTGCGCATCTGAGGACAGGACCGAACCGGACCGACTGGACCCGATCTGCTCACATCTTCACCCTCTCCCTCACCACAATGTTCCAGCACAGCAATAACAAGAAGTGCTTCACCATCGAGGCTCTGGTCGGGAAGGAGGCGATCAGCCACGGAGGAGGAGGAGGCGGCTCCGGGGATGAGCCCATCCGGCCCACGGCGCTCAGGTTCCCGGAGTCCCTGCATCCCGCCGCCGCTGCTGCTGCAGGCGTGTTCGGCTCCTGCTTCCAGGGCAGCAGCGGGAGAACTTTGTACTCGGCCGGGCCGGATTTGGTGCTCCAGGAGCCCGGGCCGCACACGCAGAGCCCCGGCGGGCTGCCGCTGCACCCGCTGCAGATCCCCCCGCAGAGCTTCTTCAGCCCGCAGCACCGGGACGCGCTCAGCTTCTACCCGTGGGTGCTGCGGAGCCGGTACCTGGGACACCGCTTCCAAGGTAGGGACGGGAGGGACGGAGGGAGGTTCTGGTTCTGATCCGGGATTAATTTCATGTTTTCATGATTTGAATAAAAGGTGAAAAAAATAATTCATGACGAAGAAAAGATTTAAAAAAAAAAGAATCTTTAAATTAATTTAATATGAATTAATTAATCAACAAATGATTTGATTTGATCTTAATGAAGTTTCTGTCAGAAAATCAGATTCATGTTTTTTCTCTTTCAGTTTAAAATATTTAAAATTCTCATCACATTAAAATCTCCCAGTTTCTCTTCGTCATCTCGACCTTCAAGAATCAACAACAATCAACAATAATCAACAATAATCAACAATAATCAATAATAATCAACAATAATCAATAATAATCAATAATAATCAGTGATAAATCATCCTGTTTGTAAGAAATGAAAAATATTTCGTCATCAGGATAAATAGTTTGTTTCAATACTGTTTGTTGTATAATAATAAAATCTATTTTAATATTTCTTCAAAAACATTTTATTTAAATCAACCGGAAACATTTTGACAGTTTAAAATATAAATTTAATTTTAGATTGAAGTTTTTGTTTGAGAATTAAAGAAATAATCAAATTAAACTCGTTTCAAATTTAGTTAAAACAATAAAAATCTCACGAAGTCGGTTTGAGTTGAAATAAAAATGAAATATTAAAGTTAAACTTTATTTTCTTTAAACCTTTAAATAAAGTTTTAATTTAAATCTGATTCACTGATTAATTTTCAGCTGATTGAAGAAAAAATATGATTATTGATTGTTGATTGTTTTTATTGTCACGTGATGAAGCAGCGGCCTGAACATCATCTTCATAAATAACATTTCATTAATAAATAAATTGATCTTCATCAGAAATCATTCAAATATTTCAATTTAAAATAATAATGAGATTCAAAACCCCAAAACTTTATTTTTATTTGATTCATTGATTTCATTTGATTTTTTACAAAATAAAAATAAAGTTTAAATGAAAAAAAGCGTTTGAACCATTTTGAGGATTAAAAAACTAAAATCTGAATAATAAATTATAATAAAAGTAAAAACTATAAATAAAGTGTTTCTGTTTTAACTCTTTAATGTTTGATCTAAATCTAAAATATCAATCATCTTTTATTAAAACGTGTTTGAAACGTTTATTAAACTTTATTATTCAAACAAAGAGTCAGTTCAAACAAACTTTATCGACGCTGAGGTCTGAACAGCAGCTGTCAGTCAAATCATCATCAGCTGATTATTATTAATTGTTAAAGTCAAACAGAGTCAGGAAACAAAAAAACTTTAAATTATTTAAATGAAATAAAATCAAAATCTGACGTCAATAAAAACAAACTAAAATGATTTTTATGATTTTTAATTTAATAAATCTTTGAACTGGTTTTATAGTTTATCTGAACTCATGAACATTAAACATAAGACACATTAATTAAGACTAAAGCTCGTTATGACCTCCGGTTCGTCTTCATAGGAGGTTCTGAAAACGTTTTTACAGCGTTTGTCAAATGTTACAGTAACTTCCTGTTTGTAACCTGTCCCAGCAGGAAGTCTCACACACACACACACACACACACACACACACACCACACACACACACACCACACAGATTAAAGGTCGTCGTGGTGTTTTTGTTTAAATTTAAACGTTTCGCGGTGAAAATGTTTCTCTGATTTTAAATCATCGTTAACGTTCATGCTTCATCACGTTAATTATCATCTCATTTATTTAAATCAGTTTAACGTCTTTTGTCTCGTCTCAGCGTCTCCAAACCGGACAGACGTCGTCCATCAAAAACACGTTTCATGTTTCATGTAAAACCTTCATGCAGCGTTCGAAGTATTTAAATGACTGTTCATGTACTTATATTTGTCGTATTTTTATGTAAATAAAACTGTTTATTTTGACAGATTTATTCAGTAACATGAAATAAAACAAAACGTGAAATCAGAAATACAAACGTGATTTCACTGTAATATTCTTCTACTATGGTTCTCTTCATCTTTCATATTTCATGGCAAACCTTCAGACGGTATTTTCATGTTAATTAAACAGCAAAAACATCAAAAGAAACATTTTGTCATTTAATTAAAAACATAAAAATTCTGTATGAATGTTGCATAAAATGAAGGTTCACAGTGTTTTACTGTAAAATTTGAAGAACTTAATTTTCATGGTAATAAATCAAATTGATTATTGTTAAACGAACAACATGGAAATCAACTTTAACATCCTTTCACCGTAAAATTAGAAACATAACGAGTTTTTAAAAACGTTTCGGAGGCTTCACTTGCGTCCACCGTGTTCTCAGCTGTGATTGGCTCTAAACTCGTGATGTCACGGATCGTTCAGCAGGTGAAACAAACTCAGTGACATCACAGCGAAGAAACAAAAACACGTTTCCCGTCTGACTTCCTGTCTGCTCTGATTGGTTAATGATCTAAATATAATTTAAACTTTTCGCTGGTTTGGTTTTAGTCACGTGTCATGATCTTCATCAGCAGCTAAAGTTTGTTGTGGCTTCCTGTTTGTGTTGAGCTTTTATTGTGAAATTATCTTTTGAGCTGGTCACTTTTTACCCATCATGCATCACTTTCTATTCAGGCTGAAATCGCCTCTAATGTCACGTTTTGAGCTTTGATTTGGATTCACAGATTCACGCTGTCAAATCAAACCTGCCAACACTGCTAGCTACGTTAGCTTGTCTGCTAATTAGAACAGTTAGTTAACGAGCTAATCTACATAAATCGCTACAGTCACATCTGCGTGTGTTTGTTTATTAGTTATTAGTTGATTGGTCTCTCCTCCGTGATTGCTGAAAGCTGAATGTTTACACTACGCAGTGAACAAGGTTTTTCTTCCCGTCTTCTTGTGGGTGTCTTCCTGTGGGTGTCTTTCTGTGGGTCTCTTCTTGTGGGCGTCTTCCTGTGGGTGTCTTCTTGTGGGCGTCTTCCTGTGGGTGTCTTCTTGTGGGCGTCTTCCTGTGGGTGTCTTCTTGTGGGCGTCTTCCTGTGGGCGTCTTCCTGAGGGTCTCTTCCTGTGGGTCTCTTCCTGAGGGTCTCTTCCTGAGGGTCTCTTCCTGTGGGTGTCTTCATGTGGGTGTCTTCATGTGGGCGTCTTCCTGTGGGTGTCTTCGCGTCTTCATGTGGGCATCTTCCTGTGGGCGTCTTCATGTGGGTCTCTTCCTGAGGGTCTCTTCCTGTGGGTCTCTTCCTGAGGGTGTCTTCCTGTGGGCGTCTTCCTGAGGGTGTCTTCATGTGGGTCTCTTCCTGTGGGTGTCTTCCTGAGGGTCTCTTCCTGTGGGTCTCTTCCTGAGGGTGTCTTCCTGTGGGCGTCTTCTTGTGGGTCTCTTCTTGTGGGCGTCTTCCTGTGGGTCTCTTCCTGTGGGCGTCCTGAGAGTCTCTTCCTGTGGGTCTCTTCCTGAGGGTGTCTTCCTGTGGGCGTCTTCCTGAGGGTCTCTTCCTGTGGGTGTCTTCCTGTGGGTGTCTTCATGTGGGTGTCTTCCTGTGGGCGTCTTCCTGTGGGTGTCTTCATGTGGGTGTCTTCCTGTGGGCGTCTTCCTGTGGGTGTCTTTATGTGGGTCTCTTCCTGAGGGTCTCTTCCTGAGGGTCTCTGCCTGAGGGTCTCTTCCTGTGGGCGTCTTCTTGTGGGCGTCTTCCTGTGGGTGTCTTCATGTGGGCCTCTTCCTGAGGGTCTCTTCCTGAGGGTCTCTTCCTGTGGGTGTCTTCATGTGGGTGTCTTCATGTGGGTGTCTTCCTGTGGGTCTCTTCCTGTGGGCGTCTTCATGTGGGTCTCTTCCTGAGGGTCTCTTCCTGAGGGTCTCTTCCTGTGGGCGTCTTCTTGTTGGCGTCTTCCTGAGGGTCTCTTCCTGTGGGCGTCTTCATGTGGGTGTCTTCCTGAGGGTCTCTTCCTGTGGGCGTCTTCATGTGGGTGTCTTCCTGAGGGTCTCTTCCTGAGGGTGTCTTCTTGTGGCCGTCTTCCTGTGGGTGTCTTCCTGAGGGTCTCTTCCTGTGGGCGTCTTCTTGTGGGTGTCTTCCTGAGGGTCTCTACCTGTGGGTCTCTACCTGTGGGCGTCTTTTTGTGGGTCTCTACCTGTGGGTGTCTTCCTGAGGGTCTCTACCTGCGGGTCTCTTCCTGTGGGCGTCTTTTTGTGGGTCTCTACCTGTGGGTGTCTTCCTGAGGGTCTCTACCTGTGGGTCTCTTCCTGTGGGCATCTTTTTGTGGGTCTCTACCTGTGGGTGTCTTCCTGAGGGTCTCTTCATGTGGGTGTCTTCCTGAGGGTCTCTTCCTGTGGGTGTCTTCATGTGGGTCTCTTCCTGAGGGTGTCTTCTTGTGGGCGTCTTCCTGTGGGCGTCTTTTTGTGGGTCTCTACCTGTCGGTGTCTTCCTGAGGGTCTCTTCATGTGGGTGTCTTCATGTGGGCGTCTTCCTGAGGGTCTCTTCCTGTTGGTGTCTTCATGTGGGCGTCTTCCTGAGGGTCTCTTCCTGTGGGCGTCTTCCTGTGGGTCTCTTCCTGTGGGTCTCTTCATGTGGGCGTCTTCTTGTGGGTCTTCGGGTCTGGCTGCTGGTTTTGGATTGGCTTGCAGAGTGTGACGTCTGAATCCAGCTTTAGTTTATAAAACTTAATAGTCAACATTCTTTAATTAAGCAGCTTTAACGAAGCCGGCGCTCGCTCATTGTCATTGGCTCTCTCTCTCCCAAATTAAACTTCTTCATGTTTCTATTTTAAGTTTCAGTCAGACTGAGATTTAGAAGCTGCTCCATGAAATAAACAAAGGCAGAGTTCAGATAGATAATAAAAGGTTTCATTTGATTCATCCATCAGAGGCAGCTGCCAACGTGTTTTAAAATGTTCAGAATAATTAAATGTTCAAGAGGTTGTGATATTTTGAACATTTTGTAAGTCTTAAAATGTTCAAAAATGTTTTTATTTTTTTTTAATTTTGTTCAAAAACGCTAAAAAATTGTTAAAATATTTTTTTAAATGGAAAATTTAGGAAAAAAATTGAACATTTTTTAATCTATAAAAAAAATGTGAATTTTGTAAATCTAAAAATGTTCAAAAACGCAAAAAAAGTTTAAAATACAAATATTTTTTTTGTGGAAAATTTGACAAATTTTCCCCCCAAAAAATTATTTTCAAAATGTTTTGAAAAAAACATTTTTAACGTTTTAAAATATTTTAAAAAGTTGAAAAAAAGTTTTTATATTTTGAAATTTTAAATCATTTTTGAACATTTCTTTCAAAAATGTTCCAATGTTTAAAAATGTTGAAACGCTCTGGGAAAGGAGGAAGTTGACCACGGGTTGCTCAGCTGTGATTGGAGAAGAGAGAAAAAAGGGGGCGTGGCTTTGAGCTGCACTTGTATAAATTATATTATATATTATTATTATATATTAATATATATATATCCACATTTAAAGTAATCAAGTAGGAATACTCAGTTACATTTGAGCCGCTTTGTTCATTCGTCGTCTTTTTTTTGTTTTTCTTCGTCCTGATTGCTTCTACTCGTCTTTACGGAAACATGCACACACACACACACACACACACGAACACAAACACACGAACACACACGAACACACACACACACATACACACACACACGAACACAAACACACGAACACACACACACACGAACACACACACACACACACACATACACACACACACATACACACACACGAACACACACACACATACACACACACACGAACACACACACACAAACAGACACACACACACACACAAACAGGCACACACACACAAACACACACACACACACACACAAACAGACACACACACACACACACACACACACACACACACACAACACACACTCTAACAGGTCTGGACTTGTCGGTGTCGGGGGACTCACTCCTCTAATTTTCCTTCTGCCTCTTTTTATTCTTTATTCTCTTTTTTATCTGACAGGAAACATTTTTATTTTCATTCACGTTCAGTTTCTTCTTCTTCTCTTGACAAGTTAAAGTTCATCACAGACAGACGTTCAGTTTAAATAATAACTTAATAATAAATACAGTCGTCCCTCGCTATATCGCGGTTCACTTTTCGCGGACTCGCAGTTTCGCAGATTTTTTCAGTGTAATTTTGCTTTTTTTTTTTTTACAGCGTACTGTAACAGTATGAACGTTGTGTTCTGCGTCCTGTTTAAGGAAGTACTGTACAAAATGTGTGTATAAAGGTTTATAAAGTGTGTGTTAGGGGTTTTACCGCCTTAAAACATGGATAATAATTGTAAAACTCACTTTGTGGATTTCGTTTATTGCGGATTATTTTTAGAACGTATCCCCTGAGATAAACGAGCGACCACTGTATTTGTTTCAGTGTTTTTGTTCCCATGATGCATCATTCTTTGATCACTGTCCTCTTCTTCTTCTCTGACAGTTAAAACGCAGGATGTTTAGTCCTCCAGCCTTCTTCTTCTGTTGTTTGTAGATTTCTCAGTTACAGAAAAACTTTTTTTTTGGCCTCCTCGTCTCCTCCTCATCTCCTCCTCATCTCCTCGTCTCCTCCTCATCTCCTCCTCATCTCCTCGTCTCCTCGTCTCCTCCTCGTCTCCTCCTCGTCTCCTCCTCGTCTCCTCCTCGTCTCCTCCTCGTCTCCTCATCTCCTCCTCGTCTCCTCCTCGTCTCCTCCTCGTCTCCTTCTCGTCTCCTCTTCTTCTTCTTCTTTTCTTGTCAGTCGTGCATGTTGCAGTTTAGAAATGATGCATTTTAGCAGTTTATTATTTATTTATTCTGCAGTTTGATTGACAGGTCGAGTTTCGTAATCGTCGTTGTGTCATCAGCTGCTTCTGTTTACATTCTTCTTCTTCTTCTTCTCTTCTTTCGTCACAGCAGCTAAAGCCGTTTGTCAGTGAGTCCACTGACAGGAAGTGTGTCCTCGTCTCCTCATGTCCTCGTCTCCTCATGTCCTCGTCTCCTCATGTCCTCGCCTCCTCATGTCCTAGCCTCCTCATGTCCTCGTCTCCTCATGTCCTCGTCTCCTCATGTCCTCGCCTCCTCATGTCCTCGCCTCCTCATGTCCTCGTCTCCTCATGTCCTCGCCTCCTCATGTCCTCGTCTCCTCATGTCCTCGCCTCCTCATGTCCTCGTCTCCTCATGTCCTCGCCTCCTCATGTCCTCGCCTCCTCGCCTCCTCATGTCCTCGTCTCCTCATGTCCTCGTCTCCTCATGTCCTTGTCTCCTCATGTCCTCGCCTCCTCATGTCCTCGTCTCCTCATGTCCTCGTCTCCTCGTCTCCTCGTTTGTAACTTTATTTAAAAAGACGTGCTCAGACAAAGTCAGTTTCGTTTGAACGTTTTTAATGTTTTCTCGTAACGTTAGCGTAACGTTGATCCTGAATGTGGAAACACTCAGCAGTGAAACTTTGTGATGTCATCGTGTTCGTGTTTCACGTCAAAGTGAGTTTTAAAGTTTCTTCTTCTCTGGTCGTCAAAATAAAAGTTCTGTCAAACAGGAAGTTTCCTGTTGAACTCGTCACATTAAAGATCGTCACGATCTGCAAACAGAAATCTGTTTCCTGTCGTTTCATCTTCAGAAAGTTTCAGAAAGTTTCGTCTCGTCGGCTGAAGCTTCTCGCGGTTTCCTGTTGGAGCGTTTTCATTGGTCGGCTGCGTCGTGTCACGAAGCGTCGGGTTGTTTTCAACCGTCACATTTGCGAAGCGAGGCGCCTGAACGCCCCGCAGTCACGTTTGCATATCAATGTGACTTCAGAGACGCTAACGTTAGCACGTCCTGCACGCCGTCATTGTCCCGCTCGCCGCCTCCGAGCCGACACAAGCAAACCGACTGTTTTGCGTGTGGCGTGTCGCGGCGGCTCCTTTCAGACGAGCGGCAGCGGTTGAAGAAGTCAAGCGTGAATTTGTTTTTATGTAAAATAGATTTTTGAAACATTTACGTGAGATTTCAATAAGCGGTCAGAAAAATAAAAGCCCGCCCTGAAACGTCGGTTTGAGGCGAGAACACAAAGACAAAGTCAACGTCACTGCGGACTCGAACTCACGACATCTCGTCTGATAAACAAATTAGCTTCTTTTTCTAAACGCGACAAACCGCTCAAAGAAAATCAGACGAACCTCAACGGACAAAATGTTTCATGACGCCTGAAACTTGAATCGACTCAAACGTTCAGAAACATTTTCAGAAGATTTCCATCAACGAAACGACGAAGAAAAGTTGAAAACAGAAACTTTCAAACTTTATTTCAAAGTAAAAGCATCGACTTCAATGACGTCGCGTCAGCGTGAACCGTCTCGGACACGACGAGGACGACGAGCTCTGACCATGACCCTGTTTCCATCTTGAAGCAGCTCATGCAGAGTTTTTGTTTTCTCTGTGTCCTTGAAGGCACCACGTGTCACCTGACCTCATCCTTAGTTTAATTAATAATTAACGTTCCTGTACTAACACACAGACGCCTGATTGGTCGGACGTCTGTCAGCTGACTCGTCATTTCTCACGTTCAAACATCAGAACAAACGACTGAAGAGTTTCATTTAAACGTGTTGGTTCATTTTAAACTTTAAAAAGTTTCTGCTAATCATGAAACATGTAAAATTAATAAATAAATAATAATAATCAAATATCTACAAAACAATAAAATAAATAAATAAATCTGATCGTCAAAATAATTTGTTTAAGTTTTGATTAAAAACTAAAATAAAAACTCGAGCTCAGTCGTGACATAAAAACGAGTTTTAAATAACTTTGTTTTTTGATGACATCACTGCGGTGAAACGCCGAGTCACTGTCAGTCTGAATGTAAATCTGTGCACACACACACACACACACACACACTCTCACACGCACGCACGCACACGCACACACACACACACACACACTCTCACACACACACACGCACACACACACACGCACACACACACACACACACACACACACACACACACCATGTTTATCTTCTTTTTGTTTTCATTCAAATTTTTTTCTGTCAAACTGAAACCAGTTCATAAACTGCAGGTTCTGCTGTTAACCTCTGTGTTCTGTTCTGTCCGTGTTCTGTTCTGTTCTGTGCGTGTTCTGTTCTGTCCGTGTTCTGTTCTGTGCGTGTTCTGTTCTGTCCGTGTTCTGTTCTGTGCGTGTTCTGTTCTGTCCGTGTTCTGTTCTGTCCGTGTTCTGTTCTGTGCGTGTTCTGTGTTCAGCAGAGGACAGCAGTCCGGAGAACCTCCTCCTTCACGGTCCGTTCTCCAGGAAACCCAAACGGATCCGGACGGCGTTCTCCCCGTCTCAGCTGCTCCGACTGGAGCGAGCCTTCGAGAAGAACCACTACGTGGTCGGAGCCGAGAGGAAACAGCTCGCCAGCGGACTGTGTCTGACCGAGACGCAGGTAGGCATGATGGGAAACCCAGGGCATGATGGGAAACCCAGGGCATGATGGGAAACCCAGGGCATGATGGGAAACGTCATGTTTTCATGTCATTAACATAAAAAGTAAAAACCCGACGGGCTCAGCCTCATGTATGAAGACAAAATATGAAACAAACAAAACGGCAAAAAGTGTTATTTAATTTTATTATTATTGAATTAAATGATAAAAATGTCAAATTATCCAAATATTCTAAATTATTTTTGTAATTAATTTATAATATTCAGCATCATCTAAAATCTAGATTTGAAAGGACGAACGGATTAAAAACAAACAAAACGTCTGATCTGTGATCAGTCTTCAGTCTGTCAGACAGTCTTAGAGACTGGAAGCCGGTCTGTCAGACAGTCTTAGAGACTGGAAGCCGGTCTGTCAGACAGTCTTAGAGACTGGAAGCTGGTCTGTCGTCAGTCTTTGGTCTGTCAGACAGTCTTAGAGACTGGAAGCTGGTCTGTCGTCAGTCTTTGGTCTGTCAGACAGTCTTAGAGACTGGAAGCTGGTCTGTCGTCAGTCTTCTGGCGTCAGAGGAAGTGAGTCGTGGGTTAGTCACGCTGCCTCCGCCTTTTCTCACGGATGATTGACAGCGTCTGTCTTCAGGTCGTCACGGTGATGCGAGCCCGACGCCAGCGAGCCGCGTGAATCATCTTCGATTATTTATGAGCTCATCTCGCAGAGCGACGCTCGTCAATCAGCGCTCGTTAATCACACGTGAATGAGAGATTGCGCAATCGTTAACGAGCTTCTGTAAGCGTCTGTTTATGTGACGTAACACGTTCAAAGGTTTTTAAAATGTTGTTTAAATGTTTTTCAAATGTTTGACTTCGTTACTTCATGATGAAGTTTTTAAACGTGTCACTGAAGCTGATCTGAGCTCAGCGACAGATCGAGCCGAGTCAGACGTGTTCAAACATGCAGTATCAGTACCACAGTACTACAGGAGTACTACAGGACTGCAGGAGTACTACAGGAGTACTACAGGAGTACTACAGGACTGTAGGAGTACTACAGGAGTACTACAGGAGTACTACAGTACTGTAGGAGTACTACAGGAGTACTACAGGAGTACTACAGTACTGTAGGAGTACTACGGAGTACTACAGGAGTACTACAGGAGTACTACAGTACTGTAGGAGTACTACAGGAGTACTACAGGAGTACTACAGTACTGTAGGAGTACTACAGGAGTACTACAGGAGTACTACAGGAGTACTACAGGACTGTAGGAGTACTACAGGAGTACTACAGGAGTACTACAGTACTGTAGGAGTACTACAGGAGTACTACAGGAGTACTACAGGAGTACTACAGTACTGTAGGAGTACTACAGGAGTACTACAGGAGTACTACAGGAGTACTACAGGAGTACTACAGTACTGTAGGAGTACTACAGGAGTACTACAGTACTGTAGGAGTACTACAGGAGTACTAAAGGAGTACTACAGGAGTATTTCTACTTCTAAATGATGTTTTAAGTATCAGCAGACAGACGTGTGTGTGATCGTCCATGAACGTGTTTAAAGAGACACTTCATGATGGTTGCAGTGTATTTGTACACACTTTGTGTAGTACCTGCAGTACATGTACTGTAGTACCTGCAGTACATGTACTGCTGCATGATGGAGATCATTTGCAGTAATCAGATACTCCACGCTCTGAACATGAAGCTGATGATAACAGCTGTTATGAAACACACTCACACACCTGTCTGTCTGTCTGTCTGTCTGTCTGTCTGTCTGTGTGTCCGTACAGGTGAAGGTGTATAACTCACCTGTCTGTCTGTCTGTCTGTGTTCGTACAGGTGAAGGTGTATAACTCACCTGTCTGTCTGTCTGTCTGTGTTCGTACAGGTGAAGGTGTATAACTCACCTGTCTGTCTGTCTGTCTGTCTGTGTTCGTACAGGTGAAGGTGTATAACTCACCTGTCTGTCTGTCTGTCTGTGTCCGTACAGGTGAAGGTGTATAACTCACCTGTCTGTCTGTCTGTCTGTGTCCGTACAGGTGAAGGTGTATAACTCACCTGTCTGTCTGTCTGTCTGTCTGTGTTCGTACAGGTGAAGGTGTATAACTCACCTGTCTGTCTGTCTGTCTGTGTTCGTACAGGTGAAGGTGTACAACTCACCTGTCTGTCTGTCTGTGTGTCCGTACAGGTGAAGGTGTATAACTCACCTGTCTGTCTGTCTGTCTGTGTGTCCGTACAGGTGAAGGTGTATAACTCACCTGTCTGTCTGTCTGTGTGTCCGTACAGGTGAAGGTGTATAACTCACCTGTCTGTCTGTCTGTGTGTCCGTACAGGTGAAGGTGTATAACTCACCTGTCTGTCTGTCTGTGTGTCCGTACAGGTGAAGGTGTATAACTCACCTGTCTGTCTGTCTGTCTGTCTGTCTGTCTGTCTGTCTGTCTGTCTCTGTCTGTCTGTCTGTCTGTGTGTCCGTACAGGTGAAGGTGTATAACTCACCTGTCTGTCTGTCTGTGTCCGTACAGGTGAAGGTGTATAACTCACCTGTCTGTCTGTCTGTCTGTCTGTGTGTCCGTACAGGTGAAGGTGTATAACTCACCTGTCTGTCTGTCTGTGTGTCCGTACAGGTGAAGGTGTATAACTCACCTGTCTGTCTATCTGTGTGTCCGTACAGGTGAAGGTGTGGTTTCAGAACCGCAGGACGAAGCACAAGCGTCAGAAGTTGGAGGAGGAGTCACCTGAAGCTCAGCAGAAGAGGAAGGGAAGTCAACACGTGAACCGCTGGAGAGCGGCGACTCAGCAGCCGGGCGGCGGCGACGAAGTGGACGTCATCAGCGACGACTAGACTGCAACACACACACACACACACACACACACACACACACACACACACACACACACACACACACACACACTCTCTGACAGTGAGTCCAAACACCTGTCCAGGTGCTTTCCTCAAATGTTTAAAGCAACAGGCTAACTGATGGGACCATCACAGACCTCTGCTGTGAGAAATGAATAATTAACTAATTAATTATAATAACTCGTTTGACGTCTGCTACAAAATAAGAGGCCGAGATTTCAAAATAAAAGTCAAAGGTTGTCAGGCTATACTGTTAGCTACATTTCAAAATAAAAGAAATTACTTTTATTTTGGCATTTGACTCAAAACAAACATACAGGATATGACATCAGAGGCGTTTCCTGTTTGCAGACGCCTCAAATCTTTATTTAGTTTGACGACGGCTCAAATTAATTTGAAATAAAGAAGAAGTGATCACACACACACACACACACACACACACACACACACACACACACACCTTCCTGAGGACTGACGGTGTCCCTGAAGGAGGCGGAGCTTCAACAAACTGTCATTTCCTGTTGGACTGACGTGATGATGCGTTCACTGACTGAACACTCGCTCGGTGGATTTTGGTGCCAAACTTTAAACCAGCGCCTGAAAAAGACGATTAACTAACGAGGAGCCGCTCGGACATCGCCAGCTTCCTCCAGCAGGAGAGAGGGAACGTTTGTCTAACGTTCACCACCAACGTTTGTTTAACGTTCATCGCCAACGTTTGTTTAACGTTGCTCATCTGTCTGTGACGAGTCCGAATCATTAAATGAAATCAGACTAATTGTCCTTCAGGTGAGGCTGCGTGTTCATGGTTCAGGTGCAAAACATGACGTCATGACCCAAAGCCTCATGGGAAATGTAGTTTTCAGGTTTTGGTTCAGCTACAGAACAACGTCCCAGACTGATGACGGCTTTAAGGTGGACTTTAAACTTTAAGGTGGAAATCTTCACTACCTGTCGGAGGAAATCAAAAACAGCTGAGACGATTTTCCAGATTAGTCTTCACGTGTTGGTAACGAGGGAACATGTTTAAAGATCTGCAGGAACGTTCCATCTGTCCCTGACGGGGTCGGCGTGCGGCGCCTTGCTCGGCGGCTGCTCTGTTTGGACGTTTGTAGTTTTTTGTTTTTTTGTCTTTTTGGAAGCAAAAGAAAAAAGTTGTAGGTATTTATGTAAAAAAAGTATTCTATGCATCCGACGTGTAAATATGGAAATAACGACGATAACGAGTGACTGTTTGTTTTTCATCCGTTCATCTGTTTGTTTCTTCTTCCTGACAGATTTACCTCATCACCTCCTTATGTAGCACTTCCTCCTCTTCTTCTTCTTCCTCCTCTTCTCTTCCTCTCCTCTTATTCTTCTCTTCCTTCTCTTCTTCTTCTCTTCCTCCTCTTCTTCTCTTCCTCTTCTCTTATTCTTCTTCCTTCTCTTTCTTCTTCAGATCTATTTTTTCATCGTTAGGATGAATGCACTAACTGTACGACTCGTTTCCTCTGACGAGGAGAAGAAACGACAGCAGATTTGTACTTCCTGTGTTCAGATTTGAAAAAAATATAAATAAAATGAATTCAGATCAAAATGTTTCGTTCACGTGATTCATGATTTCCGATCTGAGATCTTCGTCAGTTTGTATTGTTGAACAAAAATCTGTTTGATTCGATTGAATTTAAATTTAAATTATTTTTAAAACCAAAATGAAAATCAGATTATTTATTTTTATAGAAAATAAAGTTTTTTTATTTTTATAAAGACGTTTAATTTAAACAAAGTGACTCAGAAACTTTTAAAGAATTTAAACAATTCAATTAATGTATTATTAATATTATTATTATTAATATTATCGTTATTATTAATATTATTATTAATATTATCATTATTAATATTATCATTATTATTATTTGAATTATTTGAGTTCAGTTTCGGTTTTCAAACGTCACCGTGCGGTGCTCCGGTTCTCAGGCTGTAACTCCGCCGCAGGTCGCAGCTGATCCTCGGCTGCTGATCAGCTTCAGTCCCGGTGTCTCGGTCCTCCTCCGGCCGCGGACTGACGAGGCCTCCGCGGCTGCGCACCGGAGCTGCAGAGCGGACACGTTAATTATTTAAATGATCTATTAATTAATTCAGTAATTATTCAGACAGTTTTATATGAATTATTTTCCACTTCCGTCCGCGGGGTTTTTGTCTGACGTCCAACCAGATCACAGATTCATTTAAAAAATACCGGAAATGTCCAAGATAACTTTAGTAGTAGCACGTGACGTTAATTAATTATCGTCATCTTAGTGACGTCAGCAGCAGCTGGGTTTAATTGTAATTATGTGAAAACAGTGAAACAGACACGAAAACATTAAAATTATATCACACACACACACACACACACACACACATAGACACACACTCACACACACACACACACACAGCACACCACACACACACGCACACACACCCACGCACACACACACACACACACACACACACACACACACACACACACACACAAAAATCTAAACTATGAAAATCTGATCATGTGACACAGAACTCAGTTCTGAGACCTGCTGAACAAAATAAAGTTTTTTCAAAGGTTCATTAAACGTTCTGTGAACGTTCTGAAACGTTCTGTGAACGTTCTGTGAACGTTCTGTGAACGTTCTTCATGTGTTAGACTCACCTGGCGTTCACTTCAAACCTGAAGTCGCGGCTGCAGCTCGTCGTCGTCCGTCCATCAGCTGTGAAATCAGTTCAGCTCGTCAGCTGTAACGTTCCTTAAAGAACATTTGAAGAAACACCCCTGTGTTCTTCAAAGAACGTCTGTTCCCTCACTCTGTTCCTCAGAGAACCTGTCTGTGTTCCTCAGAGCGGTTTGCGGGGCCTTAGTGAGACATTTGGCGGTTCTTTGGAGAACCTCTGCTGAAACGTTCAAAGGTTCTTTGTGGAACTTCAGCTTTGGTTCCAGTTATCAGCTGCAGTTTGTTTCTGCTCGACTCATGATGGATTTTTGATTAAGAGTCAAACTGCAGAACGTCTGCAATAAACACCACGGACTCACTGACTGATGGAGTCTGATGTGATGGAGGCATCTGAAGCCGCTCCTCCTCCAGACGCTGCTACCTGCCTGTATGTTGGTGCTGTTGCCATGGTAATGTTTCAATATTCACAATGAGAGGCTGAAATGAAATAACAGATGGTGGGAGGCATGTAGGTGCACGACTGACAGAAACAAATTATCGCTCCACTTATCTCCTCAGAGCACCGACTGTGTAAACACCACGACACCGACAGGTGAGTCCAGGTGAGCCGCGGCAGGTAGTGATGCTTATTAAATTCAATTAAAGGAAAGAGCGCAGACCATGAGACATCAGTGTGAGTCTGTAACAAGCCGGGGGGGACGCACCTGAGACCAGGACAGGTGAGAAATCCAACCCCCTAATCACAGCTGTTAACGAGCAACTGAAGAACATCTAACGAGCAACAAGAGTTAACAAAGAGTTACTACAGCTTTCACTGCTGACCGCATGGAGCAGCCACCTACCAACAAACATGACGCAGCACTAACATCATCTACAGGACCTGAAACATGACGCAGCACTAACAACATCTACAGGACCTGAAACATGACGCAGCACTAACAACAACATCTACAGGACCTGAAACATGACGCAGCACTAACATCATCTACAGGACCTGAAACATGACGCAGCACTAACAACAACATCTACAGGACCTGAAACATGACGCAGCACTAACAACAACATCTACAGGACCTGAAACATGACGCAGCACTAACAACATCTACAGGACCTAAACATGATGCAGCACTAACAACATCTACAGGACCTGAAACATGACGCAGCACTAACAACAACATCTACAGGACCTGAAACATGACGCAGCACTAACAACATCTACAGGACCTGAAACATGACGCAGCACTAACGACATCTACAGGACCTGAAACATGATGCAGCACTAACAACAACATCTACAGGACCTGAAACATGACGCAGCACTAACAACATCTACGGGACCTGAAACATGACGCAGCACTAACAACATCTAAAGGACCTAAAACATGATGCAGCACTAACAACATCTACAGGACCTGAAACATGACGCAGCACTAACAACATCTACAGGACCTGAAACATGACGCAGCACTAACAACATCTACAGGACCTGAAACATGACGCAGCACTAACAACATCTACAGGACCTGAAACATGACGCAGCACTAACAACATCTACAGGACCTAAAACATGATGCAGCACTAACAACATCTACAGGACCTGAAACATGACGCAGCACTAACAACATCTAAAGGACCTAAAACATGATGCAGCACTAACAACATCTACAGGACCTGAAACATGACGCAGCACTAACAACAACATCTACGGGACCTAAAACATGACGCAGCACTAACAACATCTACAGGACCTGAAACATGACGCAGCACTAACAACAACATCTACAGGACCTGAAACATGACGCAGCACTAACAACATCTACAGGACCTGAAACATGATGCAGCACTAACAACAACATCTACAGGACCTGAAACATGACGCAGCACTAACAACAACATCTACAGGACCTGAAACATGATGCAGCACTAACAACATCTACAGGACCTGAAACATGATGCAGCACTAACAACATCTACAGGACCTGAAACATGACGCAGCACTAACAACATCTACGGGACCTGAAACATGATGCAGCACTAACAACATCTACGGGACCTGAAACATGACGCAGCACTAACAACATCTACAGGACCTGAAACATGACGCAGCACTAACAACATCTACAGGACCTGAAACATGACGCAGCACTAACAACAACATCTACAGGACCTGAAACATGATGCAGCACTAACAACATCTACAGGACCTAAAACATGACGCAGCACTAACAACATCTACAGGACCTGAAACATGACAGCACTAACAACATCTACAGGACTTGAAACATGACGCAGCACTAACAACATCTACAGGACCTGAAACATGACGCAGCACTAACAACATCTACGGGACCTAAAACATGACGCAGCACTAACAACATCTACGGGACCTGAAACATGACGCGGCACTAACAACAACATCTACGGGACCTGAAACATGACGCGGCACTAACAACAACATCTACGGGACCTGAAACATGACGCGGCACTAACAACAACATCTACGGGACCTGAAACATGACGCGGCACTAACAACAACATCTACGGGACCTGAAACATGACGCAGCACTAACAACAACATCTACGGGATCTGAAACATGACGCAGCACTAATAACACCCGTCAGCTTCCTTGTTGGTTAACGTACCTCTCGGTTCTTTTAGCGGGTCTGGGTTTTGTGGGTTTTATTTTTTTTTCTTCATCAGTTTTGTCACTTGTTGTATGTCGCGTGTCTTCAGCTCCCGTCCCTCCACATTTTGCCATTTGCTCCGTCAGGTTGGGGATGAGTCAGCGTTCCTACCTGGAGCTGTGGAGGTACGAGCACGGCTCCTAAACGGGGTGAAGTATTTAAAGGTTCAAACTTCAGTCCTTTAGTTCTCTTAAACATTTACGCCCCCCATAAAGATTGCCCTGATTCTATAAAATATTCAACCTGATCACGCAACATAATGATCAGATAATTACTGGCGGCAACTTTAATTGTTATTGTGATCCACGAATGGACAGGTCTCTGTGGACCTGGTCTCTGTGGACCTGGTCCACGTTGATTTGAATCTGTAACTGGAATTGAAGCCCTCTCTATATTCAGACACTTCAGTGTCCTGCAGAGGACATGTCTTCTCATAGTCGACCTGCAGAGGACACGTCTTCTCATAGTCGTCCTGCAGAGGACACGTCTTCTCATACAGTCGTCCTGCAGAGGACATGTCTTCTCATAGTCGTCCTGCAGAGGACACGTCTTCTCATAGTCGTCCTGCAGAGGACACGTCTTCTCATACAGTCGTCCTGCAGAGGACACGTCTTCTCATAGTCGTCCTGCAGAGGACACGTCTTCTCATAGTCGTCCTGCAGAGGACACGTCTTCTCATACAGGCGTCCTGCAGTGGACACGTCTTCTCATAGTCGTCCTGCAGAGGACACGTCTTCTCATACAGGCGTCCTGCAGAGGACACGTCTTCTCATAGTCGTCCTGCAGAGGACACGTCTTCTCATACAGGCGTCCTGCAGAGGACACGTCTTCTCATACAGGCGTCCTGCAGAGGACACGTCTCCTCATACAGGCGTCCTGCAGAGGACACGTCTTCTCATAGTCGTCCTGCAGAGGACACGTCTTCTCATAGTCGTCCTGCAGAGGACACGTCTTCTCATAGTCGTCCTGCAGAAGAGCTGAGACACACACACAGTTAGACCTGAAGCATGACGCAGCATTAATCTACAGGTCTTGTAGATTAATGCTGCGTCATGCTTCATGATGGTCTGTCTCCGTTAAATTAAAGTTTTATTGAACAAACTGGTTTAATTTAATTTTACGTCTCCGGTCGTCTGAAGTTTGTTTCACACTCGTCGAGGTTTGGACCCTCCAATCAGTCCAGGGTTGTAATTAGCATCAATCATCATCAGCTCAGTGTGTGTGGAATCACAGGGGCTGAACAGCTTCGTGAGGTTAATCAAAGTATTTATCCAAATGAGACAAATGAACCAGCCCCTCGTTATCAAACCCCTAATCAACCCAATCAACTTAACTGCTGCAAATAAAGCCAATTAACATCAGAGTGTGTCGTTAGCCACTCTGCACCGCTCAGCATCAGCTGATCACTTCCTGAACCCGCTCGTTTACATAAAACAAGAACATCGTAAAGTTTACGAGCTGTGTGTGTGTGTGTGTGTGTGTGTGTGTGTGTGTGTGTGTGTGTGTGTGTGTGTGTGTGTGTGTGTGTGTCCAGCATTTGCATGTTCATGTGTGTGTGTGATTAAACATGCGTGACAGTAAGTCAAACAGCTGTGATGGAGGGAAAGTTTGACTGAGGAAAGGTGAAAGGCTGACGGTGTCGAGACAAGACGGAGGGGATTTCCACCTACACACACACACACACACACACACACACACACACTCACACACACACACTGTGTCTGTACAATCAAAACTTTACAGAAGGTCTGCAGGGACGTCACAGAGACTACGTCCAGGTTTTAGACAGTCTGCAGGGACGTCACGGAGACTACGTCCAGGTTTTAGACAGTCTGCAGGGACGTCACGGAGACTACGTCCAGGTTTTAGACAGTCTGCGGGGACGTCACAGAGACTACGTCCAGGTTTTAGACAGTCTGCGGGGACGTCACAGAGACTACGTCCAGGTTTTAGACAGTCTGCAGGGACGTCACAGAGACTACGTCCAGGTTTTAGACAGTCTGCAGGGACGTCATGGAGACTACGTCCAGGTTTTAGACAGTCTGCGGGGACGTCACAGAGACTACATCCAGGTTTTAGACAGTCTGCGGGGACGTCACGGAGACTACGTCCAGGTTTTAGACAGTCTGCGGGGACGTCACGGAGACTACGTCCAGGTTTTAGACAGTCTGCGGGGACGTCACAGAGACTACGTCCAGGTTTCAGACAGTCTGCGGGGACGTCACGGAGACTACGTCCAGGTTTTAGACAGTCTGCGGGGACGTCACGGAGACTACGTCCAGGTTTTAGACAGTCTGCGGGGACGTCAGGGAGACTACGTCCAGGTTTTAGACAGTCTGCGGGGACCTCACAGAGACTACGTCCAGGTTTTGGACAGTCTGCGGGGACGTCACAGAGACTACGTCCAGGTTTTAGACAGTCTGGATTTTCTAAAGTTCTTCTTCGTCTCTCAGCGTTGATCGTCTCAGCCAGAGAGCGATGTCGTCTGTAAAGATTTACGTCTGTCGGTAATCGCTCTGCTCCTCTCTGACTGTCAGATGATTAATGTGGCGTTCACTTCACGTGAGTTCAAACTCTGCATGGCAACTGAGGCCGCCTGGCAGAGCGCCGCGTCCTGAGCTGACGGTCGGTCTGACCTGAAGCGACGCTCTACTTCCTCTCAAAGTTTCGGCGTGCTGAAGGGCTCGCTCGCCATGCTTTGCAATGATTTGGACGTTTCCATGACGACAGCAGCCCTGTGGGTTTTGATTTACGAGGCCATGACGGGCTAATGACGGCCCTGAGCGCTGAGTGTGCAGCGTTTATAGACTGGAAGAGCTGGTCCGGACAGGGACGGGATGCAGACCAGGAGGAGGAGAGCTGATCCTGAATCAGTGCCCGAGGCCACGTCACCTCCTCCTCCTCCTTCTCCTCCTCCACCTGGACGGGCCGCTGTGATTGGCCGAGAGGAGCTGGAGCTGTAAAAGATGTTTTTTTATGAATCAGTCAAAGAGCTCTAATTAAGTGTAATGACGGCTGAGAGTCATGAGCACATAATTACACTTAATCACCAGAAAATCACATTTTACTCAGCGAGCATGCGATGATGTTTGTTTCACTCAGACTTTTATTTTGGAGGAACAATTAATTAAAAACTTATTTTACATGAAACTAATTAAAAACATTTTTTTAGATTTAGCTCATTTTATTCTTTAAATTAAATTTTTCTCTTTTTATTCACTGAATTCTTTTTTAAATCACGTCTCTAAATTTTACAATTTATTTTTCTTGTGTTGTGTTTTCACAGAGGGAAGTTTTTTTTAAAATTTATATTATTTTGTGTATATATAATTATATATACATTTCTGTCTGTTCTGTATGTATAATATATACACACATATATAATATAACACACATGTATATATATCATAATTAACAGTATTGTTTTTCTGACCTGATTATTTGAAATGATCTGTCAACATATTTTACAGTGTTCAGTGTGATGAACTCACAAATCACTGAAGCGCTCTCAGACCTCGTTAAATAATTAATGAAATGTTATTAAACAGAACCATGTATAATTAACACACACTGATGTAAATGTAACTCTATGAAGCTCATCATGTTTCGAATATTTTCAGCTTCATGAAGTTACATTTGAGTTCAGACCTCGTTAAATGATGAAATGTTAATTATTATTATAGATGTAAACAAAATGACTTCCTGTTTGTTTACAATCAGCGCTTCGTTAACAGTTCATTTGTTTTTCATGAAGCGACTTCCTGTGTGGAGTTCACACCTGTAAATCTTCAGACCCTGTTCTGATGATTGAATTAACGACCCACAACAACGAGCAGATTAATTATTTTCATGATCTCTGGAGAGGCTGATTACGACTTAACGAGCTCTGATGAAGATGATGAAGATGATGAAGATTACGACTTTGTTAGTTTGTTCAGAGACGGTTTGACTTTTTCAGACGATGTCACAATGAAGAGGAAACACACACGCACACACACACGCACACACACACGCACACACACACACGCACACACACACACGCACACACACACACGCACACACACACACACACACACGCGCACACACACACACACACACACCACACACACACACTCACTCTGAGCTGACTCAACCTGTCGTACAGGTAAAAACACAAAAACACTAATTATCTCTTGTTGTCAGTACAAACAGGCTCCTCGCGCTCAGACTCTGTCGTCCATCAAACGTCTCGACCTCGTCTGTCACCTGACCAGCACCTGCTGCAAAATCTGCTGAGTCACAGTTTTTAGGAAGATTAACCTGACGAACCGTGACACTGATGAGACGTAACGACGATAATTAGACTGAGAGCAGCTGATGCACACATGAAGCTATCAGGCTAACGTTAGTCGTGTAGCCAGTCGCTAACGTTAGTGCTAGCAGAACTCTATCTGAGTGGACGTGTTACAGCAGCAACGTGACCCATGGTACTAACTCATAGCCCAGCTCCAGGTCTGGCACGACACATGCACCGGGCCTGAAAACCTCCTCTTTGTCCTAGCTATCAAACTGAGCTAACAGCAGCTAACTAGCTGAGCTAACAGCAGCTAACAAGCTGAGCTAACAGCAGCTACAGTTGGCAGCAGTTTCCTGACTTTGATTTGAGACTATAATAAGTTGGATAACTTTAATAAGTTGGATAACTTTAATAAGTTGGATAACTTTAATAAGTTGGATAACTTTAATGAGTTGGATAACTTTAATAAGTTGGATAACTTTAATACGTTGGATAACTTTAATAAGTTGGATAACTTTAATAAGTTGGATAACTTTAATACGTTGGATAACTTTAATGAGTTGGATAACTTTAATAAGTTGGATAACTTTAATAAGTTGGATAACTTTAATAAGTTGGATAACTTTAATAAGTTGGATAACTTTAATAAGTTGGATAACTTTAATAAGTTGGATAACTTTAATGTGGACGGTCGTGTTTGTGAGTTCGGACTGGAATCCTGGACAGACGATCTCTGGACTCCGTCTGTACCCTCATGTGTTTATTTCCCATCAGCCCCGCACCGCGCCGTGTGTTTGGTGCGGTAACAGCCGGTTCGACCCGAGGCTGTGACTGACTGACAGCTGACGGGCTGCTGCTTTGTCGTCTTTGTTTACAGCATCGACAGTTTTGTGTGTTTGACGGAGGATTAGAGCTCATTAAGGCGGCGAGGCTGGTCGCCAGGAGCTGTTCAAAATACCACACAGACGTTTAACAGCGCTGTCTGTCTCCGCCCGCCTCCACCCGTCAGCTCCGTCTGATCCACAACATCCAACTTTATCGACGACGATCTGTAACCGTCCAACCAGAGAGACTTTCACTGTCGTCAACTATCTGCCTTTGTGAACGAGCTAATCAAAGGCCTGTCTCTGTCAGAGCTTTCGAGCACGCCTCATGGTCTTCATCACTGACCGTCTGACAGGCCTGAACCGCGCGACTGTTTGACTGTATTAGCTCGCTTGCTAACGTAACTAGCTAACGTAGACGGATGGTCATCATGATGTCGTTTAATAAATTATTTTAATCAGTTTATTACGAGTTCATACCGCTGTATTAAACCAGATCCACGGATCATATTAACGTGCATTCCTGCTGCGACCAGCACGCAGTGTCGGAATGATAGGCGAGAGAGGACAATCGAGAGAGGGACAAGCGAGAGAGGGACAAGCGAGAAGAAGGAGAGGGAGAAGCGAGAAGCGAGAGAGGAAGAAGCGAGAGAGGGACAAGCGAGAGAGGGGAACCGAGAGAGGGAGAAGCGAGAAGCGAGGGAGAAGCGAGAAGCGAGAGAGGGAGAAGCGAGACAGGGAGAAGCGAGACAGGACAAGCGAGAGATAATATAAGAGATAGAGATAGATATATAATGTATAAGCGATATATAGATAATGGAGAATAGAATATATATATATTTATAATCTATATTTTATAATCTATGATATATATATTTATAATGTATAAATATATTTATAATCTATAATCCATATATCTATAATCCATATATTTATAATCTATATATTCTGAAGATCTTTGGCAACACGCTGTGACACGACGTGTCTGATCACAGAGAAGCTGGTGAACATGATTGGACAGCGTCTCATCCTGGTGAACCCTGAGGCGACGTGCAGGGTGACGTCGTAGTGAAAGCTGCCGATCGGACAGTCCTCCTCATTAACCTGATACAAGTCAGCACAGGTGATCCCGCACAGGTAACACGCTGCAGGCGGAGGCTGGTGGAGGCTGACGGAGGCAGCCGTGTTCAGGGTCTCTGTGGTTTTCACTGACGGGGGGCGGACACGCTCAGATTCCCAGAAATGGAAAGTGTTTGAAGTTTTATATAAACAAATGGTCGCCACCTCCACCTGACGGAGTCACCTCCATCACGTCAGACGCTGGAGGACGGCCAACAGGGTGGAGCTCCAGAGAGCCTCCATTTTAAACATAGAGCCTCGACCGCACACAACACAACTTTGAAATGACTTCATAATGTGAATTACATGAGTTATACTAACAGCTGTACATTACCGGATCAGCAGCTGGACCGGACCGGACCGGGTCAGCACAGGGAGTAACTATATGTATGTATTACGTTAGCTCGTAGCCGACTTTAACTCCACCTCCACAGCAGCACCTGAACGCAGCATCAGATCAGACCACCAGCGTCTGCACCGACTTCCTGTCTGCTGCCGTCGGAGGCCCACGGTGTTGAAGCAGAGGTGGAGGTCTGAGCTGAGGGCGGAGGCGGCTGCTGTGTGTCATGGCGGGCCTGTATCGCACACTTGTTTCACAACACACACTAATTGCAGCGTTATACAGATGTGGGAGGCGTTCCAAACGTTGGCCTCAGGCTCTGTGACCTTCTTCTTCTGCAACAAACAACGACTCATTACGGCGCCTAAACACCGTCACTGCCGAGGAGCAGAGCACGGCGTTAATTACTGCTGAGCTCGTTAGGGCTCCAGGCATCAAGGAAGAAAGCTTCTGTCTCAAACCTGGACGTAGTCTCTGTGACGTCCCCGCAGACTGTCTAAAGCCTGGACGTAGTCTCTGAGACGTCCCCGCAGACTGTCTCAAACCTGGACGTAGTCTCTATGACGTCCCCGCAGACTGTCTCAAACCTGGACGTAGTCTCTGTGACGTCCCCGCAGACTGTCTAAAACCTGGACGTAGTCTCTGAGACGTCCCCGCAGACTGTCTCAAACCTGGACGTAGTCTCTATGACGTCCCCGCAGACTGTCTCAAACCTGGACGTAGTCTCTGTGACGTCCCCGCAGACTGTCTAAAACCTGGACGTAGTCTCTGAGACGTCCCCGCAGACTGTCTCAAACCTGGACGTAGTCTCTATGACGTCCCCGCAGACTGTCTCAAACCTGGACGTAGTCTCTGTGACGTCCCCGCAGACTGTCTAAAACCTGGACGTAGTCTCTGAGACGTCCCCGCAGACTGTCTCAAACCTGGACGTAGTCTCTGTGACGTCCCCGCAGACTGTCTCAAACCTGGACGTAGTCTCTGTGACGTCCCCGCAGACTGTCTCAAACCTGGACGTAGTCTCTGTGACGTCCCCGCAGACTGTCTCAAACCTGGACGTAGTCTCTGTGACGTCCCCGCAGACTGTCTAAAACCTGGACGTAGTCTCTGTGACGTCCCCGCAGACTGTCTAAAACCTGGACGTAGTCTCTGTGACGTGACTTCATACTGCAGCAGCCAATCAGACGATCAGACCGGTCAGGTGCGTTCAGACTAAACTCTGACTCCACCTGTTGTGTTCTGGTTTACCTGTTGGGGCAGCTGTGGTCAGGTGACAGTTTTGATCCAGTGCAGCAGTCCCTGTAACTTCAGATCGTCTTCGTGCACAGCATGAACAGACTCACTGTTGTCACTGCAGTCATGTGACTGGAGACAAAGGACAGATGTTAGCACGGGGACACGTCCGTGTCCTGTTACAGAGATTTACGATGAGACTTTCAAGTCGTCTCATTGGCTCGTCTGGCGCCTGCTCGTAGATCGGAAGACTTGGTCACCTGTTTTTATTAACCAATGAGCCGAGGTCCGCCGGTCACCTGATCACCCGATCATCGCGTTTGACGATAAACAGATAAAAAGTCGAGTTTGAACAGTTTGATGGCTCCATCTGTCACGTTAACGATGAACCTGAGATAATCTGTAATGACACGTCTTTGTCTTCCTGTCGTCACACGACTTCACAATAAAATCCCACAGCAGCGTTTTACGACATGAATCATCCTGATAGTCGACGTAACATCATGAAGTAAATAGTGTTATTAAAGCAAGTGCAGCTGACACGTGAGATTGATGATCGCACGATGGCCAAAATCTGTCGCAACGTGTGATGAGTTAATCTGTCGTTAATATTCATGTTAACGGTTTTTACTGGCCGCGCTGACGGCACCGTGCGTGTTGCACAACGCTCGCTCGTAAATCACCAGAATAATAAATCATGTGACTACAGGCGAGCTGCCATTGGTCCGTCTGTTCTCACGCGTTGCGGTAAACGGCTATCTTGTCGTGCCATGAGATCAGATGACACCAGCGAACACTGACACCAGGTACCAGGTACCAGGTACCAGTACCGGTCCTGACCCGGTTCATGGTTTCACTTCGTGCTCGGCAGAGTTTTTTACCCACAATCCTTTTCTCTTGTTCTCTTCGACTGTGTTGTCACTATTTTAGTTTCCGGCTGTGTTCGCCTTCTCCGACACCTCTATTGGTGCCTAATTACAATTCCTCAGACACTGTTTTAGTCATTTATTAGAGTTAAATATAAGCTCTGCAGTCTGTGCCACTGTCTTCATCAAACCTGCTAATTGTTGCAATATTCAATTTTCCTTTGTCTGAATGTGATTAGCACCCGGCTGGCATCAATGAAATCAAACGTTATTTACACGTTCAAAAAAACTCAATATTCACCTTGAAACCTGCAGGATGTTTTTTTTAACACTTTGTTTCAGAATAGAAAAGAAAATCTAACGAGTCCCTCCTGCTGCACGCCGCCTACCAACGAAGAAGAACAACAAGAGAAGAAGAAGAAGCCGGCGAGGCGAGGCGCCCACTCTGGGTGTTACAACGGCTCCAGGGCCTGCAGCAACACAACAGTGACCGCCCGCCTGCTCCAACATGGCAGCTGGAGGTCCTGCTGTTTCCCTCCTTTCCTGCACGTTTATGCAAATGAGCCCACCTCGCCACCGCCGCCACCACCCCTCCTCCTCCTAACATTAATTAGCACAGTGCTACCTTGCTCAATATTTGCTAACAGAGCCGACGTCGGCGGATGCAGAAATTTGCAGGATTCGGCTTTTAATTAGGTGCAGCAGAGCACAGGTGTGCTAACGAGCAAAAAGGAGCTAATTTGAATAAAAATCGTCCCGTTTACGAGGAGGAGGCGGGCGAGAGGGCGGGGGATTAAATTAGCCACGACGAGGTAAACAGTGACGCCGCTTGAAGCTAACGCCGCAACAATTTGTCTCTGACTGAAGATCAGAGCGAATTTATGTCAGTCTGCGGGGACGTCTCAGAGACTACGTCCAGGTTTTAGACAGTCTGCGGGGACGTCTCAGAGACTACGTCCAGGTTTTAGACAGTCTGCGGGGACGTCACGGAGACTACGTCCAGGTTTTAGACAGTCTGCGGGGACGTCACAGAGACTACGTCCAGGTTTTAGACAGTCTGCGGGGACGTCACGGAGACTACGTCCAGGTTTTAGACAGTCTGCGGGGACGTCACGGAGACTACGTCCAGGTTTTACAGAACTCCTCACACTATGTTTTTTAACCTGTTCAGATTTGATGTAACATTCATGAGAAACTTTGAGTTTCTGATTTTTCTTCTTTAATTTCTCCGTCTGAAACAAACGTAGTTTTTGGACGTGTCGGTCACTGAGTGACTCGCTGCTCGTCGTGCTTCAGGTTTCTCGGCCACATCACAGACATTAGTCAGTGAGCTGGTCTCATTTGTTTAAAGGTAGGAGCAGGTTAAAGGAGGCCTCGTTATCCGGCTCCGTCCTTTCAGGCGCTCAAAGCGAGCCTCCCTCCGTGAGCCCCCTCCTCCTCTCTGCTTGTTTAGCTGCAGCCATGCATGCTTAACCCGGGGAGGAGGACGGCACATCCTGCAAATTAGCAGGCTGATTTCCCTCGCGGGGTTTGGACAGAGGGTTCCCGCGGCTCATCGCCAGGCCTTAAACACCGAGCCCGGCGTCACGGTGGCTGAGCGAACATGGCCGCCTGCGATTCAAAGCGCTCCAGCCGGTGTTGTTACAAACATGGATTACCCAAATGTGCTGTGCACGGTCCGTTTGGGTCAGCAGAGGAAGGGAACGACTGCCGCCATCGCCAGGTCAGCTTTAGGACCTGATCTGTCTGTGTCTGTGGGTTCTGGTTCTGAGACCACGGACCAGAAGGTGACTCCTTCACAATAAAAGACAGCACTAGTTCTGCCACAGTTTGAACCACGTACACTGTCTGCTGCTGAGCATGCTAACAGCAGATTCAGCCAGCAGCAGCTAATTAGCAGTTAGCTACTTTAGCAAGTGGTTGATGACGCAGCATTAATAATAAAATCTACCACGACGTGACCGAACACACGGAGCTGGTTTTCTTGCCGGGTTTGGCTCCTGGCATCCCGGGTCAGTTCAGTTAGCTACACGGCTAACAACGAGCTAACCACAGTTAGCGCTTCACTGCTGATCAAGTAGCTAATGTTAGCAGTTAGCTACATTAGCCGTTAGCTACATTAGCAGTTAGCTACATTAGCCGTTAGCTACATTAGCACTAGCTTCGAACCAGCTGGGTCCTCGGTGTTAGCTGTGTTAGCTTTGTTATATTAGCTTTAGCTCTCCTGCTGCTGATCACTGTTTCCTTTATAAAGTCTGTCAGTCTCCTCGGTTCTGTCACGTTAGTCCCTGTTGGTCTCAGAGCCTGTGCTCCAACCCGGTCCGGTCACTGAGCCCGGTTCTGTTAGCAGCAGCAAATTAGCAGTTAGCTACTTTAGCAAGTGGCTGTAGTAGTACCACACACACACCATAAACATAAAGTCTGTGAATCAGCTCGGTTCGGTCTCAAAGGCTCCAACCCGGCCTGGTCCCATCCGGCTGCTGAGTCCGGTTCTGTTAGCATGCTAACGGCAGAGTCAGTTAGCAGCAGCTAATTAGTGGTTAGCTGCTTTCTGCTAAAGCTACGTGTCCATGATAAAGTGTGTGAATCACAGAGGAGCCGAGCAGTAAATTTATTCAGACTCTAATGGAGACATTAAGTGTTTAACAGACGAGGTTTTTCTGGCTGCAGAGGAGAGCCTCCCTCCTCCCCCGTCCTCCCTCCCTCCATGTAAATGTGAGAGGCTGACTGGAACAAGGAGACTAATAATGGCACACATGTTTTACATAAATGCAATGAGCCAGTAAACTGTGTGTGTGTGCAGAGACAAACACTCATAATGACTGTGAGACACACTGCAATTAATCTGAGATCTAACGAGTTTAAAGCTTAGAAGCTGCTCTCCTGATGAATTCACTTCATTACACTCACCTCTCCGTTTGCCGTCACAGTTCCCATCAGATCAAGTCAAGAGTTGCCACGTTAATGGGTCAGATTTGCATCAGGACATTAGATCATCTGTTGGTTTGTTTCCCGTCTCACTGATTCAGTTTCTGTAAAAGCATCAAAAATATTTTAATGAATCAGATTCACCTTTTAAAGGCAGCAGCACCTCATGAGCTGTAAACTATCTCATCATTTACTAATCAACTTATTATGATGTCATCTAGAATTAATGCACGTGAAGCTAATAGCTAATGAAGCTAAAATATTTGCATTTGTACACAAATAGATGTAATTATGTTCGTGCTACGTCAGCTTTCTGTACAGGTGTGGTCAAACAGGTCACAAACAGCGACATCAGGATAAGCTGCCAATATTAGCTCACTAGGACGTGAACCCAGCAGTGTCCAGTCTAACAGTGAACACGGCCACAGAACCTCTGAACCAGCAGGGTCCAGTCTAACAGTGAACACAGAGACAGAACCTCTGAACCGGCAGTGTCCAGACTAACAGTGAACACAGTAACAGAACCTCTGAACCGGCAGTGTCCAGTCTAACAGTGAACACAGCGACAGAACCTCTGAACCGGCAGTGTCCAGTCTAACAGTGAACACAGAGACAGAACCTCTGAACCTGCAGTGTCCAGTCTAACAGTGAACACAGCGACAGAACCTTTAAACCGGCAGTGTCCAGACTAACAGTGAACACAGTAACAGAACCTCTGAACCAGCAGTGTCCAGACTAACAGTGAACACGGCGACAGAACCTCTGAACCGGCAGTGTCCAGTCTAACAGTGAACACAGCGACAGAACCTCTGAACCAGCAGTTTCCAGACTAACAGTGAACACAGCGACAGAACCTCTAAACCAGCAGTGTCCAGTCTAACAGTGAACACAGTGACAGAACCTCTGAACCGGCAGTGTCCAGTCTAACAGTGAACACAGCGACAGAACCTCTGAACCGGCAGTGTCCAGTCTAACAGTGAACACAGCGACAGAACCTCTGAACCGGCAGTGTCCAGTCTAACAGTGAACACAGCGAAAGAACCTCTGAACCGGCAGTGTCCAGTCTAACAGTGAACACAGCGACAGAACCTCTGAACCGGCAGTGTCCAGACTAACAGTGAACACAGAGACAGAACCTCTGAACCGGCAGTGTCCAGTCTAACAGTGAACACAGAGACAGAACCTCTGAACCGGCAGTGTCCAGTCTAACAGTGAACACAGAGACAGAACCTCTGAACCGGCAGTGTCCAGTCTAACAGTGAACACAGAGACAGAACCTCTGAACCGGCAGTGTCCAGTCTAACAGTGAACACAGAGACAGAACCTCTGAACCGGCAGTGTCCAGTCTAACAGTGAACACAGCGACAGAACCTCTGAACCGGCAGTGTCCAGTCTAACAGTGAACACAGAGACAGAACCTCTGAACCAGCAGTGTCCAGACTAACAGTGAACACAGCAGTCGGGTTTGGCTGCTGGCGTCCCGGGCTCAGTCAGTTCAGTTAGCTACACAGCTGACCGTTAGCGCTTCATTACGTATCAATGTTTACATCAAGTAATGGAAGCTAATGTTAGCAGTTAGCTACATTAGCACTAGCTTCAAACCAGCTGGTTCCTCAGTGTTAGCTGTGTTAGCTTTGTTATATTAGCTTTACTCGACTACGTGACATCAGCATTACATTATCTGACTCTGTTGGTCCACACCTGTGTCCAGGTGACGGATGAACCTGGACTTTGTTTAGTCTGAATGCTTGAACACTTGGTGCTCAGACGAGCTCGTTCTGAGCTGAGAGATCAGTCTTCTCCTCACACCGTATAATAATAGTTCACATTTGGTGAGAATTGCACACAAGCGACTGGCTGTTAGTACAGAAACCTCTTGCCAGCAGAAGACAGTCGGTGTGAGTTTAAAGCGTTGGTTTAAAAGTTGTAATCGTAAGCATATGCACCACAATCTGTTCTGTTATTTATTGGTGCGCTAATCACCGAGCGCTCCTCTCCCTCCTCTCTGCGCCTGTACTGCGAGCTCGGATGAATCTGGAAGGATTTCACAAGTAATACTTCATAGGCTAATCTCACTCCATGACTCTAATTAACGCATCATTAAAAGCATAATTCAGATAATTATAATTTCTCACTTTTTAAATGAGAGATGGGGAAGAAGGGGAAGGGTGTCTGAGGAGCCAATTTAGTGAGTGAAACAGATTCTGAAGCCGAGCGGGTGGGTGGAGAGAAAACACAAAACACTACTACACCACGGCGTCTGAGGCGATCAGAGCGTTTCACCTCACACACGTTTCATCCAGGCTGATGCTTCATGTGCAGAAACACGGCGTTTGTCCACGTTTATATTTTTAGACTGAATATATTTAAAGCGCTGTGAAAACGCGGCTCGGCTTCAGATATTACAGAGAATCAGCCATGAGCACTTCATCCAGGGCAGGGGTCTCCAAACTACGGCCCGCGGGCCACACCCGGCCGCCTAAACAGTTGGAGTGGCCCGATCCCAAACAATCCCTCTAAACATGACCTGTTTTTCAAAACTGCATTTTCCTATTATAAAATATCCACACTTGATGATTAAGCTCGGCATTCTAATTCAAATCTACCTTATTTACGAACTATTTACAGTACTAGCTAATTTTCACCCCCTCACACATCAATGGTATATTCCGACGTGACTTGATCAACTTCCCCGCAGTCTGCTCGCGGGATTCGACTCAGCGGGTCAGGGGCGGCCGCACGGTGTGGGAGGATCCCCTCGCGGGACCTCTCCCCGGTGCTGGCTGGCCTCCACGGGCGCATTTCCTCCGCGCCCGTGCGCCGCAACCGGCTCTGGGTCGGCTTGGAACGGCTCGGGGGCGAAGGTGGCTCACGGCTCCAGCCGCGAGCTTTACAGCGCCCCCTCCCGCCCTGACCTCGCCGTTTCCTTGGGCCGTGGACTTAGTGCTCACTGCGCCCTCTCTGCGACTGTCGAATCGCAATTTATCGCAACTTTCACTTCCTCCCACAACAAAATCGCAACAAAAATGTAAAAAGCAACTTTCACCGCAATTTATTTGAAAACCTCGTGCAACATCAGGCCGCAACTATTTCAAAAAAGGCCACGAAATCCTGGTGGGACTGAAATCATTGTACTGACCCCGGCCCCCATCACAGAAAGGCAAGTTGATGTGGCCCGCACCGAAAAAATGTTCGGGACCCCTGATCCAGAGCGTCTGTTAAAGTCTGTGTGCTACATGTGTGTTAACGTTAGCTGAGAGCTAACAAAGCTAACAGAGCTAACAGTCACAAGTAGCTGCTGTCTAACCTAATGTGAAGCTGACCGCTCAGCTAGTAGTCAGAGCTAACAAAGCTAATTAGCTGAGAGCTAACGGCTCAGAGAGGCAGAGCTAACAGAGCTAACAGAGCTAACGTGAACTTATAAGGTTTGAGCATGTGCTGTCATACAGAGAGTCCGCTAAGACTTTGACAGTCGTTTATTAAAGTTTCTGTGTGTTAACGTTAGCTGAGAGCTAGCAGAGCTAACAGAGCTAACAAAGCTAACAGAGCTAACAGTCACAAGTAGCTGCTGTCAAAACTGTTTGACCTAATGTGAATCTGACTGCTCAGTGTAAATATGGCAGCTAGTAGTCGGAGCTAACAAAGCTAATGGAGCTAACTGAGCTAATTAGCTGAGAGCTAACAGCTCAGAGAGGCAGAGCTAACAGAGCTAACAGAGCTAACAGAGCTAAGCAGTCATGAGCGGCTGCTTTTCACGTCTTGCGTCCACGCTGGACAAACCCAAACGTTGAAGTCTGCGGTTCATCAGAATATTAGAGTCTCCGTGTGCTACGTGTCGTTACGTTAGCTTAGCTCAGTAGCAGGCCACAGTCAGGAGACGCGGCAGCTCAAACAAAGAGCTCCTCTCTGATGAACATAATTAATTAATTAATTTCGTTTGTTCGTGTCGTCTTTAACATGAAATCTGTGTGAGGAGCGTCTGTTTTCATCACCTGTTCAGCCCTGATTCTACATCCACTCACACACCGTGTATGCTAATGAGGATGTTTATGCTTAGCTGATGAATTCAAACTGTGAGTGTGTGTGTGAGTGTGTGTGCAGATCTCAGGTGTGTGTGTGTGTGTGTGTGATGTCAGCAGATGTCCCTGCTTCCTGGCGACCGTCCAAATCAATTATCCCACCTCCAAACTCACATCGACACACACACACACACACACACACCTCAGCTCCTCATCAGAGGTGTGAACGAGGTAAGCATCTCCATCCATATTTCAGAGTCGACTCAGCGCCGTGGCATGTTTGTAACGCTGTTTGTCTTTTTAACACGACACCTTCGAGAGCTCAGACGACTTCTTTAAAACCCAAAACTACACCGCCAATCAGGACTGACGGAGGCTCTGA
Source organism: Collichthys lucidus (assembly GCA_004119915.2). Lineage (NCBI taxonomy): Eukaryota > Metazoa > Chordata > Actinopteri > Sciaenidae > Collichthys > Collichthys lucidus. The sequence goes on from CM014083.1 coordinate 37,761,878, forward strand.
AGGTTCACAGGATGGAGAAGGTGGAGGTGCGCTTCATTATACTCATCATGACGGCACAGCAAGTGGTCTGCAGCACTAAAGCCACCCCTACCCATCATTCACTGTCTGTGCGTCACGGAGACTACGTCCAGGTTTTAGACAGTCTGCAGGGACGTCACGGAGACTACGTCCAGGTTTTAGACAGTCTGCAGGGACGTCACGGAGACTACGTCCAGTTTTAGACAGTCTGCGGGGACGTCCCTGTAGATGTAAACTTTGTCTCAGATTGTCTCTCCTCGACACATCCATATTAAAGTTGTTAAATTATTCACGTACGCTCTAAATCTCAGACGCGTACTCTAAAATAAAGCTGGATCTGAGTGTTTGAGACCAGCAGCGTCCTCATTATGAGCTCTGGATTGTTTGTGCCTTCTCACCTGTCGGAGAGATGGAGGTGTCAGCTCCGCCGCCTCAGGTGTAGAGATGATGTCACCTTCCCTCCCCGACCGTCTCCTAAACAACAAGAGAGACTGCACAACCACCACCGCCGCACACTGTGATTCACACACACACACACACACACACACACACACACACACACACACACACCGCTCTACCTGAGGAGTCTGAGGAGAAACATCAAGGAAGTTCACACTCAGCCTGAGAAAAGGTGTTTTCACTCTTTGTTTGGTTCAATGAAGATTTACAGAGTCTCATGATGGACGCTCCACTGCTACGAGCTAGCATCAGGGTCTACGTTCCAGTGAACACTGCTGGACCGAACAGAACCTCTGAACCGGCAGTGTCCAGTCTAACAGTGAACACAGAGACAGAACCTCTGAACCGGCAGTGTCCAGTCTAACAGTGAACACAGAGACAGAACCTCTGAACCGGCAGTGTCCAGTCTAACAGCGAACACAGAGACAGAACCTCTGAACCGGCAGTGTCCAGTCTAACAGCGAACACAGAGACAGAACCTCTGAACCGGCAGTGTCCAGTCTAACAGCGAACACAGAGACAGAACCTCTGAACCGGCAGTGTCCAGTCTAACAGCGAACACAGAGACAGAACCTCTGAACCGGCAGTGTCCAGTCTAACAGTGAACACAGCGACAGAACCTCTGAACCTGCAGCGTCCAGTCTAACAGTGAACACAGTAACAGAACCTCTGAACCGGCAGTGTCCAGTCTACTCAGAATACTGAGGTGGTTTTCTTGTTGGGTAAGTCGCCTCGGTTCTGGCACGTGAGCCCGGTTCTGTTAGGATGCTAACGGCAGATTGAGTTAGCAGCAGTTAGCGGTTAGCTTCTTCAAACATGACTCTTCATTGTTGGTCCAGGTTCTGGAGGACAGAGGACGGATGGGACAACATCAAGTTTGAGTGTGTGCAGACTTTAAGAATAAACTCTGATGAAAGTTACGTGTGCGTGTTGAATTAGTTGAATTTGAAATAAACTCTAAATGTAAACGTGGTTCCTCTGTGATGTCGTCTCGTCAGACGTCTTCCACCAACACGGATCTGCGTCTCCGAGCTCGTCCTCCGTTCTCTGAAGTGTCTGAGCGTTTGGCTGCTGCAGGCCTGGAGCTGCAGATGGCCGGCTCGTGCCCAGTCCGAAATTTTCCACACAAGATGGCTGGACCGGCTCCCGCTCGCTCGCCAACGGCCGGCTGCAAACACAATGACGAACGTCCAGTCACTCCTCCTCCTCCTCCTCCTCCTCCTTCTTCTTCTTCTTCCCAAGGAAACGCAGCACAAAGCCCGATCTGAGCGAGCGGGCCTCGAGGCGACATTTCGACCCTCCACCTGCTGCAGAAGCCTGAGACGAGCTGACGGAGACTCTTATTCATCTGTCACTGAATCTGTCCTAAAAATAGAAAGCACAGGACGGCTCGGAGAGGTCTGTCTGTCTGTCTGTCTGTCTGTCTGTCTGTCTGTCAGGATATTTAAAGGAAGTCATGAGTCAGCGAATGAACGCTGATTCGTCACGGGAAGGTGAACTTTAACGTGTTTTTACACAAATTAAATCCTGATTATCTGTCATCATCTCCGGGATCTTCAGTGTAGGTGTCTCTCTTTGTGTCTCCATCATTGTTGGATCAGATCGTGTCCATTGTTCGTCGGCGTTTGGACAGATAATTTGTGCGTCCCCTCCCCTCATGGTGGGTGTCTGAGGCCTGACCCGAACAGACGACGGCGTTAAGAGCCCAGCTTCCTCCCAGATGATGAGCTCGGACGTGGGAAGCGGCCCGATCCCGAGGATGGACGACGGTGGTGGTGGGAGTTTGGCCCGGTTCAGGCCTGACGTCGTGAAGCGTGGGCGTCCGTCTGGATTTGGCCTTTCCGTTCGGATGCCAGAGGTTTCAGGACAGATCATGGAGGACTGAGGGGGTGTTTGTCTTTGTTTGAAAAGGGAACAATTAATTCAAATGTTGAATGTTTTAGACGATTTAATGAGTTTTAATTCATTAAATGAGACTTTTTAACCCCCAGAGGAAGCTCCACCCTCCATCCCATTTACACTTTAACCACCAAAACTCAACTATCAGCCAGACTGTCTAAAACCTGGACATAGTCTCCGTGACGTCCCCGCAGACTGACTAAAACCTGGACGTAGTCTCTGAGACGTCCCCGCAGACTGACTAAAACCTGGACGTAGTCTCTGTGACGTCCCCGCAGACTGTCTAAAACCTGGACGTAGTCTCCGTGACATCCCTGCAGACTGTCTAAAACCTGGACGTAGTCTCTGAGACGTCCCCGCAGACTGACTAAAACCTGGACGTAGTCTCTGAGACGTCCCCGCAGACTGTCTTAAAACCTGGACGTAGTCTCTGAGACGTCCCCGCAGACTGTCTAAAACCTGGACGTAGTCTCTGAGACACCCCCGCAGACTGGCTAAAACCTGGACGTAGTCTCTGTGACGTCCCCGCAGACTGTCTAAAACCTGGACGTAGTCTCTGAGACACCCCCGCAGACTGGCTAAAACCTGGACGTAGTCTCTGTGACGTCCCCGCAGACTGTCTAAAACCTGGACGTAGTCTCTGAGACGTCCCCGCAGACTGTCTAAAACCTGGACGTAGTCTCTGAGACGTCCCCGCAGACTGTCTAAAACTGGGACGTAGTCTCTGAGACGTCCCCGCAGACTGTCTAAAACTGGGACGTAGTCTCTGAGACGTCCCCGCAGACTGTCTAAAACTGGGACGTAGTCTCTGTGATGTCCCCGCAGACTGTCTAAAACTGGACGTAGTCTCTGAGACGTCCCCGCAGACTGTCTAAAACTGGGACGTAGTCTCTGAGACACACTTGACACCCACCTGTCAGCGTCCACACTCATGATTAATAAGTTTAACTGTTATTATAATTTGAACAGGTAAGTTTTATTTTTTACTCCTATTGCTTCGTGCTTTGAAACAGTTTTCATCGTCTGTTTTTCGTCACACTCGTTGTAATTATTAACCTTTGTAGCAATAAATAAATGTGTCTGCATTAGTGATGAACGTACGGAGGGGTTCAGGTCCAGGTTCGTGTCTCTAGTTTACCGACGCTCAGAAGAAGCAGACAATGGTTATTTTAGCTCTGTGAAGAGGAATCATAAATACATATGCAGGACAACACGTCCTGGCACTGAGAAGTTGGTCAGCAGCCGATTTGGCTTCACGTTCGAACCACCTCCATTAGTTCTTCATGAGGAATAACGAACATATGGATGACGGGGAATAAACGACACCGCGGGGAATACTTCATGAGCACAAGTAAATTACTTGTGGAGATGATGAGCGCTCGGACAGAGAAGGTGTTATAATGGTCTCCTGGCTGAGTTATGTTTATGTTGAAGATATTCCTCCAATCAGACATCGTGCCTCCGCGTCTGCAGATGTACTTTAAAACATCCATCCAGAAACTAGACGTGACAACACAGATGTTACGATGTTTCGACTAAATCACAACCACAACCATGCACTGCAGCTAGCTCAGGTATTACTTTATGCAGCCGGAGCACAGCAGCAGATAGACTGTATCTAAAATCTGATCCGGTTCGTCCTAGTCGAGTCTCTGCAGAGCTTCTCTTCTCGATGATTTGCCACCTGCGCCTCAATCCAACCGTGTCACACACGGACTTGTTCGTGCAAGTAGCACGAAAACCTCTCGGCTTTATCGCCAACCTGAAGCTGAGAGCGCCGAAACGCAGAGAGGGCTGATGGAACAGACCGAGTGTGAATCGAGGCAAAGAGTTCGGTCAGTGTGACAGGTGTGGAGGCTAAACACCTTTCCACCACGTCCACCGGCTGACACGGAGAGCGAGAAGCCGCCGGACAAGAGTAAATGTGGGACTGACTTTTACTGAGAGCTTGGTGAAATAAAAGGCTGAAAGACAGCTCCCGTTAGCATAGCAGCTAATCTGCTGTAAATCACTGGTATTGTTGCAGCTAGCTTCTCGTAGCTTCTCGTTAGCTTCTCGTTAGCTTGTGATGCAAAACTCCCATTAAAAGACGGCTACAATGGAGTCAACTGTAAATCTGTTTATATGTATTTCTTGTATATATATATATATATATATATATATATATATATATATATATATATATATATATATGGTGTGTGTGTATATGTATATATACACATGTATATATACATGTGTGTATATACATGTGTGTATATATACATATATATACATGTTATATATACACACATGATATATACACATGTATTATGTATATACGTGTATATATACATATATTACATGTGTATATATACAGTGTATATATACACATGTATATACACATGTATATATATGTATATATACGTGTATATATACATATATATACATGTGTATATACATGTGTATATATACACACATGTATATAACACATGTATATATATGTATATATACGTGTATATATATACATGTGTATATATACATGTGTGTATATATACATATATATACATGTGTATATACATGTGTGATATATACACATGTATATATATGTATATACATATATATACATGTGTATATATATGTATATATACATATATATACATGTGTGTATATACATGTATATATACACATGTATATATATGTATAAATACATGTGTATATATATAAACAGATTTACAGTTGACTCTATTGTAGCCGTCTTTTAATACATTTTTTACACACACACACACATATATATATATATATATATATATATATGTGTGTGTGTGTGTACTTGATGAACGATATGAATTCATTCTAAAATAAATGACTGAATAGAATAGATCTTTATTGTCATTGTCACAGGTACAACGGGATTAAAAGTGCTTCTAGTCAGTGCAATAAAATCCTAGCATTAAAGTGACCAGTGGGGGTTAAAATAACTAAAATAGATAAGAATAAAAATACCTGAGACATTAAAAAAATGTACTAAAATAAATAAAATTAACATATGCTAAAATCAAAATAAATACTAAAAATGCTAAGAGGAGCAAACACCCATAACGTAAAACATTAAAACATGGACTGGATGATTTTAAAGTAACATTTCATATAAATTGGAAAAAGTACTTTCACCGTCACATTCAGAGTTACCGTATGTTCCGTTAAACACTCCTTGTGACAGAGGTTTTGATGTTGGTTCTTCTCCAGCATCAATATGTTCAAACACTCAGGTGAGATCAAGAGAGAGCAGGGGATGATGGGACGTGTTTAAATGTCGGCTGTACAGGTAGTTCACGCCTGAAGGCTGATTCGTGTTTCGTGGCTCGACATGCAGATGTACATCTTTCCCGGCAGTGATCTCACTCTGATCATCACGTATACGTTACGGAGCTTCAGCTCTTCTACCTGTAAATCTCAGGTGCTTTTGGCACAATTAAATCGTTCTCACGACACACTTGCGGGACCTCCAAAACTTTTTTCTGTTTCACTTCAGACACCTGGAAAGTACGACGTTCCATGTTTAGAAATCTGACATGTTCGATGTGAACTTGATGCTTTCAGCCTGAAGGTTGGCCCTCAAGGGTGAAACATCAACACCTGCCAAAAACCAAATGCTGTTCGAGTCCACCAGGCTTTCAGACTGTGAATTCAGCTTATTTCTGTCTTAAAAATCCAGTTTCACGAGCACAGAGCGAGTTTTAACCGCTGCGCGTCGACCTGCCGCGCCATGAATCACCTGACAAATCCTCCAGATAAAGATCTGAAGCCTTTATCTGCAGCCTGTTGCGGTTTCCTCGCTCTGACAGCCGTAAATCTGCGGAAATCAATAATTGCAGCTCGTCAGCAGGACAGACGTCTGGTGTCAGTACCTGTAAAAGTCTTTGTTTATCGAAGATGTTCATGACAGGCGCTGTGGCAACTGGTTAACCAGAAACACAACAAAAGAGCAGGTTTGAGATCCGAGACGAGCTCGGGAGGCGAGGTGTTAGTCACGTGATCGCTCTTAACACGGATTTATTCGAGGTGACATAAAACTGTAATATGCTTCATTTCAGACGCAGTCAACACGTCAGCTTATTATTGGTGTTTAGAGGCTCTGAAACTCAAAAGTATTCTTCATTTACTAATATGCACTTCAACAGTAAACAGAAAGCTGCAAAAACCTCGGAGTCATTAACCGTTCGTTAGAAAGCTGCAGAAGACGAGACAAACAATCATCACAACTTCTTCATCTCAGGCTGTGATTTCATGTCTGATAATTAACCCTGCATGTATAGAGCTATGTGGGAGATTAAACATATTTCTAAAAAACGTGATACTTCAGGTCACTTTTAAAACCCATCAGTCTGAAACATAAATGTTATTCTTTGAATACGGGAAGGTGATTAAAGGCTGTCAACACTCTGTGTAAACCCGTTGTGATTTAAGCGGCTTTACGGAAACCTACGGGGACGTCACGGATACACGATCCAAACGTTTTCCAGGCGGTTCAAGAAACACGATAAGTTTTAAGTTCTTTAAATAGAGGTGAGAATGTCAGGACGCTTTTAATCGGAGTCATATAATTACTCATTTACAAAAAGGTCAAACACATGAGAAGCATCACAAGCTAACGCAAACCTAGCAGCAGCAATACTGATAATACACGGCAGATTACATGAGCCGCTATGCTAACGGGAACTAATAATCGCAGACTCTTAAAGGTCATCTGTATTCAGGTTTGTCTACATAACGTATAAATCCGTATGAATCAGTTTCAGAGTGTAGTCTTTAATTTACCGTTAGCTGCTCTGTCCTCCTTACGTTAGCCGAGATAGTTTTACGTTAGCTAAACTCGTCTGTTAGCCTTCTGACAATAAACATGCTCATACATGTTCATGCTAACGCGCTAATGAACAACTATGTAAGATGTGATGTAAGTGTATAAATCCAGAGGGAAATATAAATGTATTTATTTTTAAATTGCTTCTTGGTGAGTTACGCATAGATCTGTGAATGTAGGCTACAATATTAAAGTTACATGATTAATTATAGGATTCAAGGAGTTTTATTTGTCATTACAACACATGTAAACATGGGATGCAACGAAATTGGTTTCCCCTGGTCCTGGAGCAGCCCAATATCCAAATATAAAATAAAATATAAAATAAAATATATATATACATATGTATATATAGAACATAAAATATAAAAGGTAAGGCAAATTTAAAATTTAAGCAAAAGTATATACAATGCATAGAAAAACAACAGCAGTATAACATAGCGTACAAATATAAAAATAAAGACGTGTTGATCGTGTAATTATCTGTAATCATCAGTGTGTTGTTCAGTATCAGGCCCAGTGTTTGCTGGACTCATGTGGTCTGTCTTGGATCAGGACTCCGTCTTGACTCCTTTGTTTTGGTGCTTTGGACTCGAGCCTCCGAGAAACTCTTTCCAAAGCCAGACGAGAGGAGCGAGCGAGGAAGAGCTAAAGAGAGAGGGAGAGAAGCAAAATGAGCGTTTAGCCGCTGGTGTGAACTGCCTGTCGCACCAGACAGATTTCCTGATCCCGTAATGGCTCGAGCTCGCGTTTCCTGGTGCAAATTCTCGGCGGCGCTTGTGTCAGCTGCACATGCTCCGGCGGCCTAATGAGGCAGCATTAGCCAGGGGAGACGCGGTAATTAGAGCCAACGTCAGCGCCGAGGACAGATGGCACGCTAAGACAAGCCTCTCGACTTCACCTCCGCTGTGTGTGTGTGTGTGTGTGTCCTGACAGAAGAGAGAGAGCGAAGGCGAGACGTGTCGGAAGAGAGAGGAAAGAAAGACGGGAGGCTTTAAGACGTGTCGGAGGAAGAGAGGAAGAACGACACGATAAGAGGTTCATTTTAAATGCATGAAACCAAGAGGACAAAAGTGTGTGGACACCTGAACCTGTGGTTTAATTAAAAGTATCAACACAAAATTACAAAATAAAACCAATAGGACTTTAAACCACTTACTGTATATACACACAGAAATATACGATATGTGGCTGAACGTACACAATGTGAGTGTTTCATCGATTCACATGAATTTTATATCAACGTGAAACTTTTCTCTCATAAACAAACAAATAACACGTCACAGACCCACACGCAACACCGAGAAGAAATTTAGTATAAGAGCAACTCGCGATCCGTAACATTGTTTATATTTTGGGGTTATATAAATAAATATCTTTGAGGTTTTCAGGCGTGGAGCCAGTGTCGTGCCAGAACAGGAGCTGGGCAGAGCAGGTCTAGACTGCACTCTTTATAATATTATTTACAGAGACAAACACTTCCATAATGATTTAATACAGAAATACTGATTTTTGTTGGTTTAAAATCTTTTAGTCAAAGTGAGTAATCACGTCAGTTCCTGTTAGCATAGCGATTTGTATAATCAGCTGTATATCACTGGTATAGTTGCCGTTAGCATCACGTTAGCTTGTAATGCAAAACTCCTGTAGATAAACTTTAAAAGAAAGTGCCTGCAACAAATCACAGAAAAATCTACGTAATGTTGTGAAATATTTGAGTTTGAGTAGATTTACGGAAATTTTATTTATTTTTTTAAATGTTATTTTTCTCTCCGTAACATTAGAAAACACGTGAAATAACGCGACACGTTATTCTTCAGTCACTCTGTGAATCCGATCTTTTCCTAACTCGTCGTTCCCCGTCTCATTTTATCTTTTCTTCTTCTGTTTGAAGGTCGACTGTGACCGTTTGTCTCTAAATGTAAATATATAGTAATAATGAATCTAAACTCTTTTCTCTCTCTTTGTTTTCCGTCCTCGTGTCACTGTTTTTCCCTCTTCGTCTATTTTTGTTGTCGTTCTTCCTCCGAGCTTTCGTCCTCTTTCAACATGCTCTCTCCTCTTTCTCTTCTTCCTCACCTCTCAGTCTATTTTTATCGTTCTTCCTCCACACTCTCACCCTTCATCTCTCGTTTTTCTCGACACATTTTGTCTTCTCTCTCCTCATTTCTTCCTTAATATTCACGTTTTTCCTCCTCATCATCATCCAGGACGCCGTCTTTTCGTTTCATCGTCCGAACGCCTCGTGCTGCATTCACTTGTCACCCGTTTGATTCACACTTTCTCCTCCAACATTGACACGTTGTTTTGTTCTCCTCTTCCTCCTCCAACCTTCAGCTTCATCTCCTCCATCGTTTAGTTTGCTTGTTTTTATTTGTTCTGTCCTTTCTCTGTTTAAATGTTTCTTTTCTTTCACTTTAAACTTATTTCCATCTTGTTCCTCTTGGTTTCATCTTCCTCACGTTGTCTCGTGTGCTGATAGAACAGCAACAGATGTTTGAATGTTGGTTTTAAATGTATAATATAATGTTCTTTTCAAGGCCAACAACACTGACGCTACAACAGAATTGTTAATCCCAACGTTTCTGGCACTGAAGTGTTTACTTCCTCATTTCTACAAGTTTCCTGTTAAAACAGTGAGTGAGTGATACATCGCAGCTAGCGCTATGAGCTAGCATCAGCGTCTACCTTCCAGTGAACACGTCCGGACCAAACAGAACCTCTAAACCAGCAGTGTCCAGTCTAACAGTGAACACAAAGACAGAACCTCTAAACCAGCAGTGTCCAGTCTAACAGTGAACACAGAGACAGAACCTCTGAACCGGCAGTGTCCAGTCTAACAGTGAACACAGAGACAGAACCTCTGAACCGGCAGTGTCCAGTCTAACAGTGAACACAGAGACAGAACCTCTGAACCAGCAGTGTCCAGTCTAACAGTGAACACAGAGACAGAACCTCTGAACCGGCAGTGTCCAGTCTAACAGTGAACACAGAGACAGAACCTCTGAACCGGCAGTGTCCAGTCTAACAGTGAACACAGAGACAGAACCTCTGAACCGGCAGTGTCCAGTCTAACAGTGAACACAGCAGTCGGGTTTGGCTCTTGGCATCCCGGGCTGAGCTACACGGCTGACTGAGCTAACCACAGTTAGCGCTTCACTGCTGATCAGTGTTTCCATCAGGTAATGGAAGCTAACGTTAGCACTGAGCTAACGTTAGCTTTACATCGCTCACTCTCTCCTTTTCTCTTCTTAGCTTCCTCCGTCAGCGTCCTCTTCACTCTCTGCTCCTCTGCCATTACGTCCATAGAAGCTGCCGACGTTGCCAGATCTCTAACGTATGTTGTGTAGATAACGTTAGCTTGCTGGTTGTAAGTGGTGTGTCTGGTTGTTGCGAGGCGGCAGACGTTGACTGTGTTTAGCTGCATGAGCAGAAGTAGAAGCAGCAGATAAACATTCGTCCTCAGTTTAATCATCGTTAAACTGACAGTAAACGAGTTTGTCTCTGTTGTGCACACTTCCTGTTCTTAATGTGCTTTTCATACGTGAGCGCTCAGGTTAATGCAGTTTAATAACGTGTTAGCTCGTCCTCTGGCTCATTATCCCGTCTGTATCGTCTCCTCAGGTGTTGTTGACGCGCATGTATAATTGGCCGGTAGACGACCTGGCAGATTCCTCGTTAGCGGTGATTATGATAACAGCGAGCGGCAGTGTTACAGCTCTACCTGTCCTCGCCGCCCCCTCTGACACCGTGGTTTTAACTGTACATAATTATCATTGTCACTATTTTCCGATGTGTTTCATGAGCGTGTTGTTGATGGTAATTTATTGTTCATGTAATCAAATATTGCCATGCGTTCTGCATTTGCCCGGTGGCACATTTAGTGTTAATTAGGCTGCAGGAGAACAGCGTGGATGCAAAAGAAAAAAAGAAAGAATGTGGAAAGTTGTTGACAGCCAATCAACTTCTCACTTTCAGAGAGAGATGGTGCAAATAGTACGAGGAGGAGGAACGCTGGTGGCAAACGGCTGCAGATCTGCAGCCAAGCCTGTTTGGTATCATTAGCAAGTTTTTTTTTCATTTGGAGGGAAAGATATTAATATGATTTGTCATCTCAACTTCTGAACATATGAATCAGTGTTTACTAATGCAGCTCAGTCTGCAGAGAACGCTTCATCAGACGAGTGCAACAAAACAAACATATGATGTTAGCTCAGCGCTAACGTGATGGGATCACATCCCACAAATATGACGATGGAAACAAAGTTCATCTTTAATTCAACGACACGAGAATGTAGAAACTGAATGTTTTATTACAGTTTTATATTTATACTGACGTATTATATTAAAGTGTTGTGTTGGTGCAGGAGTTGATTAGCCTAGCTTAGCACAAAGACTGAAAACAAAGGGAAACTGTTAGCCATTCAAATCGTCAAACACATCAGAGGCTGATGCTTCTTCCACCTCACAGCTAATCCAGAAAGTCGTGGATCACCAGCTGACCTGAGGCGGCTGAATGAAGCCGGGTTCAAACAAGCCACCTGTGACCACACCCACCTGTCAATCAAAGCGTCCACGCTCTTAACCCTGCATAACTTTCAGCCTTAATATAATGTGAACAGGTGAGTTGTATATAAATTCACCCTCAGTACAGTTGTCATGAACGGGGAAATTAGCTACAGAGACCAAAACTGTTTTTTGTACCAGGCTGTAAACATGTTTATTTCTGCTGTGAAACATGGGGACTTATGGAGACTGACTCACTGCTGGAGCCAGCCTCAGGTGGACGTTAGAGGAACTGCAGGTTGTGGCACTTCCTGTGTCAGTTGATGCTTCATCACTTTTCAATTATATAACCATGTTTGTTATGCTAATTTATGTTTGTGTGTTAATGGGAATTCCCATTAAGTGTTAGCATCGAGCTAACAGAACACATGTTTATTTCTTTATGTAAAAATATAAAAAACTGTCACGTTAGCACCAGACAGGAAGTGTACCGCGGAAATAAAAGCCTGAGCTGGAACAGGCTGTGACAGTTCTACGCTGCCACTTTAACACGTCGTGAGGCAGGTGACCCCTGTGGGAACCGAACCCGCCGCCCTGCAGGTGTTAATGCCTTGCTCGTGTCTCTGTGGGGAAGCTGCCACCTCAGCTGCTGACTGCAGCAGTGTGACACACACACATCTATCACCACGCCCACCAACACCTCCACAGTGTACATCCTTACACCTGCAGGACAAACGCACAGCCTGTACATCCGCTTCATGCCAACACACACACACACACACACACACACACACACACACATTTTACAAATACCGGAAGCTTCACAGCTCCGGGGGAATTTCTTTACCTCTTTCATCCGAGCGAGCAGCAGCCGCAGGAAGCATCAATCTGCAGATGATTTCCATTTCTCAGCATGATTGAAGGCCTTTAATCAACACACACACACACACACACACACACACACACACACACACACACAAGGAATGACACAAATTTTAAGCGTTTCATCTTTTCTGCCTCCTGTACTTCAGAATCTGAACCAACAATGACAAAAAAGCTAACTGCTAATTAACTGCTACAACAGAACCGGGCTCAGCAGCTGGACCAGACCGGGTTGGAGAACAGGCTCTGAGACCAACAGGGAAAAACAGTACCGACTAACTTAGTAAGCCCAGGAGCCAGGAGCCGAACCCGGCATGAAAACCACCTCGGTAGGCTGCTGTGTTCACTGTTAGACTGGACACTGCCGGTTCAGAGGTTCTGTCGCTGTGTTCACTGTTAGACTGGACACTGCCGGTTCAGAGGTTCTGTCTCTGTGTTCACTGTTAGACTGGACACTGCCGGTTCAGAGGTTCTGTCGCCGTGTTCACTGTTAGACTGGACACTGCCGGTTCAGAGGTTCTGTCGCTGTGTTCACTGTTAGACTGGACACTGCCGGTTCAGAGGTTCTGTCGCTGTGTTCACTGTTAGACTGGACACTGCCGGTTCACTGTTAGACGCTGATGGTAGCTCGTAGCTGTAAACAGTCAAACAGTGAAACATAAATATGTATTCACGTTAACGTTAATGATCCTGATTAATACTTTGTTCACAGTCGAGTCTGTGTGATGTTGGTGGGAACCTTACCCTGCCCAGTTACCCACAGCGCCTCCTCCCCCTCCTCCTCCTCCCCCTCCTCCTCCCTCCTCCTCCCCCTCCTCCTCCTCCTCCTCGCCTTGTTTAGCTTTGACACCTCAGCTGTTCAGAAGGCTGCTGAGAGGAAGGTGAGAGGGGGGAGTGGGGGAGAGAGGGGAGGAGGAGCTGATAATGAAGGTAACTTGTTGTTGTCACCACACGTTGTTGTTCACGGCCTTCTGTGCTCATTACACGCTATTACATTAAAGCTAAGCTAACCTAGCTGCACGGCTAACTGAGCTAACAGCGTTGTAGCAGACGTGCTCGACCTGATCAGGCTGTTAACGAGGGGACATGGATAATTATCATCCAGTTATAAAGCTCTGACATAATCTAAATATGTATAATATAATATAAGAATGTTAGAGCGTGTAAACAGAGTCACATGACCTGAGGTGCAAACTTTACCTGTCAGTGATTCCTGGAGGGACGAAGAAGAAACTCTTAACATGTTTTGACCTTTTAAAAAAAGACTTCCTGCCGCTGAGTGTGTGTGTGTGTGTGTGTGGGGTGTGTGTGTGTGTGTTGTGTGGTGTGTGTGTGTGTGTGTGTGAATGTGTGTGTGTGTGTGTGTGTGTGTGGTGTGTGTGAGTGTGTGTGTGTGAGTGTGTGTGTGTGAGTGTGTGTGTGTGTGTGTGTGAGTGTGTGTGTGTGTGTGTGGAGTTAGCGGTGGACGACAGATCGGCCCTGAGGCGCTGCAGGTGTTTGAGATGAGAAAGAGAAGAAGGAGGGAGTTAAAGAAAGAAAAGAGACACCGGAAGACAAACAGAGGAAGATCAGCCCGAACACAAGAGGTCAAAGTTTAAATGTCTCTGTCCACCTGTCCTCCAGTGTCTGTCCAACACTGACACACAGTGTCTTCAGGTGTTCTTCAGTGTCTTCAGGTGTTCTTCAGTGTCTTCAGTGTCTTCAGGTGTTCTTCAGTGTCTTCAGTGTCTTCAGGTGTTCTTCAGTGTCTTCAGTGTCTTCAGTGTCTTCAGGTGTTCTTCAGTGTCTTCAGTGTCTTCAGGTGTTCTTCAGTGTCTTCAGTGTCTTCAGTGTCTTCAGGTGTTCTTCAGGTGTTCTTCAGTGTCTTCAGTGTCTTCAGTGTCTTCAGGTGTTCTTCAGTGTCTTCAGTGTCTTCAGTGTCTTCAGGTGTTCTTCAGGTGTTCTTCAGTGTCTTCAGTGTCTTCAGTGTCTTCAGTGTCTTCAGGTGTTCTTCAGGTGTTCTTCAGTGTCTTCAGTGTCTTCAGGTGTTCTTCAGGTGTTCTTCAGTGTCTTCAGGTGTTCTTCAGTGTCTTCAGTGTCTTCAGGTGTTCTTCAGTGTCTTCAGTGTCTTCAGGTGTTCTTCAGTGTCTTCAGGTGTTCTTCAGTGTCTTCAGGTGTTCTTCAGGTGTTCTTCAGTGTCTTCAGTGTCTTCAGTGTCTTCAGGTGTTCTTCAGTGTCTTCAGGTGTTCTTCAGTGTCTTCAGTGTCTTCAGGTGTTCTTCAGTGTCTTCAGTGTCTTCAGGTGTTCTTCAGTGTCTTCAGGTGTTCTTCAGTGTCTTCAGGTGTATTTCAGTGTCTTCAGGTGTTCTTCAGTGTCTTCAGGTGTTCTTCAGGTGTTCTTCAGTGTCTTCAGGTGTTCTTCAGTGTCTTCAGTGTCTTCAGGTGTTCTTCAGTGTCTTCAGGTGTTCTTCAGTGTCTTCAGGTGTTCTTCAGTGTCTTCAGTGTCTTCAGGTGTTCTTCAGTGTCTTCAGTGTCTTCAGGTGTTCTTCAGTGTCTTCAGGTGTATTTAAGTGTCTTCAGGTGTTCTTCAGTGTCTTCAGTGTCTTCAGTGTCTTCAGGTGTTCTTCAGTGTCTTCAGGTGTTCTCCAGTGTCTTCAGTGTCTTCAGTGTCTTCAGGTGTTCTTCAGTGTCTTCAGGTGTTCTTCAGTGTCTTCAGTGTCTTCAGTGTCTTCAGGTGTTCTTCAGTGTCTTCAGTGTCTTCAGGTGTTCTTCAGTGTCTTCAGTGTCTTCAGGTGTTCTTCAGTGTCTTCAGGTGTTCTTCAGGTGTTCTTCAGTGTCTTCAGGTGTTCTTCAGGTGTTCTTCAGTGTCTTCGGGTGTTCGTCAGTGTCTTCAGTGTCTTCGGGTGTTCTTCAGTGTCTTCGGGTGTTCTTCAGTGTCTTCAGTGTCTTCAGGTGTTCTTCAGTGTCTTCAGGTGTTCTTCAGTGTCTTCAGTGTCTTCAGTGTCTTCAGGTGTTCTTCAGTGTCTTCAGGTGTTCTTCAGTGTCTTCAGTGTCTTCAGGTGTTCTTCAGTGTCTTCAGGTGTTCTTCAGTGTCTTCAGTGTCTTCAGGTGTTCTTCAGTGTCTTCAGGTGTTCTTCAGTGTCTTCAGTGTCTTCAGTGTCTTCAGGTGTTCTTCAGTGTCTTCAGTGTCTTCAGTGTCTTCAGGTGTTCTTCAGTGTCTTCAGTGTCTTCAGGTGTTCTTCAGTGTCTTCAGGTGTTCTTCAGGTGTTCTTCAGTGTCTTCAGGTGTTCTTCAGTGTCTTCAGGTGTTCTTCAGTGTCTTCGGGTGTTCGTCAGTGTCTTCAGTGTCTTCGGGTGTTCTTCAGTGTCTTCGGGTGTTCGTCAGTGTCTTCGGGTGTTCTTCAGTGTCTTCAGTGTCTTCAGGTGTTCTTCAGTGTCTTCAGGTGTTCTTCAGGTGTTCTTCAGTGTCTTCAGGTGTTCGTCAGGTGTTCTTCAGGTGTTCTTCAGGTGTTCTTCAGGTGTTCTTTAGTGTCTTCAGGTGTTCTTCAGGTGTTCTTTAGTGTCTTCAGGTGTTCTTCAGTGTCTTCAGGTGTTCTTCAGGTGTTCTTCAGGTGTTCTTCAGTGTCTTCAGGTGTTCTTCAGGTGTTCTTCAGTGTCTTCAGGTGTTCTTCAGGTGTTCTTCAGTGTCTTCAGGTGTTCTTCAGTGTCTTCAGGTGTTCTTCAGTGTCTTCAGGTGTTCTTCAGGTGTTCTTCAGGTGTTCTTCAGTGTCTTCAGGTGTTCTTCAGTGTCTTCAGTGTCTTCAGGTGTTCTTCAGTGTCTTCAGGTGTTCTTCAGGTGTTCTTCAGTGTCTTCAGGTGTTCTTCAGGTGTTCTTCAGGTGTTCTTCAGTGTCTTCAGTGTCTTCAGTGTCTTCAGTGTCTTCAGGTGTTCTTCAGTGTCTTCAGTGTCTTCAGTGTCTTCAGGTGTTCTTCAGTGTCTTCAGGTGTTCTTCAGTGTCTTCAGTGTCTTCAGGTGTTCTTCAGTGTCTTCAGGTGTTCTTCAGTGTCTTCAGGTGTTCTTCAGGTGTTCTTCAGTGTCTTCAGATGTTCTTCAGTGTCTTCAGGTGTTCTTCAGTGTCTTCAGGTGTTCTTCAGTGTCTTCAGGTGTTCTTCAGGTGTTCTTCAGTGTCTTCAGGTGTTCTTCAGTGTCTTCAGGTGTTCTTCAGTGTCTTCAGGTGTTCTTCAGTGTCTTCAGTGTCTTCAGGTGTTCTTCAGTGTCTTCAGGTGTTCTTCAGTGTCTTCAGGTGTTCTTCAGTGTCTTCAGGTGTTCTTCAGGTGTTCTTCAGTGTCTTCAGATGTTCTTCAGTGTCTTCAGATGTTCTTCAGTGTCTTCAGGTGTTCTTCAGTGTCTTCAGGTGTTCTTCAGTGTCTTCAGTGTCTTCAGGTGTTCTTCAGTGTCTTCAGGTGTTCTTCAGTGTCTTCAGGTGTTCTTCAGGTGTTCTTCAGTGTCTTCAGGTGTTCTTCAGTGTCTTCAGGTGTTCTTCAGTGTCTTCAGGTGTTCTTCAGGTGTTCTTCAGTGTCTTCAGGTGTTCTTCAGTGTCTTCAGGTGTTCTTCAGTGTCTTCAGGTGTTCTTCTGTGTCTTCAGGTGTTCTTCAGTGTCTTCAGGTGTTCTTCAGTGTCTTCAGGTGTTCTTCAGTGTCTTCAGTGTCTTCAGGTGTTCTTCAGTGTCTTCAGGTGTTCTTCAGGTGTTCTTCAGGTGTTCTCCAGTGTCTTCAGTGTCTTCAGGTGTTCTTCAGTGTCTTCAGGTGTTCTTCAGGTGTTCTTCAGGTGTTCTCCAGTGTCTTCAGTGTCTTCAGGTGTTCTTCAGTGTCTTCAGGTGTTCCTCGTGGTATTTCAGAGTTTGTCATTTCCTGATAAACCAGAAGAAGTTGATGATGTCATCCTGCACTTGGAGCGCTTCCTGTTTGATCCAGTCTGTGTCCGGGCTTCACTGATTACTGAACAGAACCAGAACCACAGAACTTTATTCAAACTGGATCAGGTTTTTTCTCAATGAGGTCCTCAGACTGGAAACCTTCAGATTTCTTGTCATGTGGTTGCTGGTGTCTGATCGGTGTGGAGCAGTAATCAGCTCGAGACGACGAGACGCAGCGTCCTGTAACAGGAAGCTCACAGGTTTGATGTCTGATGATTTCCTGATGATGAAGTTCCTGTTTGTTTGTTCGTCACCTTATTCCCTGTTGGTCTCAGAGGCAACCCGGCCCGACTGCTGAGCCCGGTTCTGTTACATTGTAACTTTGACTTTACACACCAATGGATTTATGTTTATGTGCATTGTTCGTGTCCTCTCGTGTCCTCTCGTGTCGTGTCTCCTGTCCTCTCCTCTCCTGTCCCCTCGTGTCCCTCCTCACCTCTGTGGTGTGGTACCATCTAAACAAACACCCGGATCATGGTGGGCAGGCCTCTGGGATCAGAACCGAGCGCCCCGCTCCGTGTCTTCTTCTTCAGACATGGATCATTTGAGGGGAAACCATATGTATGTGCATCTGCTTCCTGTGACTCCGGCAGGACCGCGGACGCTCTGCGATGGCGTCTCGAGCCGCTGGGGACTGATTTTTAAAGCGAGCGGCCATCTGTCTCTCTCCTCTCGGAGCTTTTCTTGGCACCCTCGGGTGCAGCCGGCAGGGGGGGGCAGAGGAGTCGCCCTGTCCGCGACACCACGAGACAAAAGAGTCTCTAAAGAGAAGAACGTGACAACTGCTCATCCAACCAACCCCGCTGAGACGCAGATCACATGACCACAGATCAGCCGGCAGATGACTGAAGACACCACAGACATGACAGCATGTCGACCAATCAGGTGATCGTGTGATTTACAGAGTTTATGAGGGACAGTGAAGTAAACTGTAGCTGCTGTTAGCTGCTGTTAGCTCACGTTAGCTCAGTCTGTTAGCTGCTGTTAGCTCACGTTAGCTCAGTCTGTTAGCTGCTGTTAGCTCAGTCTGTTAGCTCATGTTAGCTCAGTCTGTTAGCTCACGTTAGCTCAGTCTATTAGCTGCTGTTAGCTCAGTCTGTTAGCTCATGTTAGCTCAGTCTGTTAGCTCACGTTAGCTCAGTCTGTTAGCTGCTGTTAGCTCACGTTAGCTCAGTCTGTTAGCTCATGTTAGCTCAGTCTGTTAGCTCATGTTAGCTCAGTCTGTTAGCTCATGTTAGCTCATGTTAGCTCAGTCTGTTAGCTCATGTTAGCTCAGTCTGTTAGCTGCTGTTAGCTCATGTTAGCTCAGTCTGTTAGCTGCTGTTAGCTCAGTCTGTTAGCTGCTGTTAACTCACGTTAGCTCAGTCTGTTAGCTGCTGTTAGCTCACGTTAGCTCAGTCTGTTAGCTGCTGTTAGCTCATGTTAGCTCAGTCTGTTAGCTGCTGTTAGCTCAGTCTGTTAGCTGCTGTTAGCTCATGTTAGCTCAGTCTGTTAGCTCATGTTAGCTCAGTCTGTTAGCTCATGTTAGCTCAGTCTGTTAGCCCGACTGTGAGTTCAGAGCATTGGGGCACTTTGGACCACCAGGAAGAAGAAGAAGAAGTTTAAACGACCGGGCCGCAGAGCCCGTGTCGTGCCAGAACCGGAGCTGGGCAACACAGAAGTTAGCATCATGGATCACGTTAGCTGCTGAACTTGAAGCTACAATTAACATTAGATTAACCAGCGACAGCCCAGAGAGTCTGAATGAGTTAGCTAACGTTAGCTAAACCCACAACATGACAACATATGTGACTTCAGAGTTACGTTAGCTTCAGCTCTGACTCTGCTGGTCTTTTGTTGACATTAGCAGACTCCATTTCTAAGCTAACGTTAGCTCGTGTTGCACACTGTCTGTTAGCAGTCAGCAGCTTCTAGAATGGCAGAGGAGAAGAGAGCGAAGAGGACGAGAGCAAGAAGCAAGAAGACTTTCGGTGTGTTTGTCACACTCGGATCCTGGGCTCAGCTCTCGCCTCTCCTCACCCTTCATGGAGGTGGGGGAGGGTCTGGGTGAGTTTAGTCCTTCAGAGTTGAGCGGAAATGGGAGGACAGGTTCATCAAAGCCTCCCTCTGAACAGGAGACGCCATAATGAGGCTGAGAGAGGAGGGAGGAGCTCTGGAGCGCCGCGTCCCGCCGCCAAACAGACGTGACATGAAACTCTCATTGAGGCTTTTCTGAGCGGGTTCAGGCGGGGAGGAGAGGAGGAGGAGGAGGAGGTGGTGAAGAAGAAGAAGAGGAGGAGGAGGTGAAGGAGGAGGAGGAAGAAGAAGAAGAGGAGGAGGAGGAGGAGGAGGTGGAGGAGGAAGTGGTGGAGGAGGAGGTGAAGGAGGTGGTGGAGGAGGTGGTGGAGGTTGGTTGTTTGGTGGATTTTGGAACGAATCCACGCACGATGATCGACAGTCTGATTTCCATCTCGCGTTAATGATCCCGTCGATAGCCGCCTGATGACGCGCGTGAACGCAGCCTCGAGGAATGTCGCCTCACCTCGGCACAGGAAGTGATCAACGTGAGGCTTTTCTGCTAATTGAGGAGGAAATAATACGGAGCACGCCCCCCGGCCGTGGCCGACAAATGAGAGAGGTGTTCAGAGAATAAGAGGTGGGCGGGGCCTGGCGGCGGGGGGCCCCTTTGTGACGGAGAGGTGGAGGTCTGAACAAAGTGGGATTATCAGGTTCCCAGCGGCATGGGGCTATTCCTCTCATAACGTCATCTTTAAAGCCGTCCTGCAGGAGATTAACCTCCACAACGTCTAATTGACAAACGGGGAGCGCTGCTCGTCAGCGCCGCCGCCGCTTTGAACGCCACGACAAGAGACGCACAAAGAGGATTAGTAACGCTGATAGCTGCGAGAGTTTAACTTCCTCCTCTGAACTTTGAGTGAAGATATTTGAGGAATGTGTCGTTTCTGTTGAGCCAATAAACACCTCGCAGCACTCTGATGATGTCATTACGGACGGTCTGACGCCCGAGGCCAAACAGAGCGGACACGAAACTCTGATATTTGAGTTTAAGTCACAAGTTTGATCCGTTTATCAGATCGATTTTATTTGTACAGCCCAAAGTCACAAAGTCCATTTTCCTCTGAGGCTTTACAATCTGTACAGGGAGTGACTCCCTCTGTGCTTAGACAGCAGTAATAATGACAGTAGTAATAATGACAGTAGTAATAATGACAGTAGTAATAATGACAGTAGTAATAATGACAGCAGTAATAATGACAGTAGTAATAATGACAGTAGTAATAATGACAGTAGTAATAATGACAGTAGTAATAATGACAGTAGTAATAATGACAGCAGTAATAATGACAGTAGTAATAATGACAGTAGTAATAATGACAGTAGTAATAATGACAGTAGTAATAATGACAGTAGTAATAATGACAGTAGTAATATGTGTAGTGGACGTCATCAGGATCACAGCAGCAGCCACGATCCACGAGAACCTGCTGGACGACAGAGACAGAAACTCCAGAGAAGAAGTTTAGTTAGTGACATGATTAATGAGACGTGAATGTTTACAGATGGAGACAGAGAGGGGAGTCCCCCAGCAGTGTGGTCCTATGGCAGTAAAGTAAAGTCAATAATAAAGGACGAGTTCAGGAACATTCAGATCATCAGTCAGAAGGTCGAGGTCGAGGAAAAACATGGACTGCATCAAGTTTCAGAGATTCAACCAGAAGTTTGATTTTGAACCAACAGGAACGTTACGTCCTGCTGCGGTTTCACATTAAAAGACTCTTCTTGAGCCGTAAAGAGCACTGGAAGGCTTTTATTTTGAAGGTTTGAGATGTTTAAGTAGAAGGTTTGAAGTGTTTTAAAGCTGCATTTCAATCTAAACTGACTAATTATAATAACTGTTTGTCGTTGGACACGCAGCGAGATCTGCTGTGCAATCAGCTGACAGGACGCCACCGAGGCCTCGGCGACTTGAGAGTGAGCGCCTGATTCGTTCCCGCGTCCACTCCACAGCTCGCTTCAAAGCTCCGGGCTTAATGTCCCACTCGAGCTCCCAGAGTCGTAGTCTGTAATTAAAGGGTGATTAAGAGGCTGGGCTGATGAATGGGAGCCTAAATACTCTAAATACCCCATGCTGCTCTGCTGTTGGACTCAGCGTGGAGGACTTAATTGATTCAGGCTAATCAGTGGTCAGAATTAAAACAGTCACAGTTGTCTGGGAGAGACGAGGAGGGGGGAGGAGAGAGGAGAGGAGGGGGGAGGAGAGGAGAGGAGGGGGGAGGAGAGAGGAGAGGAGGGGGGAGGAAAAGTGAGAGGAAACGAGGGAGGAGGAGAACAGAAGGTTGAAGTGAAAGAAAGAGGAGGAGGGACGATGTGTGTTATTGTGGAGAGAGGAAGCAGCTCAGCAGAAGGCGTCTTGTACTATCCTGCATAAATTAAACACACACACACACACACACACACTCTCTATAAAGGAACAGTTTGTCGGACAATTAGGTGATATGGAGACTCATTAGCGTCGAACGTGACGGCCAACTACACGTTGGACTTTGGCGTCCTGAGCACAGCTAGAGGACACTTCTGCTGGTCCAGTCTGCAGGATTTACTGACACCTAGTGGTGCAGCTGCTGATTGCAGCCCCCTCGTCTCTCCTGCCTCGTTGAGCAAACAGTTCAGACACTGCAGAGAAAGACTGAAGTGGACTGATAGAAAAATAGACTTCTTCATGTTGTCGAGTCGTCATCAAGACAAATTTAAGTAGTTATTGAGTCATTGTTGAGTCGTTAGTGAGTCGTTGTGAGTTGTTAGTGAGTCGTTGGTGAGTCGTTGTGGGTCGTTAGTGAGTCGTTAGTGAGTCGTTAGTGAGTCGTTAGTGAGTCGTTAGTGAGTCGTTGTGAGTTGTTAGTGAGTCGTTGGTGAGTCGTTAGTGAGTCGTTGTGAGTTGTTAGTGAGTCGTTGGTGAGTCGTTGTGGGTCGTTAGTGAGTCGTTAGTGAGTCGTTGTGAGTTGTTAGTGAGTCGTTGGTGAGTCGTTGTGAGTTGTTGTAGGTCGTTAGTGAGTCGTTGTGGGTCGTTAGTGAGTCGTTAGTGAGTCGTTGTGAGTTGTTGTGAGCCGTTAGTGAGTCGTTAGTGAGTCGTTGTGAGTTGTTGTGAGTCGTTAGTGAGTTGTTGTAGGTCGTTAGTGAGTCGTTGTGAATCGTTACTGAGTCGTTACTGAGTCTTTGTCATTGTTAAGTGTTTTTGCTTGCCTGGTCTGAGTCAGTTGCGTTAGCTATAGTATAGATCAATATATGTGTCAATATATGTAGCGTTGCTCATATCCCTTTCATTGGATATAAAGTTAGTACACGCCCCCCAAGTGTTCGCCCTCTGACCTCCGTCGTCTGGGGTGTGTTGTCAGAGCAGCATATGTGACGTTAAAGCGGCGCCGCCGTCCTGAAATAACTTCAAACAACAACAACAACGTCGCGGCATGGAGAGACAATGGCCGCCTTGTTGTTTTTGGCGTGTTTGGCACGACTGCGCGGTGAAATATGTCACGGCAACATGTTCGGCCCGGAGTGGAAGTGAAGGCGACGCCTCCGGTTCTCACAGCGCGAGTAAACTGCAAATGAATCACAACTCACATGAACACACACACACACACACACACAGTCACACTCGTCGTCATATTTAGGCCCAATTACAATCAACAACTCGGCGGCTTCACGTGTCGTCAGACTGAAACATGTTACTGCTCATCACAACAACAACACGTGTCACACTCGACAGATGCTTGCGAACACGTTAAACACTTCTTCAATCATTACGACAAAATTCAGATCAGAGTTTACGTTTGGTTCATGTGTCTGATGGACGATTTACTGACTGCAACTTTTCCTCCGTCACTTCCGAACGGACCTGAGTTTGAGAAAGAGATGAAGGTTTTTACAAAACAAACATGAAAATGTTCAAACAGCTCCGACTGATTCAAGAACAGCCGCCAGGTTCTGACATGATCTGACCCAACGTCACAATTAACCTCTGAACTCACTGTGACGTCCCCGCAGACTGTCTCAAACCTGGACGTAGTCTCTGAGACGTCCCCGCAGACTGTCTAAAACCTGGTCGTAGTCTCCGTGACGTCCCCGCAGACTGTCTAAAACCTGGACGTAGAGACAAAGACGTTGTGAGTTCACTGTCTGAACTCGGCTGTCACTGATAAACTTGTTTCACGTTAACGTGTGTGTTGCTGGTAACTGTCTCCTCTCGGCCATCTGTACCTGTGGCTTGGCTTCCATCATTAACCAAACCACAGTGATGTCATCAGGGACCAACTGACAGCAGCTGCTTTAAAACACACACACACACACACACACACACACACACACACACACACACACACACACACACACAAACAAACAATGTCAAGTTATAATTAAGTCATGTGACACTCGTCTCTCCACCAACTGACAAGAACAGAGTGAGTCTCAAACCTCAAACCAGGCCGACTGTGGCTGCAGTTCCTCTAACGTCCACCTGAGGCTGGCTCCAGCAGTGAGTCAGTCTCCATAAGTCCCCATGTTTCACAGCAGAAATAAACATGTTTACAGCCTGGTACAAAAAACAGTTTTGGTCTCTGTAGCTAATTTCCCCGTTCATGACAACTGTACTGAGGGTGAATTTATATACAACTCACCTGTTCACATTATATTAAGGCTGAAAGTTATGCAGGATTAAGAGCGAGGACGCTTTGATTGACAGGTGGGTGTCGTCATGGAGACTACGTCCAGGTTTTAGACAGTCTGCGGATTCAACCCACTGAAACCAGAGTACTACAGCAGGAGGTACACAGAGTACTACAGCAGGAGGTACACAGAGTACTACAGCAGGAGGTACACAGAGTACTACAGCAGGAGGTACACACTACTACAAAGAAGAGTAGTATCAGAAGTATCCGAGTGTAGACATTTTGTAAACGT
>CM014083.1:37791366-37813866 GCA_004119915.2 Collichthys lucidus
GTCACGGAGACTACGTCAAGGTTTTAGACAGTCTTTGGGGACATCACAGAGACTACGTCCAGGTTTTAGACAGTCTGCGGGGACGTCACGGAGACTACGTCCAGGTTTTAGACAGTCTGCGAGGACGTCACAGAGACTACGTCCAGGTTTTAGACAGTCTGCGGGGACGTCACGGAGACTACGTCCAGGTTTTAGACAGTCTGCGGGGACGTCACGGAGACTTCGTCCAGGTTTTAGACAGTCTGTAAAGACGTCACAGAGACTACGTCCAGGTTTCAGACAGTCTGCGGGGACGTCACGGAGACTTCGTCCAGGTTTTAGCCAGTCTGCGGGGACGTCTCAGAGACTACGTCCAGGTTTTAGCCAGTCTGCGGGGACGTCTCAGAGACTACGTCCAGGTTTTAGACAGTCTGCGGGGACGTCTCAGAGACTACGTCCAGGTTTTAGACAGTCTGCGGGGACGTCCTTAGAGACTACGTCCAGGTTTTAATGCATCTGAAGATCTGGACAGAACAGAATCGTCTTCTCGTGTCTTTGTTTCTCATTTGGGACTTGGACTTGAGCAAACACTCGTGGATGTTCAGACGTCTGTGGACTTGTCATGATGAAACCAGCTACATATTGAAATGTTCATTTTTAGCGCCGAGACGTGGAGGCCATTTGCACGGAGAGCCGGGTGACGGCCGAGGTCGTGCCGAGACACATCATCCATCAGCGCCCCGTAAACCTCCCGCGGAGCCTCCGGCCGCTGCTGGTGCCTCACATGAATATACGAGGTGTCACTTTATAATGTCTGTGATTTGACCTGAGCGTCTGTGCTTCACACACCGAACTTCACCGACTGTCCAACCAGGCGGGAAAACTAAAAGTTCTCCAGTCCTCGCTGAACAAAAGGAAACCAGCGAGAAAGAAGCTGTTAGTCCAGACTTTGATGATCTGCATCGTTTGGAAAAAAAAGAAAGACAATATATAAATATAATATATAATATAATATAAATATAAATAAATAAAAAGATGAAGAATAACGGGAAAAAAACACAAACGACTCCTCAGAGAGTGTGCTATAGCCGCAGAGCTATCTGCTAACGCGCTACCGCGTTTATCAGACGCTGCTCGTCCTACGTGACGTGAGCGACAAAGTCACTTCATCGTCACGATAAAAATAAACAACACGAACCATTGTTGTTACGTTAGCTTTTGTTACGTTAGCTTTTGTTACGTTAGCTTTTGTTACGTTAGCATTTGTTACATTTCGTTTACAGTACGGTGTGGCACTTTACGTACGTTACGTATGTTATGTTGACTTTCATGATGTTTTGTTATATTCTGTTTTATTACATTATATTTGTTACGTTTGTTATGTTACCTTTTGTTACTTTTCATTACTTTACTTTATTACGCTGCCTGTTCTGTCTTGTTATATTCCCTTTTATTACATATATTACATATATTATTACGTATGTTGAGTTAACTTTATTATGTTGCATTTCGATTTTATGTTTCATCAGATTTTAAGTTTCGTTAAATTTAGTTTTGCTATTTACGTTAGCTTTCATGATGTTTCGTGATGTTCTGTTTTGTTATATTTGTTGCGTATGTTACATTCCATGTTGTTACTTTTCATAACTTTATTGCGTTGAATACATTTTATTTTGAAGTGCTTTTCAGGATACTCAAAGACACTTTACAGAGAAGAACATTAAATCATCATAACAAATAAAGACAGTGCACTAAAAACATATTAGACATTTTAACATTAAAAGCAATTTTAAAAAGGCGTTGCATCATGTTTCGTTAGATTTAGTTTTGTTACATCATGTTACGTCACGTATGTTGCGTTAGCATGTCACATGGCAAACACAGCGTTTGTTTATTTATTTTTTGCCATGACGAGTGAATTGATTGTGATTTTTCTGATTTAAAAGCTGGTCTGACGGAATCTTTCAAAGGACGTATTTGACGTGTTACGGACGGTTATCATCAAACAGTGAGACGCGGTCGCTGACGCACTCACGTTACGACGTTACGACGTTACCGTGTTCGCATCTGTCAGGAGCTTTAAACAAACAAATGACAGGAAGTACAGAGCTCGCCGTGTTTGTGTCGTCCTGTCACTTCCTGTCGTCTGACGCGTTAACGTTCAGTTTGTGAGGTGATGACACAAACTCAAAGTAATTCAAGTGGTTTACTGTCAGTCACACAGAAATAACAAGTAATGTGATTACTGGAAGAAGTACTCTGATCTGTTGGAGTATTGTTTGTATTATTTTACAGTATAAAAGTATTAACGTATACTTAAAGTACAAAACAGGATTATGCACTGAGCCTGTTTCAAAATAATATATTACATTTTAATTATTGATGCATTCATGAGTTCGTCACTGTAGTGAATTTACTGTAGATGAAGTTTTATTTTTACTTTAAACATTACATAAATAATATAATATTATATATGTATAAAATGTATTTGTTGGTTGGATCAGTGTAAACATGTATTTCCATTCCGTGTCCGTCATCATCCGCAGACTGCACGGCAGTGTCACGACACGCACTGAGCGTTAATTCAACAGCTGGTTACACTTATGAATGAAGCAACAATAAAAATACGTAAAAACTGTGCGTTTAAACCAAACAGTGAGTAAACTAACGTTTAGTTTCCAAAAATTTACTTTGACTAAAAACAACTTTTTCTAAATATTTAATAACATACAAAAAACATACTGTTTTATATTCACACTGCCTTTAAATGTTTTTAGTTATATCTTTGTTCTTTTAGTATTTTTCTCATTAAAGGTCCAAATTATTAGACGTTAATATTCTGATTAAACCTGCTGATATTCAGACTTTATTTTCTGATTTTTAAATATCATAACTGTCCCGTCTCCGTTAATCATGTTTCTATGATCTGAATTCAGTTGAAGCGTGGAGTCGGTGGCAGACGGCCTCTTGACAGATTTGTGATTTCAGTCTTAAAGACTCTCTTCAGTCTGTAATTGTGAACTTCTTGTAAATCAAAGCTGAAATTTAAACGGGGACTCCCTTCAACCCCCTCGAGGACTCCGGGGAGTCTGCAGACCGCGGTTTGAGAACCAGCGCCGCGCTGGTCCAAACTGTCAGTCATGGTTTGGGAGCGCCGCCGGCCTCCAGTCATCTCCTAAACGGTAATTTATGTGTTGTTGTGCAGGACAAATTGCTGCAGGAGGTGCACCATTAGCTAAACTGCATTTCACAGCGACGTGTTTTCACCTGCAGCACAGCTATGCCAAAAATGTCAGAACTCAGCGCCGGGCCGCCGCCGGGCCGAGACACAGGCTTTATAGGAGGGAGGAGAGAGAGCGAGCTTTAATGACACACTGTCAGATCAAATACACACTCAACAAGTTCTCACACACTCATAAAGACACATTAATGCAACACACACACACACACACACACACACACCATCATGATGACAGTTAGTGATCACAGGTCCAAACACGGCGCAGCGTCCCCGAGTGTGAGCGACGTTAAAGTCCACAAATACGAGGAAGTGTCTTTGTCCATCTGTCCAACACCGACACACACTGACACACACACTGACACACACAGACAGACACACACAGACAGACCCACACCGACACAGACACACACAGACACACACACTGACACACAGAACACACACACAGACACACAGACACACCGACACACACACACACACTGACACATACTGTCTGTCCAACACAGACACACACACACACACACTGACCTACACTGACACACACAGACAGACACACACACACTGACACATACTGTCTGTCCAACACAGACACACACACACACACTAACCTACACTGACACACACAGACACACACACACACACAGACACACACACACACACACACAGACACACACACACACTGACACACACACACACAGACACACACACACCGACACACACACAGACACACCGACACACACACACACACACACACACACACACACACACACACACACACACAGACACACACACACACACTGTCTGTCCAACACAGACACAAAATGTCTTCAGAGTTTGTCCAACACTTTAAAGTTGCTGATGATGTCATCCTGATCTCTGGATTTTAATTGGACGAGACAGAAACTACTGATCGCTGACAGGAAGTGATGTCGTTCACTGTAACCTGCTGTTATGTTTAATTATGTTTAATAAGTTCATGAAACGTCACCTCGTGTAATTAGACACATGATGTTGAGGTTTATAAGTTCAGACAGACACCGTCATTGTTTAATGACTCAGTATTTAATGATTTGTTTAAAGGGATCGCCATCAGCTGTTGCCATGGTGACCGGCTCGTCCACACGACACATTATATAATAAACTTTAATATCACATGTATGAACATTTAAGAGATTTACTAATTAAAGATGTGACGCTAAAAGAGACAGAACTCATGAAGAAAACATGAATACTAAAACATATATGTGTGTGTATATACAGTATATGTGTGTATATACAGTATATGTATACACACACATAGAGATATATGTATGTATATACACACATATACTCTCTATGTGTATATATACACATACTGTATATACACACAGAGAGATATATGTATGTATATATACACATATACTGTATATACACACATAGAGATATATGTATGTGTGTGTATATACAGTGTGTGTATATACAGTATGTGTATATACACACACTGTATATACACACATAGAGATATATGTATGTGTGTGTATAGAGATGATTTCCTCTGATTGTTCTCAGGTATTGGAGACTTTGTTGTTGTGGCCTTGTTTGTTAGAAAATATAAAATATATTTTAAATATGAAAACATGTTGAATGGTTGTGTGATGTGTGTCTGATGTTAGTCTATGTGTGTGTGTATGTTCAGTGTTTATCAGCTGATGTATAAATGACTGTAACAGTCTGAGCGTTTCATAAATCAAACCGTTCAAACTTTAATCTGAAGTCATTTCTCCACTTTCAGTCTCAGGTCACGGTGAGAATATAATAATATATTTTATTTTTAAATGTTTGTTTTTTTGCACATTAGCTGAAATCTGAAGAAGAAACTTTATTAACAGAGAACACATGCAGCCTGTGAACGCAGCTCATAGCAAACAGCACAGCGCCCTCCAGTGGAGCCTCGACCAGTCACAGGCTGCAGACCTGAAACATTCAGTCCATGTTTAAATAAAGTTAAACAGAGTTTAAATAAAGTTAAACAGAGTTTAAATAAAGTTAAACAGAGTTTAAATAAAGTTTGACTGAAGCTTCATCAAGTGTCTTTATAAAACAAAAACCATGTGACAGCTTCAGATGCATCTGTGAGGATCTGTAAATATGACTGCTATACTGTCCTCCTATATACACCATATACATTTAGAGTGTGTGTGTGTGTGTGTGTGTGTGTGTGTGTGTGATGTCTGTCAGGTTTGGTTTAGAAGCTTCCAGCAGCAGCGAAGCAGCCAATCAGAGTGTGACAGACGAGTGAGAGTCCGACCATCTGTAGGTGGACGGATGCCGACACACACACACACACACACACACACACACACACACACACACACACACACACACACACACAGTAACTGATTACATTTGTTTCAGTAACTAGTTTACTCTGATCTGACATGTTCTGTATTTATTTTATTTTATATTCAAACACTAACAAAAACTGCAACGCCAAGAGTTAAAGACGTCACGGAGACTACGTCCAGGTCTTAGACAGTCTGCGGGGACGTCACAGAGACTACGTCCAGGTTTTAGACAGTCTGCGGGGACGTCACAGAGACTACGTCCAGGTTTTAGACAGTCTGCGGGGACGTCACAGAGACTACGTCCAGGTTTTAGACAGTCTGCGGGGACGTCACGGAGACTACGTCCATGTTTTAGACAGTCTGCGGGGACGTCACGGAGACTACGTCCAGGTTTTAGACAGTCTGCGGGGACGTCTCAGAGACTACGTCCAGGTTTTAGACAGTCTGCGGGGACGTCACAGAGACTACGTCCAGGTTTTAGACAGTCTGCTGGGACGTCACAGAGACTACGTCCAGGTTTTAGACAGTCTGCGGGGACGTCACAGAGACTACGTCCAGGTTTTTAGACAGTCTGCGGGGACGTCACAGAGACTACGTCCAGGTTTTAGACAGTCTGCGGGGACGTCACAGAGACTACGTCCAGGTTTTAGACAGTCTGCGGGGACGTCACAGAGACTACGTCCAGGTTTTAGACAGTCTGCGGGGACGTCACAGAGACTACGTCCAGGTTTTAGACAGTCTGCGGGGACGTCACGGAGACTACGTCCATGTTTTAGACAGTCTGCGGGGACGTCACGGAGACTACGTCCAGGTTTTAGACAGTCTGCGGGGACGTCTCAGAGACTACGTCCAGGTTTTAGACAGTCTGCGGGGACGTCACAGAGACTACGTCCAGGTTTTAGACAGTCTGCTGGGACGTCACAGAGACTACGTCCAGGTTTTAGACAGTCTGCGGGGACGTCACAGAGACTACGTCCAGGTTTTAGACAGTCTGCGGGGACGTCACAGAGACTACGTCCAGGTTTTAGACAGTGTGTCTCAGTGTCTCTGCTGGTTCTGTCTCAGTCTTGGTCCCTCAGTGTGTCTCTCAGATTCTTTTATTTTGTTAATTGCTGTATAATTTCAGAATAATCCTCCAGGTTCATTAACAGAGTCTGAAGTGTCGGCATCGCGTCTCTTTCCATTATCTGACATTACTGCTGAGGAGACGCTCCGTAATCGCTGAGCAGGGAATTAAAGAATTAGCACAGATCTGCGGCTCCGCGTGCTCGTGTCTATTTGCGGCGGCGGAGAGGTGTTTTTTTTTTTTTTTTCTGTCGCAGTCACCTTCGAGAAAAGGTGAAAATTGCACCCGGAGGGGGGACGGCTTCGACAGGGGAGGTGGGGGAGGAAGAGTCACCCCTTCCTCTTTGTCTCCGTCTTTGGCTCGTCCCCAAAAACCCACAACTGTCCCGCCGGAGCCGCACGGAGACCTCGAGGGAAACACGAAGCGCTGATTGGACCGCCAACAAACAGGAAGAGGAAATACAAACTGTGACTTTAAGGTTCTCACCGACTGTAAGAAAACAACGTTAAACTTTATTCAGTGTTTCAGACACACACACACACGTTGTTGAGGACAGGTAAAGCTGACACACCTGAACGAGGAGAAATCTTTAAATCAACATTTACTCACGTCTTATTTGGGTCGTGGTGGCAGGTTCTGGGTCTGAAAGATGGAGAGCTCCGTCTCCAGCTCAGCTCTCATCAGGATACAACAAACAACAGCATGACACACACGCACACACACACACACACACACACACACACACACTTCCTGTTTCAATAAGATCAAACTCGTGGACTCGTTGGTTTTTGTCTCTGTACTTTATATAAATAAAGATCGTACAAACACGCCGTACCGTCCCCTCAACATTAAATCTGTCCTATAGCCTTTAAAAGTCCAGAGCGCCCCCTGGAGGCCGACCAGAACAACAACAACAACAACAACAGAGACCAGAACAGAACCACGAGGCAGGACTCTGCTGGGTCAGGCTTAAATCCTGATTTCAGGATTGATCTGTTTCAAGGACTTTCAATGACACCTGCTGTCAATTCAAGGAGTCAAAACAAGGGTCAGATCCCTCAACAGCTTCCCACCAACACACAGAGACAAAGTTCATCCTGTGAAACGATTCAAAACTTTTGATTTGACGTTTGGACTCGTCGTCGTCGTCATCGCCGTCGTCGTAACAGACTTTAAAATCAAACATCAAATCAATCATCAGGACCGTCAGTGGACTGGACCGGTCTTTCTGGATCTTTTGATCAGATCACATGACCTTCATCCTCCTCGTCCACGTCATGTGATCTGATGTTTGTGGTTCTGATGGTTTTGGCACCTTTTCATTATTTAATGAATAAATTAACTGACGATAAAAACAATCCACGTTCTTTGGTTCCTCCTCATTTTGTCACGTGTTCTGTCGATGTTCTGATCCGCTTCAGGTCAGCTCGGCCCGGTTTGGCTCAGTTTAAAGAACAGAAACGCGTCACGCTCACCAGAGAACAGAAACATCTTTTTAATCTTTGGTGAGTTTGGCGTTCTCTGTTTTTGGTCAAATACTGAAAGAAAATAAATCCAGAACTCATCGTTTGGATCAGAACCTCCACGAACAATCAGCAGGAAAACAAAAACATGATGAAAGACGTCACAGTGTGAAGCTCGTCTGACGTTTGCACGACCCAGAATAAAAAACATTTAAAGTGTTCCAACGAGACGGAACCAGAACCAGAGATTCATCCATAAAAACAGCTCGGCCCGGTCTGGTTCAGTCCGGTTTTTGTTCAAGGTAACGCTGATTAAAGTCTGACAGGTGTGACCGTCTGAAACAGCTGATGATCGATCAGTGTTCGGTGTGTCTGTTTGTACCGTTTGTTTCACAGTTGAAGGTTTTCAGGCGCTGCTCGTCCACCCGGTGGCACCGGGCCCGGGTTAGAGGCCCGGGTTTGAGACCCGTGTTCGAGGCCCGGGTTCGAGGCCCGGGTTTGAGACCCGAGTTCGGGGCCCGGGTTCGAGGCCCGGGTTTGAGGCCCGAGTTCGAGGCCCGTCATTCCTGTCAATCTCTGTCAAAATAAAAGACCTAAAAAAATCAAAAAATCCCAAAAAACAAATGGAGTCTCGTTCCGCGTTTTCAGAGCCGACCTGTGCGGCGTCGAAGCCGGACTCGGACTCCCGGTGCTATCCCAGAAGACACCAGGGCGTCTGGTTCTGGTCGCACTCCAGGTTGGTGTTGATGACGGTGCAGGGAGCGCCACTGATGGTCAGTTCCTGTCTGGACTCCACCTGGTAACGCAGGTTCGTCAGCCCGCCGTCCGGATCCACCTTAAACTGCTCCTGCAGGGACGAGACCACATTAAGACTGAAGACCAAAGACTAAGACAAAGACTAAGACAGACTTAAAGACTAAGGGAGAAAACATTTATTTTCTGTCCTGTAGCTGCAGATATGCGTTATATAAATATATTATTTTATATAGATGGACCGTAACAGACGAGTGCTGAACCTGTTTCTGAGCGGCGACTCTCTTCTGGTCTCTCTTCCTCCAGGCCGGGTCGTGGATGTGGTGGAACGTCTTGTACCCGGTCGTGATGCCGCTCGGTCTGAAGAGCTGCAGAGACACGACAGACGATGATGCAACACGGAGAACATCAAACATGATTCATGTGACGGTCTATGTTGTTCTGTCACCTGTAACTCAGCTTTCCTCAGCCGTCTGTAGAACTCGTCGTCCTCTCGACCCCAACCCCAGAACCTGTTCGACATCCCGTTACACTGCCAACAGAACCAGAACCAGAACACACCTTTAATGTCTCAGAGACACATGCAGCTTGAAGCTCCACCTTGTGGCTGGTTACAGTCATTACACCATCTGTGTCGCTCTGATTTATTTTTTTATTTGGACGGAAACATAAAAACCTGTTTGGTGGTAATCTGATTACATGTCAGATTACATTACGAACAGGTTACCCTTCATCATCACACTGAGCGTCATTTAGGATTCAGCCTGATGAACTGTGGGCCAGTGCGATGATCATTAACAGGTGGAGCGGTCGTACCATGCCGTAATGTTTCTTGGTGAGCAGCAGAATTCCTCCCACGTACGTCTTGTAGTGGTACAGCGGGTGGAGCTCGGGCGAGGCCACGTGGAACGGCCCGTCCTCGGGGAAGCCGTAGTCCAGAGCATCGTTCAGAGGCAGCAGGTCCACATCGTGCATGGCCAGGTAGTCCGTGTCGTTCCCGCTCTCCAGGTGACCCACGTTGATCAGAGACGCTCGGTTAAACCTGAAACAAACAGTGTGAGGTGAAGTCGGCTGACAGGTGTCGCCCCCTGCAGGCACACCTGGTCCAGGTGTGTCCTCACCTGTAGTGGTCCACCTGGTTGATGACGAGGATCTTGTGTCGGATCTTCTTCTTGTTGAGGAACGTGTGCATGAAGGGGACGAACACCAGCAGCTCCTCGAAGCGTTCTCTGAACGGCACGATGAGCGCCAGTTTGTGAGGACCCCAGGACGGGTCGTCCGCCGCGGACGCCTGACCGGCAGACGGACACGGCGGCCGCGGCAGCGCCGGTGGCTGCTGCTGGCCGGGCCGACCGTCTGCACGCGGCGAGGCGGACATGTCGCCTGAACAGCTGAGCTGCAGCCAGAGCAGAGAGACGAGCAGCAGCACCATGCAGAGCCCGAACAGCTTGTAGACCGTACATCGCCCGGACAGGAACCTGGAGACGGGAAGGACACGGACACGTGATGCAGAGAAATACTTTATGTAACACACACACACACACACACACTCACGGGTTTTGAACGTCCTCCTGAAGCAACATTTCACTCTTCATTGGTTGGTTACAGTCAGATTCATCATTGATCAACGCGGATCGATCAGTGATCAGAGTTCAGACTGACATCAGGTCAGTTTCAGTCTGAGGTAAAAATGTTTATTGATTCCTGATCAGTTCTCTGTCGTCGTCTCCAAAGAATGAAACTAGTTTCTTTTCAGTCAGCTGACTTTACTCTAACAGGAAGTTTAACCCGAGTCTCGTCATGTTTCCACATCAGACCTGATGGACATGCTGAGCAGAGCAGCTGTGAGCACACTGAAGCTGAGCGCTGTTAAATAATCAAAGTATCAAACGTTAATTCAGTGATTAGACACAAACGAGGGACGATGCTGCGTTCATGTCACACAGACAGCGTGGGAAAGTCTGCTGCTGTCGGCTAAAACGTGAGTTTTTAAAATCTGTGTTTGCTGAGTTGAATCACCGGCAGACATGTTGGCGTCTGTTTTTCCCGCTCTGTGAGGTGACGTGAACGCAGCGTCAGACAGCTGCACACAGAGTGTCTGAAGAAACAACGAATCACATTCATGGAGACCCAGGGCACGGTCCAACCGTCAACATCAATACCACCGAAGTCCTTTCCCAACCAGCTTTCCTTGACCTCGATGGACAAGGTCAGTGAAAGATGTGAAGGGAAGGTCGTAAGTTAGTGAGTTACTGCAAAGTTTTGTTTGTGTTTTGTAGTCCATCTTCTGGACTTTGTAGTTTTACCACAGATCACTTTAACAAGGAGGTTGGGAAAGGAGGCTGGGAAAGGAGGTCGGGAAGAAGAAGAAGATATACTTTATTAATCCCACAGTGGGGAAATTGTCTTTTCACTCTATGTTTTTTATTTTACATGCATTTTTAATCCGGACACATGCAGTACACGGCATAGACATGCAAACGTGGAGAGAGATGGTGGAGTGATGGGCAGCCGGCCAGACCAGCGCCCAGTGAGCAGTTGGGGGGGGTCGGTGCCTTGCTCAAGGGACCTCGGCAGTGCCCAGGAGGTGAACTGGCACCTCTCCAGCTACCAGCCCACCTTCCATATTTTGGTCCATGTGGGACTTGAACCGGCCACCCTCCGGTTCCCAAGCCAAGTCCCTATGGACTGAGCTACTGCTGCCCCAATGGGGCGAAAGGAGGCTGGGAAAGGAGGCTGGGAAAGGAGGTTGGGAAAGGAGGCTGGTAAGGGAGGTTGGGAAAGGAGGTTGGAAAAGGAGGCTGGGAAAGGAGGCTGGGAAGGGAGGTTGGGAAAGGAGGTTGGGAAAAGTGGTAGGGAAAGGAGGCTGGGAAAGGTGGCTGGGAAAGGAGGTTATGAAAGGAGGCTGGTAAGGGAGGTTGGGAAAGGAGGCTGGGAAAGGAGGTTGGGAAAGGAGGCTGGGAAAAGTGGTAGGGAAAGGAGGCTGGGAAAGGTGGCTGGGAAAAGAGGTTATGAAAGGAGGCTGGTAAGGGAGGTTGGGAAAGGAGGCTGGGAAAGGAGGTTGGGAAAGGAGGCTGGGAAAGGAGGCTGGGAAAGGCGGTTGGGAAAGGAGATTGGGAAAGGAGGTTATGAAAGGAGGTTGGGAAAGGAGGCTGGTAAGGGAGGTTGGGAAAGGAGGCTGGGAAGGTAGGTTGGGAAAGGAGGCTGGGAAAAGAGGCTTGTAAGGGAGGTTGGGAAAGGAGGTTGGGAAAGGAGGTTGGGAAAGGAGGCTGGTAAGGGAGGTTGGGAAAGGAGGCTGGGAAGGGAGGTTGGGAAAGGAGGTTGGGAAAGGAGGCTGGGAAAGGAGGTTGGGAAAGGAGGCTGGGAAAAGAGGCTGGTAAGGGAGGTTGGGAAAGGAGGTTGGGAAAGGAGGCTGGGAAATGAGGTTGGGAAATGAGGTTGGGAAATGAGGCTGGGAAATGAGGCTGGGAAATGAGGTCAGGAAAGGAGGCTGGGAAAGGAGCTTAAAGGAGGTTGAAGGAGGTTGAGAGAGGAGGTTAAAGGAGGTTAAAGGAGCTTAAAGGAGGTTAAAGGAGGTTGGGAGAGGAGGTTGAAGGAGGTTGAAGGAGGTTAAAGGAGGTTGAAGGAGGTTGAAGGAGGTTGAGAGAGGAGGTTAAAGGAGGTTGAAGGAGGTTAAAGGAGCTTAAAGGAGGTTAAAGGAGGTTGGGAGAGGAGGTTGAAGGAGGTTGAAGGAGGTTAAAGGAGGTTGAAGGAGGTTGAAGGAGGTTGAAGGAGGTTAAAGGGGGTTGAAGGAGGTTGAAGGAGGTTGGGAGAGGAGGTTAAAGGAGGTTGAAGGAGGTTAAAGGAGGCTGGGAAAGGAGGCTGGGAAAGGAGGTTGGGAAATGAGGCTGGGAAATGAGGCTGGGAAATGAGGCTGGGAAAGGAGGTCAGGAAAGGAGGCTGGGAAAGGAGGTTAAAGGAGGTTGGGAGAGGAGGTTGAAGGAGGTTAAAGGAGGTTAAAGGAGGTTGAAGGAGGTTGAATGAGGTTAAAGGAGGTTGAAGGAGGTTGAATGAGGTTAAAGGAGGTTGAAGGAGGTTGAAGGAGGTTGAAGGAGGTTGAAGGAGGTTAAAGGAGGTTAAGGGAGGTTGGGAGAGGAGGTTAAAGGAGGTTGAAGGAGGTTGAAGGAGGTTAAGGGAGGTTGGGAGAGGAGGTTAAAGGAGGTTGAAGGAGGTTAAGGGAGGTTGGGAGAGGAGGTTAAAGGAGGTTGAAGGAGGTTGAAGGAGGTTAAAGGAGGTTGAAGGAGGTTGAAGGAGGTTAAGGGAGGTTGGGAGAGGAGGTTAAAGGAGGTTGAAGGAGGTTGAAGGAGGTTAAGGGAGGTTGGGAGATGAGGTTAAAGGAGGTTGAAGGAGGTTGAAGGAGGTCAAAGGAGGTCGAAGGAGGTTAAAGGAGGTCGAAGGAGGTTGAAGGAGGTTGGGAGAGGAGGTTGAAGGAGGTTGAAGGGTAGGTTGAAGGAGGTTAAAAAAGGTTAAAGGAGGTTGAAGGAGGTTGAAGGAGGTTAAAGGAGGTTGAAGGAGGTTAAAGGAGGTTAAAGGAGGTTAAAGGAGGTTGAAGGAGGTTGAAGGAGGTTAAAGGAGGTTAAAGGAGGTTGAAGGAGGTTGAAGGAGGTTGAAGGAGGTTGAAGGAGGTTAAAGGAGGTTAAAGGAGGTTGAAGGAGGTTGAAGGAGGTTAAAGGAGGTTGAAGGAGGTTAAAGGAGGTTGAAGGAGGTTGAAGGAGGTTAAAGGAGGTTAAAGGAGGTTGAAGGAGGTTGAAGGAGCTTAAAGGAGGTTGAAGGAGGTTAAAGGAGGTTGAAGGAGGTTTTAAAGGAGGTTAAAGGAGGTTGAAGGAGGTTGAAGGAGGTTGAAGGAGGTTGAAGGAGCTTAAAGGAGGTTGAAGGAGGTTAAAGGAGGTTGAAGGAGGTTAAAGGAGGTTAAAGGAGGTTAAAGGAGGTTAAAAAAGGTTGAAGGAGGTTAAAGGAGGTTGAAGGAGGTTAAAGGGGTTAAAGGAGGTTGAAGGAGGTTAAAGGAGGTTAAAAAAGGTTGAAGGAGGTTAAAGGAGGTTAAAGGAGGTTGAAGGAGGTTGAAGGAGGTTGAAGGAGGTTAAAGGAGGTTAAAGGAGGTTAAAAAAGGTTGAAGGAGGTTAAAGAAGGAGGTTAAAGGAGGTTGAAGGAGGTTAAAGGAGGTTAAAGGAGGTTAAAGGAGGTTAAAAAAGGTTGAAGGAGGTTAAAAAAGGTTGAAGGAGGTTAAAAAAGGTTGAAGGAGGTTAAAGGAGGTTGAAGGAGGTTAAAGAAGGAGGTTAAAGGAGGTTGAAGGAGGTTAAAGGAGGTTAAAGGAGGTTGAAGGAGGTTAGGTCAGGTGTTACTAAAGGACTTTGGTGTATTCATGTTGACTTTTATTGACAGGAAGTCTTTGGTTTGTCTTGGACCGTGAGGAGACGACAGGCGTCCTCTGGGCGTCCTCGGACCACAGCTTGAGAAGCAGGTTGACTCACCTGTGTCCTCGGGGGACTTCAGACGTGTCTCCTCTTTAAAGGTGAACACACACTTCATTATAACACGTCACGTTATGACGTCATGTCTGTGTGTGACGTCGAGCTCACCTCCTCTCCTCTTTGAAGTACAGGACGGGCTTCCTCCTCGAGGAGTACATCATCTTCACACCTCACACCTCACAGCTGCAGGTCCAGGTCCGGGTTCAGGTTCAGGTCCAGTCCAGTTCCAGCAGACAGCACCGTCAGTCCTCCATCCTCTGAGCTAACTGTGCTAACAAACAGCTCGCGCGCCGCTTTCACACATTTAATTTAAACTGTGTGTGTGTGTGTGTGTGTGTGTGTGTGTGTGTGTGTGTGTGTGTGTGTGTGTGTGTGTGTGTGTGTTACTGTACACGTAGCATGTTAGCGGGTCACACAGTCGCCGCTCCGGGTTCAACATTCACTCTTTAAACCGCGTCACCGAGTGTTCCCGAGGTTTACCGATGTTTACCGAGTGTGACCGCGTGTCACCGAGTGTCCGTTACCGTCTGAACAAACGTTAAATCATCAAAGTTCGTCAGTTTTTTAAATTTTAACGCCGGAAAAATCAAACAGAAGCCGATTGTAATGCTGTCCGACCGGAATATGAGTCCGGCTACTTCTAACAAAGGTTCCGGCCGTGTTAAAGGGACAGTACACCGGAAGTGGGTGGAGGGAAACATTTTGTTTTGACACCATTAAACTGATAATTAATCTATAATTATTAATGAGTCTTTCACAGTATTTAAGTGTATTACAACAACTCATTATCTGTGAATTAACGAACTGTCACTTTAAATATAAATCAGTGATTTCTGTGTATAGAAAAGTTATTAGGCAAGGCAAGTTTATTTGTATAGCACAATTCGTACACATTACACACATTACTATAATATATATAATTATTATTACTATATATATATATATATATTATATGTTTCTGTAAAATGACAGCAGTTATCTGTAATAAAACATGTGGCTCGTTATATTCACTGTAAAACAACTGTACATTTATGGAAAATAAATAAATGAGTGATTTAACTGTTTTTTTTAAATTGTATTATGCTGTTTATTTATGCAGCATTCCTGTTAAACATGTGGCTCATTATATAGAAACACATTGAAGCTGTCTGTAACAAAAATATTTTTTATGATATTTTTTACTTTAGTTTTGTGTCTGTGATACTTTACTGATAATACAGATACTTCACTTGTATTTTTACAGGCAGCGTGAATATCAAAAATAAAACAAAGTGTCAGTCGTTTAAACCAAATGTGACAAAACTTTATTTCGAGTGCAATTTTAGAGACAGATTTCACATGGACAGAATCTCTAAAAAATAAAATAAACCCCAGCTCCTCGGATTCAAAGTCTAGACTCACGAAAACATTCCTGAAACCTTCCAGCAACAGAAGAACAGAAACACAGACCACCAGAAAGAAAGGAGACAAAAAGAAACTAAAAGTTTGAGATGAAGTCGTTGAATCTGATTTCACTGCTCGCTTCTTGGATGAACGCTGGAGCTGCAAACATTCATCGATTCATCACAGATGTCCTGATTCACGTCGTCCTCTGTGTCTAATTAAAGATCGTTCATGTCAAAAACACTGATCGACATTTTATTGAACAGACGAATCGATTCATCGAGAAAACAATCGACGCTGCAGCCGTAACGGACGCCTAAGAAAGTTAGAGGAACTACACTCAGAGCGTAGCAGAACCAGAACCAGACAAACAGAAACAAACATTTGGTTTGATTTCATCTGGAAGAAGATTTGAGCTTTTACTCGTCCTGCAAGGCTTCGTGTAACGCGTGAACACTCACGGATCATAACTGGACCTGAAGTTCTGAAGTTTCTTCACGTGGTGACAGCTCAGGTTGCACGATTACCCCGAAACACTTTAACCTGCCCGTGTTCCTGAACGCCACACGACACCGGAGCAGTTTGAGCGTCACGCTGTGAGTCATGTAAGAAATCGAAGCTTCCAGATAAAAATGTTTCAGATTGTTTACAGAGAATTCATCGTTCTGCAGTAACACGTCACGTCCTCGTCACAGAAAGCAACGAGGAAGAAAAAAAGAGAAGGAACCAAAAACAAAGATTTAAACTTCCTGTTGGCGTTGACGGGACGAGCGTGTTCAGAAAAATCCTGTGAAATAAATACAGACGTCACGTTTCACCGTCCACACAAACAGGAAGGAACAAACAGAATCTAAAGAGCCGAATCGTGCAGCTGCTTTTCTCTGCGTCACGTCTTTCAGCAGTTTGTCCACCGCCACCACCACCGCCACGTACTGCATCAATCAGTAGAGACCAAACACACACTCATACAGACACACACTCATACAAACACGCAGGCTCACACACACTCACACACACACTCTGCATGGAAAACAGTTACACCAGTTTCTTGGCCTCGAAGAAGCTCTTCAGGTGTCTCATCTGCCAGATGCCGATGGCCACCAGGATGAGCGTCTGCACGATGGACCACCAGAGGACGCGCTGGTTGGTGCTCTCGCTGGTCTGACGGAAACGTTCCTCGCGGTACTGAAAGAGGACGGACACGTTAACACGCCGCTGCTGTGACTCTGGACCCGACCTGATTCAAACACACACACACACACACACTGACCCTCTGGTAGTTCTGCTCCTTCTGGATCTGGTCCACCTGCTCCACCAGCTGTCGGACTCTCAGCTGCAGCTCCGTCAGTTTGTCTTTGGCAGCGATCTCGGCGTAGTTGTTGGCGTGTTCGCCCACCTGGATGTCCAGGTGAACCCTCTGCAACACGACACCAGGAAGGAAGTGAGAAGAAGTGACACATGAAACAGGAAGCAGAGACGCTTTACTTCCTCTTTTTCACTGTGTGTGTGTGTGTGTGTGTGTGTGTGTGTGTGTGTGTGTGTGTGTGTGTGTGTGTCGTCTCTCCTCACCAGCATGCCTCCGGCGAACAGTGAGAACTTGGAGGAGTTGGAGTGCAGACAGATCTGATGCTCTCCAGGTGTGTGTGAGGTGAAGGTGAACCTTCCCTCCGAGCCGTACTGACGGGACAGAATCACCTGCAGAGACAAACACACGGGTCAGTGATGAAGATGATGATGATGATGAAGATGACACATGCTGAGTCTCTCTCCTCACCTTGTCATCAGGATCTTTGACTTCCACAAACATGCCCAGGCCCTGAGTGGCCGGCAGGTATTCTTCTCTCTGTTTGTCGTACAGCTGAGTGCGATAGTTACCTGAAGAGACGGACAGACAGACAGACAGACATACAGACAGACAGATCAGTGAGTTGCAGCGTTGTGTGTTTTGTTTTGCACTGAAACAGCAGAAACTAATTCATTATGTGTGAAGTCAAACATGTATTTACAGCTGAGGCATCATTTCATAGGAAACATGGAGCTCATGAATGTCACGTGAAGTTGAGTGAGGCGAGGACTCCTCAGTCGTTTAGCTGTAGCGTGGATCAGGGCGTGGTCTTTTCGCTGATTAACCGGGTTT
The DNA here is from genome assembly GCA_004119915.2 of Collichthys lucidus. NCBI lineage: Eukaryota > Metazoa > Chordata > Actinopteri > Sciaenidae > Collichthys > Collichthys lucidus. Next base: position 37,809,217 of record CM014083.1, read on the forward strand.
ATCTCGCTCACTGTTATCGTCAGTGTTTGTCTCACAAAGACACAAATCAAACACACAAATCACACACAGGTAGGTTTGACCCATCTGAGCGTCTGATTCAGACAGGTGAGCTGTGAGAGGACAGACAGGTGAGCTGTGAGAGGTCACAGCGCTTCCGGCGCTGTCTCGGGCAGCAGCCTGCTAGAGTCTCTCCTCACCTTCGTGTCTCTTTTTTCTAAATTTCCACTTGTTTTTCATTCTATTTATTTCTTCTTCCTTTGCAACAAGTTAGTTAAGGAATTTGCCAAAACAGGAGATGTTACTCCATTCGCTTTTTCTTGTTTTCGCGGTGTTTGGAGCACTTTTTTCGAGCCGGCTCCCGGCCCTGGCGGAGCAGCGCTATGGCCCCATTGTTTACAACAGGGACCAGCTGATGGAGCTCCGACGCTGCGGCGAAACGGGAGAAAGGCATGAAATTCCCAAGGAGTTACGGAGGAAATACCGGGGCTGCAGAGCTGGGAGAAGACGGTGGCTGAGGAAGAGGAGATACAGACCGTATCTCCCCTCCATTGTTATGGGAAACGTGAGATCGCTGGGCAACAAGATGGAGGAGCTAACAGCACTCACACGGAGCGACGGTATGTTTCGTGAGGCCTCGGTGCTGTGCTTCTCAGAGACTTGGCTTAACAACAACATACCGGACTCTGTGGTGAGTTTACCCGGCTTTCAGTTGGTGCGAGGGGACAGGAGTTGTGCCGGCAGCGGCAAGAAGAAAGGAGGAGGTGTCGCTGTGTTTGTAAACAACAAGTGGTGCAACCCTGGACACGTTACGGTGAAGGAGCGTGTTTGCAGCCCGGACATTGAACTGTTAGCAGTGAGTCTCCGGCCATACTACCTGCCCAGAGAGTTTTCACACGCCATCATCATCTCTGTTTACATCCCACCGTCTGCCGACGCACCGCGGGCTAATGACGTCATCAGCTCTGCGGTAGCGAGACTTCAGACTCAAAGCCCCAGTGCCTTCATAGCCATCTCTGGGGATTTTAACCACGTCACCCTGTCATCATCTCTGCCCACTTTCAAGCAGTTTGTGGACTGCAAGACTAGAGACAATAAAACCCTGGACCTGCTGTATGCCAATGCCAAGGACGCATACAGTTGCACAGCTCTCCCTGCTCTCGGCAGATCAGACCACAATCTGGTCCACTTAAAGCCTCGCTATGTTCCTGAAGTCCAGCGGCAACCTGTGATCACCAGAACTGTCCGGAGGTGGTCACAGGATGCAGAACAGACTCTTCAGGCATGCTTTGAGACGACTGACTGGGATGTGCTCTGCGAAGATCAGGGAGAGGACATCGGAAAGCTTTCTGACTGCATTACAGATTATATCATCTTCTGCACTGATAACATCATCCCCACCAAGACTGTGCGTTGTTTCTCAAACAACAAACCCTGGGTGACTAAGGACATCAAGGACACGCTCAACAGGAAGAAGGCGGCATTCAGGAGCGGAGACAAAGAGGAGCTGAAGAAGGTGCAGACTGAGCTGAGGGAGAAGATTGCAGAGGGCAAGGACTGTTACAGGAGAAAGCTGGAGAGCAAACTCCAGCAGAACAACATGAGGGAGGTGTGGAGTGGGTTGAAAACCATCACCGGTCATGGAAAACATCTGAGCCAGACGATGGAAGGAGACCTGCATGAGGCCAACGATCTAAACCTGTTTTTCAACAGATTTGATGAAGGAGCCTCTGCCCACCCTCCCCCCAGCTCCGCTCAGGACTTTCCTCCCCCTGTGCCCTCACCTCTACCATCAACGACTTTTCCCCCTCCCCCACGCACCTCTCCGGCTCCCCTGAACGACGGCTCGTCAACACCTCAGCCCTCCTGCCCCCCACTGGGACCATCCCCTCCCCCCTCGGTCATCTTCACCGCTGAGGAGGTGAGAAGTGAGTTCAGTCACCTTCGTCCCAGGAAAGCTGCTGGCCCTGACGGAATTAACCCCAGAGTGCTGAAAAGATGTGCCTCTCAGCTGTGCGGGATCTTTTCACACCTCTTCAACCTGAGCCTGGCCCAGATGGTTGTCCCTAACCGGTGGAAAACCTCATGTCTGGTTCCAGTGCCCAAGAAGAAGCATCCCAGCACACACAGTGACTACAGACCAGTGGCCCTGACATCGCACGTCATGAAGTCGCTGGAGAGGCTCGTCCTGAGGCACCTTCGTACAGTCGTCGGACCCTCGCTGGACCCCCTGCAGTTCGCATACCAGCCCCTGATAGGAGTGGAAGACGCCATCATCTTCCTGCTGCACAGAGTCTACACCCACCTGGAGGAAGCAGGAAGCACTGTGAGAATCATGTTCTTTGACTTCTCCAGTGCTTTTAACACAATTCGACCTGCACTGCTGAACAGAAAACTTCTGGACATGCAGGTGGATGCTCCACTCGCGGCCTGGATTAATAACTACCTCACAGGCCGGCCGCAGTACGTGAGGCTGGGAAACATCACATCTGACACCATTGTTAGCAGCACGGGGGTACCACAGGGGACGGTCCTGTCTCCCTTCCTGTTCACGCTCTACACCTCGGACTTCAGGTTCTCCTCGCAGTCCTGCCATCTGCAGAAATTCTCTGACGACTCTGCCATCGTGGGCTGCATCAGTAGAGGCCAGGAGGAGGAGTACAGGAGTGTAGTAGACAGGTTTGTGGAGTGGTGTGGACTTAACCACCTACAGCTCAATGTAACAAAGACCAAGGAGCTAGTGGTGGATTTCAGGAAACAGAGGACCCACCGGAACCCAGTCACCATTGGGGGCACAGAGCTGGACATTGTGGACAGCTACAAATACCTGGGTGTCCACTTGGACAATAAACTGGACTGGACTGTAAACACCAACGCCATCTTCAAGAAGGCTCAGAGCCGCTTGTTCTTCCTCAGGAGGCTCAGATCTTTCAACGTCTGCAGGACCATGCTGCAGATATTTTACCACTCGGTGGTGTCCAGCGTAATCTTCTACGCTGTTGTGTGCTGGGGCAGCAGGCTCAAGACAACCGACACTAACAGACTGAACAAGCTCATCAGGAGAGCTGGATCTGTCCTGGGTGTTGAACTGGAGTCTGTGGTGCAGGTGTCTGAGAGGAGGATGCTGAGGAAACTCCTCAGTATCATGGACAATGCTGATCACCCCCTGCATGCCACACTGACGTCCTGTCAGAGCTCTTTCAGCCGTAGACTGATTCCACCGAGGAGCTCCACAGAACGCCACAGGAGATCTTTCCTACCTGAGGCTATCAGACTTTATAATTCCTCTCCTTTCAGCCGCAGGGAATCTTAATAAAAATAAAAAAAAAAAACTCACCCACTTACTGTAAATTTCTTATCTGTTCATTAATGTGCAATATTACAACACACTGTTTATAATGTGCAATATTACTACATTTCATATTTAATTCTCATACCACGTGAAATATTTTTATACTTTTATACTCTTGTTTAACTTGCACTCCTTATCTTATCACTTGTTTCATATGGCATTTCTTATTGTATTTCTATTATTTATTATTGTTATTTTTTTTTTTTTTTTATTATTTTTTTTTTTTGCCTATACTTCTTTTATTGCTTATACTTCTTATTTCTTGTAACTCTGGCACACTAATTTCCTTCGGGATAAATAAAGTTGTTCTGATTCTGATTCTGATTCTGACAGACAGGACAGGTGAGCTGTGAGAGGACAGACAGGACAGGTGAGCTGTGAGAGGACAGACAGGACAGGTGAGCTGTGAGAGGACAGACAGGACAGGTGAGCTGTGAGAGGACAGACAGGACAGTTGAGCTGTGAGAGGACAGACAGGACAGGTGAGCTGTAAGAGGACAGACAGGTGAGCTGTGGGAGGACAGACAGGACAGGTGAGCTGTGGGAGGACAGACAGGACAGGTGAGCTGTGGGAGGACAGACAGGACAGGTGAGCTGTGAGAGGACAGACAGGACAGGTGAGCTGTGGGAGGACAGACAGGACAGGTGAGCTGTGAGAGGACAGACAGGTACACTAACACCTGACGTGTTTATATTCATGGAGGTAAATGTGACGTCAGCGCTGCTAGCACCGCTAGCTTCCTGTGCAAACATTAATTAACATAATCATGATCAGCTGTTTCTGTCTGTCCTCACCCCGTGTGTCTCCACTGAGCGGTAAGTGACCCGGTACCGTCCAGAACTCTCGGTACCGAGCCGGCTCAGCTAGCCGATTAGCTGAGTAGCTAAAGTTGGTGAGCTAGCCGTTAGCATTAGCATGGCTTGTTTTCCCGCCGTGGACTCACCGATGATCATGGTCTCGTCCGGGATCTCCTCGATGAAACACTTCTTCTCCGTCTCCCCGATGTGGAAGTACAGGCAGGACACGCAGGTGGCCCACAGGTGGAGCAGGAACACCGACAGCACGCGCGGCTTCATCCTGACGGACACCATCTTCCTGCCGGAACACAGGAGCGACTGAGCATGCGCGACACAGCAATGCCACGTAAACCCTCACTCGAGTCTGGCCAATCAGCGCGAGGCAAGAGGATGCTGGGTGTTGTAGTTCTCACCGCTGTGGACGTTTCCTACATTTACGTCATATGTACTGTTACATGACTGTCACCGTCACATTAAACATGTTTAATATCGATTATTGATGA